>JARQSW010000658.1:130055-244182 GCA_030142375.1 Calameuta pallipes
ATTTATTTATATATATATATATATATATATATATATATATATATATATACTTATATATATATATATATATATACTTATATATATATATATATATACTATATATCTAATATAATTAATCACCCACGCACTGCTGTCGCGCCAATTTCAAATACCATTTCTATACTAATTCCATGCACGAACTTCACCATATTTCAAGTACCTATCTGGTCCTGACGTAGATCCCGTGTAAGCAGAACTTACGATCAAGTTCCAGTCTATGAAATTCACGAAGAGAACGTGTGGATTACAATACCCGTATCTAACAGGAACAGTTCGTCTTGTGGGAAGCGTATGTCGTAGATCGTTTAGTGTTACGCCAAGTCGACCCTAATTTACGTTATACCCTCTCAACGGTTCAAATACTCAGGATCGTTCTTAAAGGAAGAACTATAATATCCCATTAACGAAGAACAAATTATAATAAAAATTTCGTTTTTTTTCTCGAATTCTATATTATAATGGATAACATTTTTTATTCTTATATTCTTCGGTGCTCACAACACTCAGGAATTCGTAGCCTGCTAAAACATACCCAGCCGTGTTTAGGTCACGAGTTCCTCAGATGTTTTAAAAAAGCGATATTTATTTTCCCGGTCACCGTAAAATAAACCATGCTTCCTTCCTCAGTGCTTAATATTCAGATAGGTTAAAAATAACGTTCGACCTACGTCCAACAAGCCTTAACACCTGACGCAGGTTCTGCTCGATAATTACGAATACTTACGTCTATCATAAATTTCACACTCGCAACACCCATTATTACTTACTAAAATTTATTATTTTTCATATTTACGAAAATCATGAATCACGTGAATCGTACTTTGGTTTTGGAGAAAAGATTCAATAATTTCGGAAAGGGGGTGTCTCAATTTGCTCCCCATGTTCATCTGTCATGAGCTTTCTGGCTATTGTTTATTTTTAGGTTAATCATTCCACCATTGAGGTCGAATGACAGAAACGTGGATGCCTTGGTATTTTTCTATTTTTAATATTCATCTTTGTAGACAGTTCTGCGATGATCTATACTCCCATTTATTTCCTGTGTCTTAGGGACTTGTATATTATATAATCAATCCGTTCCTAATATATTGGCTAGAATTAATGTCCGTACACTTCTCATTTTATTTTCCTTAATTCCAACTCGAAAAAGCCAATCGTCGTTTCTCGCCCTGATAATCGATCAATTAAATCGTTAACTGTTACATCGTTGAACTGAACCTTTGTTTAATCATAAATAGTAAAACTGGACTTAAAATATTTATCTGACTTTTATCTTGTCTGAGTAAAGCTTCTGGCAAGATCATAGTCTGTCACTGTGAAATAATACATTACCCTAAAAAGCTTTGTCTGATAGTAAATTATTAAGTAAGGAAAACTCGTGAAATCCCCTGTATCAAAATTTCGAAATCCGATCTCCAGTTATTACAGGATTGGAATGGAAAAACTTGAATTTGACTCAGTTCGTGGACAAGAACTCACTTAAATATTTTTGCCGAAGTAGAAATGTAAGGAAAAGAAAGAGAGTTTTCAATCCTAATTAATTTATGGTAAAAAATGAAATTTCACGGTTTGGCTTAAATCTTATTAACCCCCCCCCCCCCAAACTATCTTCCTTTCAAAATTATTAATCTAGCGGGCATTCCCTTTGCCCCAGTGCATTAAGCCCACGTTTTAATACGATATTTACTTCAAACGCCCATTTATACAGCTCTGTACATTTTACCAGAATCATCTAGCTATTTGCAAGGTTAGAGTCCTTCGTTACAGAATCCTGGATACATACATAAATATAGATGAAAGGAATGTGCAGCAGCAGAATATTTACGGGCTGGTGAGCATCGTGAATATTTTCAGATGTCGACTTACTCCAATTAACCTCCAAAGGGAAACTTATGCTGTTCCTTCATATGTGCATACGTATGTATCTAAATGTATTTTACCTATTTCCTATTTTATTTCAGACGTTCGACTAGCATCAATGCGTCCGAAATTTCTTCGTTAATGGCAAATATATATGTTTTCGTTCAAGAATCTGAAAGCTTTTCCTCCTAGTCTGAACCAGTCGATATAGACGATAGGGAAGTTACGGGTTACGGATGGGTTTTCCTCAAGATTGAAAGGTAAATACTGATTCCTATTGATCTAGGTGATTATAATGGTTGAGTTATCCCGTTCAGTTTGTTACAGCTGGAGTTGCAGGTGAAAAGGTTCTTTGACGTCTGTCGATATCACGTATCAAATTTCAACAGAGAATTCCTGATAAGATTCCTCGTGTACATTTTGCAGTCTAACCTGAAATTTTGGCAGATATTCGTCAAATGGTGAAGACAGCCAGACGGATAATTAGGACAGACAATTAGTTTAATTTCAAGGATGCGCTGGAAAGGTACGTCAATGCAGAACTAAGGATCGCCCCTCGTAGTTTATAATTCAATTGGGCGATGTCCGGTCGAATATCTAATAATCATCTTCGGAGACCACCGTTTACCAAGAAAATTGTTTCCTGCGGAGAGACACGGCTCTCATATACCGCATCAAATTATCTAACGACTTCGGCTTTAACTATGTTAATTACAAAGTTTCGCATCACGCCTGACCCTTGTCATCAACACACGGACATGGACCTTTTGAACTTTTAATATGATTTGCAGCAGTAAAAAATAATTTGAAATTTGACAGGTATCTTTATCAGTGTTTGTAGGATATCCATACATTTTTTTTTTTACTAATTTTATATAATAGTATTATATATAGAACCAGTTGAATACTAATTGCTAAAAAACATTTTTTTATTCTGGTTCACGGTGTTTCTTCTCTTGGAGACCTCAAAAAAAATTTATTTTTGTTCTACACAAAT
Organism: Calameuta pallipes; assembly: GCA_030142375.1. NCBI lineage: Eukaryota > Metazoa > Arthropoda > Insecta > Hymenoptera > Cephidae > Calameuta > Calameuta pallipes. The sequence continues at coordinate 132,952 of JARQSW010000658.1, forward strand.
CGTTCCTATGGAAGGGCCCGTCACGGAATAAAAGTATTGAAAAATAAAAAATGACGAAATTTTGAAAGATTGTTGCCTTTATTCCTATTAACGCAGTGAAAAATTGTTGTTTTGAGAAAAAAAACTTTTAAACTTTTAGAATGTGCTTTTATGAGAAACTATTCAAGAAAAGAGCAGAGTCACTTAAAGACAACAGTCAAATCGTTATTGGCGGTGAACTTTTCAGCTGGTGCACTTGCTAATAGGTACTATTTTTCACGGTGTGAACGTCTCTTAAAGCCATACAGCGTGGGAAGATTTATCAGAGAGCTGACAGCCACGCAAGAGAGCAATCGCATGTGCCTCTTATCAAAAAGTCATTTCGCTAGAGTCCATTCGTCATAATTCGAATTGACCCAATCCTATTTTCTTCGTCACACGAAAGGCAGCAATTGTGAACGCGTCCTTATGTCAGATTGATTTATAATATCTGTTAAGTCTTCTGCGCGAATTATATATGAAGAATGCGAATTTTGAAATCTTGCGGAAAGAAATAACTTACCGACGGTTAATGAGGTTTAGAATGTCGTTGTTTCATGACCTCAATGGAGAAATGTGGAGACAATACAGTCGGTCGACTTTATCGCGTTAAAAATCAACTCTTGACATATTCGAGTAGCGGCGTAGCTGACGATAAAATTAATGTTAACTCTACGTGCGAGTCTGTATTCCTCTTTAATATGCTTTAAATAAATAACGTCGGCTGCTCTTGGCTGCAAATTAACTTTGCAGTTTTTATTCCCGGGACGCGAAGTCAATGGCCCCCACGACTAATTGTAATACACAGCTGCACTACGCTATTTTTTCCAACTTTTATTTCATGCCTTTACCTTACCATACTTTTTGTTCCAAAAACTAGAATTCGTGAGGTAGGTCATGACCGATTAAGTCCCATGCGAATCAACTTGCATATAATATATATTTATTAATTCTCACATTACTTGGTCAATGTGCATTCACTGGAACTAATGCCGTATCAACTAACGTTTCCCATTTCTAAATAAGCGTTGAAGCGTTTTCCTATTTATTTTATATTTCTTGATCAAATGTTTTCATTGGTCCTTTATCATCCTTTGATCTTGAGCCATTCGACTATGTTGATTCTTCGAGGTTGAAAAGGATCGTAAAAGAAAAATGGTATACACTGATATGAGTGCGAATAAAATTTCCTTGGTATCTTCTGAGAAATACGAAATTCACATACTGAAAAGGAATCGAAATTGAAAGGATCAACATAATTAATGCTTATGCAGATTTTCAAACGTTATTTTAAAATAAGTATTTTGCACGTTTACTAAAGTGGAATGCAGTACATGACAGATGTACGGGATATTCCCTTAGAATTGGCTGACGAAATGACTATTTTAATGCTTTCGCTTTTGAAATTCAATTGGAGCTTAAATACATTGGTGTCGAATAATGAACTCACGTATGGCTCGTTCACGAAATGAGATTCCATTAGATTCAATTAGGTCTCCTTGAGTGAAATTACTAGTCTCATTGTAACTTTATTTGGACAATTATTCGTATTAACTCAATCAATGAGCAATATCCTATTCGTATAGCAATCAGAAAATTAATATTATTTAAACTTCGTAATTGCTGTATAAAATTAGAAAATGTCTTGAAAGAAATTAATCTTTAATCTTAAAATAACAATTATCATTCGTGAAATACTTTTTATTAATACGTCATCACTTCTTTTCCTGTGACATCAGTGTGTAATACGTATAAAAGTAGGGAAGTAAGTTACATATTTTTTTGAACTTCTTATAAAGCGGATGCTTTGACAGGACCCAGGATAGGATGATCCAAAAAGGATAAACTTGAATTGGGTTTGAAGTGTTCGAAAATGATTATCTCATTCTCGCCAATTTTAAGTAGCGGAGCTGGTAAATATAGAGTCAGTGGCGGACCCAAGTGACAATATCTACCTAAATTAAATCCATTAACGAAAACGACCCCTTTACACCATCCTGTTAAATCGATAAAAGTATCCTGAGCCTTAGTAATACATAAAATCACTTTTAAAAATGTAGGTCCTTTTCCCCCAAGAGCATTTTCTTGTTTCCAACCACTCAGCGAGTTGACCCACTTTTTATTCATTTCAAGAGCATATATTTCCCAGGTTGATAAGGCTTTGTCATCAAGCAAGACTGGACCGTCTCTCAGTCCTTTCCTCTGATCAAAATCAGATAAAACACCAAAGTTTACACGTCCCCAGTTTTCGACTATAATATCCAAGTCGTGTTCGCCTTCACTTTCTGATTCTAGGATTACTTCTGGGTTTCTAAAAAAAAAGTGTAATAGTAACTAACAACAAATATATAGTTTTTCAAAAAATAAACTAAGAATATACTTACTCCGTTGACCAGTATCCAAATCCAGATATGTCATCTAAACTCTCCAATGGTTTAGTCTTAAGGATTCCATCGACGAGAACCATTGCTGTATCATGGATGTGACCAGAAATTTTTAAGATTGATTCTTTACGCAGTGGTACTCTTTTTTTATAAATAACATAACCGTACGATTGACCACTTCCATTGTTAATTGGTAGATTCTCCATCGATACGACATCTGGCAAAGTTACTTTAGCGTCGGCACACTGTATTGCGTCAAATTGTGATCAATCTTATAAATTGAAGTGTAACGCTATTAAGAAAACTTGTGCCTACGACTTACGATCTGATTTAAAATATCTTGATAAGTTAAATGACCAACGACTTTCGTTGTCGGATAAGCAACTTTTTGAGTTTCGGCAGGTAATTCGGGTAATCTTGTTTTGACTTTCTGATAACGCGCGAGTATCTCAATCGTTTTGTAATACTTTTCCGTATAATCTCCAGCTTCTGATAATGGTGCATCGTAATCTGTTAAGACGAACGTTGACTTATATTATCAGTTTGTCCTCAAACTTATAAAAGAAATACAACTTGTTATTATATACACGTAACAATAATTTAGATGGAATTACTTTTTATCAGATACCTGTAGCCCTGTAATCAAGCCTAATTCATCTAAATTATGTCAGATCTTACCATAGCTTGTAACGTCCGGCTGATACTGGGTAAAGACGTTAGCGCCATTCATAAATCCAAAATTCGTGCCACCGTGAAACATGTAAAAATTTACAGAAGATGGGAATTTCAAGATTCTCTCGAGAACGTCACAGTAAACTGAAAATGAATTTTTTGATAAATATTTGCATATTAACCCATTGCTGAACAAGAAATTTTATATACAAGCATCATGTCGCTATAGCGACGCCAGTGACAACTTGGTAACTTTGTATTGGGTTCTAACAGAATTGACTTCGGTTATAAGTACAATATACTTACTGCCGAAATTAGTTGTGTTACAAGCCAATATGTCGTCAGCAACTCAGTTAACAAAAAAATTGAGCATTATTATACCTTGTGGAGGTTCTGTATTGTGATAGTCCTCCAACCAATGATCAAACCAGCCCGTCCAATATTCCATGACCATAAGCGGTTTATCAGGCTGTAATTCTTTCAGTAAGTTAAGTTCCCGCTCAGGCTCCTCCTTGAAATTAGCTGTTTGCAAAATGCCAGGTAAAGAACCAGCACTGCCATGACGACTTGGTGTATCCGAAGTGAAAAACAATTCGACTAGATTATGTTTCACGAAAAGGTCTTTCAAAGCCTTCAGATACTCAAGATCTGGAACCGTACCATCCTCCTTTACCGACCCGTACTCGTTTTCAATCTAATCCAATAAGAAGATTAATAAAACTTTACTAATCTCATAAAGGTTAGTAAGTAAATAAGTATATATTAAGTAAAGGATTTGGATCCTAGCATATTATATTACACACGTGTTACCTGAAAAGCAATAATCGGTCCTCCTTTGGTAAATTGCAGTGGCGTCAGAAGCGGCAGAAGTTGATTGAAGTAATCAGTAACTCTTTTCATATATTTAGGATCTGAGGTTCTTAATTTAAGATCCTTCTCATTAAGAAGCCAACTATGATGTACAGAATTATTAATGTATCTCTGTTGTTATAATATTATACATAAAAAAATATTTATACAGTACCTAGGAAGACCGCCGAAATCCCATTCTGCGCAGATATAAGGACCAGGCCTGACGATAACTAAGAGGTCCTCTTCCCGAGCCAATTGAATATATTTGACGATATCGAGAAATCCCGAAAAATCATTGTCCGCATCCCCAAAGTCGAAAACGTCTCGTTGAGGCTCGTGCAAATTCCATGGGACGTAGCTAAGGAAAATATATGTATATTCACTATATTCAGTATACTAAAGATGAAAATTGAACTCAGGTCAAGAACGCAGGAAATGAATTACGGGACGTTAATCGATTCGTCAAGAGCGCGCACTTACGTTTCTACAGCATTTAATCCAGCGGCTCTCATTTTACGAAGTCTATCTCGCCAATAACCTGACGGAACTCGAAAATAGTGCATTGCACCACTGTGCAACGTTATCTCTGTGTTATTTAAATAAAATCCATCCTCCTTAGCAATCAGTCCTGACGCTATAGTGTGTGGCGCGTAATACTCGTAAAGAGTTGGTAAACTCATGTTTATGGCGTCTGCGAAGAAAACAAAGCGATCTTTTTAAAGATTAATAAGATACTAATAATGTTAATCATTGTCGGCAGAGAGTTGTACAGTAACGAAGTTCTGCCGTACTGTTTCTTATATTCATTTTTTTTTTCTACTATCTCTTGCCTCGAGCCAATTAATTTAATTTACTCCGTAGGAAAAAGTTCTATCCTCGTATTTCTGGAGGGAACTTAGAGAACGGAGACACCTTATTATCTTTTCTTAATAAATAGTTTTGCTCTTACCTCTGTTTCCGAAGTCAGTCAATGAACTGTTCTAACGGGAAAAATCCAAAGTCTCTGATTGCTCTTATCATATCAATTTCAGTTCACAGTATTCATAGTCTATCCTCAAGACCTACCTTCATGAAAAGCGCCTTAAGGCGAGTCTCAAGATGACTAAGATTCACAGTCAACAAACAAGGCGATCTTCAGGCGAAGTCTGAAGCATGACTTTTATCATGATCGTCTTTTTTCCCGTGATTTAGAAACGTATTTATTGAAAATAAAGAATGGATTAACCCATCAGCTGTCGCGATATCTTCCCAGTACATGATCGCACGGTGAGAGCTTTGCTCACACGTCGTTATTAATAGATAGACTGGAATAAATCCAAAAAAAGGTACTGATAAATTTTCACTGGAAAGGAATTTAGATGTTACGGAAATAATTTATTTAGACATGGAAAGATCAGAGAGCACAGCCAATTGAAAAAATTGTCACAGCATTCTGGAAGTTGCCGACCTTTAGCGAACAGTGCCAAAGGTGGCATTCTGCAATTTACTTTATGCGTGTGATAAGAGACCCTCTCGCAGCTTGTCGGCAATTACAACAAAACTGTTTTGTTGTTAATCAAAAGATTTCAGAGAAATAAAAAAATATCAAATTTGATTGATGGAAGTATTATTTGAAGATAGCAGAAATTAGAGGTATTATTTATGCCCTTTGAAATTTGAATGAAATATCAACTTAAGAAAAGGAATTTTCATAGTAGTATCATTGACGGGTTAAGAATATCTAAATGCATAGTCGGTTGAGGCGACCTTATTTAACGTTAAATTGATTATAAAGCTTCTAAAATGGAGTAAACCTAACAGGTGGAACTACTGTTTGTTCATCTTTTTTTTTGTATTTTTCTTAGTGTTTCTTGACACTTTATAATGCATAACTCGAAAGAGCTTTTTGTGTGAACGAATCGCTTTATATAGATACTAATCTTTTTTTTTAGTGACTCAAATTCTATCGCTAGGCTGTAGGGGTCATTAAAGCTCCTATTTAACTGTGGTTTCGAGGTTAGGATGAAAACCTGTACGAATTACTCTCAAATATTACCTAATAAAGAACTAAGGAAAGATTAATTATGTACGTAGTAATGCATGTTTAGGTATTGATGTAAAATATATTGGTAATCAATTACCTTTTTGCAGAAAAATCGTCAGTTAAATTACACTTATTTTTGTGGATTTTGTAGTGCTTATACCATTTGCCCTTGTTGGCTCAACTGAGGAAACACAATATGTACCAAATCAATTTATAAAGACTGGCGTGGTTTTTTAGAAGATGAGTCAGTCAGAAGTGTCTCCTTGTAAAGAGGAGCAAGATAATAGAAATGCAGACAGTAAAATTGGCTTTTTTGAATCAAATGGGTGCTCCGATATTGGTGGTGCTTTTCCACCCAATGAAGCATGTGTTACAATTCTTGATGTTGTATCTTTGGTGTTTTCGATTGTTACACATTTTCTCGATATGGGATTGGATATCAATCTGGCCATTAGATATTATCTCGATGGCCAGATTATGTATTTTGCTTGGACTCTTGCCTTTATTATATTTCCAAATGTTGTCATCACTATCATCAGTCTCAGGATGCAATATCAGGATCGTGAAGTAAGGTTACATATTTTGAAAATACATGGTTAAATATTTGTTCAATGTTGTAATTCATAATTTCTTATTCAGATGATCCCAGAGAATAGTATTCAACGTAGGGATATTATAGCAACAAGAGTATTTGCTCAGCGCAGATTATACTGTGAATTTCTTCTTCTGTGCCAAATGACACCCGTGCTACACTATTATGACAGTTTAATGTATGCCCTAAGATCTCGAAGTTATAAAAGAATGGGTAATCGCAAAGGAGAGAGGTATTATTATCTGAAAATGCTTAAGGAGGACCAAGATATAGCACTGCTAAGAGTCTTTGAGTGTTTTCTTGAAGCAGCACCGCAACAAATTTTGCAAATTACTATTTTCCTCAGGTCTCGTGAAGAGAGATTCAGCTTTTCACGTATTTATCCTTATATTATTTCTTCTTTTAAAACATCAGTGTTTTATATTTCTAACTATTAATATTTAAATTACTTCCTACAGTATTACATCAAGCTGCAAGTGTAATGAGCTCTCTAGTAAGTATGGGATGGGCAATGGCAAGTTATCACCGAAATATCCGATTAGCGCAGCTCGACAAAACAAAAATTGATATAGTTGGAACCATCCTCCAATTTTTGTGGCACTTTTTCGTCACAGGTATGCAAGAATACGTCATTACTACTTCCATTTAACATTATTCGCAATCGACAAACCATTGTTTTACTTTTTAGTATCAAGAATCATATCAGTGAGTGTAACAGCCAGTGTCTGGCCATTATACACAGCTATTGGCTATGCGCTACATTGGATGGCAATGACATCATGGCTCGTCGCGGAGCCCTACGGAGTAACAGAATTTTGTCGGAATCGAAGTCACGCACCTCATACTCCCCTTACATTCAGAGCAAGAGTAGGCTCACTTTTGTTCGCCTGTGTACTTGGAATAGTCTATATGTTTACGTACTTAAATCCAACCGAGGGCCGAACATTTCTTAGGCATTTATTTTATTATGTTGTGTGCTTATTTGAAAATGTTTTGGCAAGTATGTTATGGGCTTTTGTATCAACAGACGAGGCACGTGCACATTGGTTTTTTAGAACTTTCGTAGCTCTTTGTATTGTACCTTTCTTGTTTGGAATCGCTGCTATGATTTCCTATTATAAATGGTTTCATCCTTCCACTAAACAAAAGACCTCGATTACCATAATGCTCAAACCCAGCAGCTGACATGATCAATAAGACAGCTGCACGTTACACATACATGTTAAAATAGTAGTAACAATGCTTAAATCTTCCAATTTGGGATTGAATGTAAATATCATAGGATCATAAATCCAGAAAGTGTATGTCGCTTCATAAGCGACAGTTCGCTAAAATCAATGCTCGCAATTTTTTTTAGCACGATAGATTTTAATATATTTATTTTTGTATATCATTTCACAGAAAACGGTGTTTTGATATTATTTATTAATAAAACAAATTAGAAAGAAAAGGACATAATACCATTGAATAAAATAATCACTTGAAGCACTATCTCTTCGAGATAGTAACTTGTACATCATCAATATGTGGTATTATTATGTACAAGGCATAATAAATATTATATTATTAAACAGCTGTATATAAATGAATAAACAAGAAATTTTCACAATTTGAGACTTAAAGACATTTGAAACAACTGTAAAATATGTGTTATTTATTCGCTCTATAATAAAGCACTGCACTCAAATACTTTATTATGGTATTAAACATGTGAGAGAAAAGGGATTAAATAAAGTGCCGAGCACAATCAATAGCAGATAATAATTTAGGACATTAGAAATTTTACAACTTGTAATTGCTTTGTATGCAAGATTGATTCATCAATCGACTGGATTCTGCACAACAATAAGTATAAATTCTTTATCCGGGGCAACCATCACTTCATGCTTCTTGCTACGTATACGCAGGAAAGTCAGATCATTTGTAGGATCCAAATCCCTTACGACAGAACGTGCCTTGTCTGATAGCTGACTGATTAATCCAGCATATTGGACTGTTGTTGTGTTGTCCAAGGTTGATTTTATGGGAATACCTATGGTTATGGTACAAGAAAAAAAATTCATAACAGTTATACTATCCAATTATCAGCTACCCTGGATATACAGTTTTATATCACAGCCAAGATAGTATATTCATGTTAATCATAAGTATACATGTACTTTCATATAAATGCAGTTTTCTCAGCATAAAATACCTTCTGCATTCACGACAATTGTTCCCACCACTCCCTTGTAGGATTGGATGCGTTTCATAGTTTCTTCTACTTCTTGAGCCTGCAACACGAAACATATTAATCTTTCTGTACAATATGATTCATCTTTACTTTATTTTTACCATCTTCAAATCTAAAATATCCAAATTAAATTTCGCCGATGAATTACACTGCGTGCCAAAATCAAGTGTTTCCAAGGAAATCAAGTGCAGTCTTTCTATGAAGCGTACAAATCTCTCATACTGTCACTATAGGCTTAAGGCAGTTTCTATGACGTCACACTCTAATAGTCGGGTTGAATACTTCACACGTGTTCAGTGCATATGCTTCCACTATACAGGGTTAAAATAGAGTTAGCCAATCAAATTAGTTTATTCCGCTCAAATCTCGTTTTTAATTGGTTAACTCTATTTCAACCGCACTGTGGAGGAACATATACGGTGTTTATATTTGTTGAGACAAGTTAAAGTTTTCTGTAATAAATAATGTTGGAGGGCGATCAGGATCAGGAGGAGGATCAGGGTGGTTTGCGTAATGATGGAAGACGTGCTGCGGAATTAAGAAAAATTCGTGTTCGAATGGGTGTATTTGGACAGGCTGATGGTAGCGCGTACCTAGAGCAGGGTAATACAAAGATCCTGGTGGCTGTATATGGTCCTCATCAGGTACTGTAAATTAATTTTTATAAAATATTCTTAGGGTCTGTGAATGTAGAATATTTACTGTTAACCATGATTACCACATATTTTCTAGCCAAGAGGCTCAGCTGCTCGAGCTGGTGGCAAGAACGTAGGAGGAATCATAAATTGTCAATACAGTACCGCAGTATTCAGCTTCAGTGCTGGTGAACGAAAAAGAAGACCTCGCGGAGATCGTAAATCTATTGAAAGGTCTCTTCAATTACGCAGAGCAATGGAGTCAATTATCCATTTGGATTTGTATCCTCGTTCACAAATAGATGTGTTTGTTGAGGTCTTACAGATTGATGGTAGTGAATATTGTGTTGCTGTTAATGCTGCAACTCTTGCTTTAATTGATGCAGGGATCCCCATCAAGGTATATGTTTACCTAATATTCATTAACTTGTTAATTCTTCAAACACAGTGATATACTTTTTATCTTCTCTGTAGGATTATGCAATTGGATGCACAGCCAGCCTAATTGACTCTACATCTAAAAATGATGAAGACTCTTCTCATGCAGCAGGTGTAGTTGACGCTACTTATATGGAGGAATGTTCTCCTGGTGCAACTTTATCTATAGTTGCATTACCTGGCTCAAGTAATGATGCAACCAAAGGTTTGGTGGTTGTAGCACAAGGCGCAGGTCAAAGGTTACATTTGTCTAGACTAGAAGCCTTACGAAATCGTGCACTTTGTGGATGTCGAGATATCAGGAATATTCTGGATCGTGCTGTAAGGCAACACCTTACCGTTCACTCACAACCATCGTTTAGTACGTTACATGTAATTGACTAATTTAGGTATCTGATAAATTCAATGAATGCAACATAAAATTGTTTTAATATCTTTCTCTTTTTTATTTTGTTTCATACAAAATTAAATGGACTTTTAAACTATTAACTAATTTTTAAAATATACATTATATTTTGCCATCTTGTTTCATCTGCTTGCTTTTAGATAAGCTACACTATATATGACGTAAAGTTAGTGCCACTTAAAATTTTAAGGCACCCTTTCAGCAAACATTCGTAAAAAAATTATAATACTCTAAAGTTTTGCATCGGGATGTTTTTCCATTATCATACCGACACCCTGACCACCAGCAGCGCAGGCTGCGATCAATCCGAACTGTTGATTTTCCCGGATCATACGATTAGCAGTGTGCGATGCTAATCTGACACCAGTTGCGGCAAACGGATGTCCAATGGACAACGATCCACCCCAGGCATTCCATTTGCTAAGATCGGGGACACCAACTTTTTCATTTCGTTTTAGGTAATTTTTGGCAAACCACTCCGAATCCAGAGCCTTCAAATTCGACAAGATTTGTGCAGCAAATGCCTCGTGAACTTCCCAAACGCCAATATCCTTTAAAGTTAAGCCTGCTTTTTCCAAAACCTGTGGAATACAATTTGATCCATGATCGCAGAGTAATGTTATCTTAGAGTCAGGTGAAATCGATATCGTACCTTGGGTATCGCATAGGCTGGTCCCAATAGAAGCTGATCTACAGGATCTTGAGAAACGTAGGTAAAGTTTCTTAGATAAGCTTTTGGAGTGAGTCCAAGTTCTCGTGCCTTGTCTTCAGTCATAATAAGTGCTGCAGATGCGCCATCAGTCAGGAAGGATGCATTAGCAGCAGTAACGGTGCCATAGGGTTTGACAAATGCAGGTTTCAGCTTAGCTAGCTGTTCTGGAGTAGATACTCGTACACCGTTATCCTTATTTATGACTGCATCTACTCCTGGTATTTTGATGGGTACCAAATCAGACAGATAGCCTTTCTCTTGAGCTTCTGCGGCGCGGGAATGAGAGAGCCGTGCGTATTCGTCTTGTTCCGAACGAGAAACACTAAATGCTGCGGCTAATCTATCACTGCTGTGACCCATAGTCTCACCAGAAGAAAACTCTGCTACACCTGGTAACTGTGTACATGTAAATCCATGTCTTAAGTAAGAATTCTTAATGTTTTAATTTATTATAATTAGATTATTCAAATACTTACGTCAGGTACAAAGTGACCAGGACGAATGCTAGCCAGGAGTGCCAGCTTTTGACCTGCAGTCTTCGCTTTGTTGGCTCGTAGCATCAAGGATCTCATACTGCGGCTATGTCTGATAGGAAGATCAGACATGAAATCCACTCCTCCAGCTACAATGACATCGTATATACCGCAAGCAATCAAGCCCATACCAGTGGTTAATGCTTGGTTGCTACTGATGCAGGCCATAGTAACAGTATGTGCAGGAGTAAATTCGCTGAAACCTGCTGCTAGAGCAGCTTCCCTCGCAATATTTGAGGTGCGCACTTCTTGTATTACTGTTCCATATGTGATATAGTCTACAACTTCCTTTGGAATACCAGTCCTTTTCAATAAATTACTGTCAAACATAATAATTAGCAATAAGCATAGCTCAGTAGTTTTTGTAGTAACCTGATATTTTTAGTTATATGCTTACAGTAGTGAATCTTTTGCTAGCTCATAAGCCATCAGTTTCTCATATTGAGTACCAGATTGCAAAAAGGGTGTCCGTACACCATCAATATATACAATATTTTTTCCACCTGGACTGACACGTTGGGTTGCATAGTTCATGCGAGGGTTGGTATTGGTTCCCCAAGTATATGCAGCAGCTAGGAAGTAATAGTATAATGTAATAGGATCATCAATTTATCATAAACCATATTTTCAAACAATATACTGAAAAATATATTATTAAGTAAATCAAAAGTAACAAATTCGATTGTGCAATTTATAAAAAGGTGTTTCTACAATCCCCACTCTCAAGCTATCTAGATGACCCCAAATTTCATAAAAAGTATTGAAGTATAGTATAATTAATGCTACGTCTTTTTTTGATTGTGCGTTTTTAAAAATTTATTATATCATGTTATTTATTCTCGCTGTTGAGGATGAAAGTTCCACAAATTGTACTTTGAACCGGCCGAATCGTCTCTTGCACACGTCTCATGCGATTGGAATATAGTTATATTCTGTTTGTCAAAAATTAAACATTGATATAGGTAATTGTTAACGAAAAAAAAACAATGCCTTACCTTGAGTTGCAGCGCCTTGATTAAATCGCACAAAATTTCTTACAAGTAGACTTGTCATTTTTCTAATCTTATAAACACCTTCCAAGTTAGAACTAAATTGATACGATCCTTGGACAACACAACTACTGAATATTGTACTGTACATACATAAACTCTATCCAGAGATGAGTAGTAACACAGGCCACTTATTGGAGATACGGCACTCCCGTGCTATAGGCTGTCAGCACGAGCAGCAATGCCATCTTATCGGTAGGTTATATTACTATTCTATGTTTCACTATAGCCCATTGGAGTGTCAAAGGCCGTGGTCTACCCCTTGGGATTTTGTGATCATCGCCTCCATCGATAATGCATATCCCGTCGTAGCCGAGCTGAATGTGATCACGAACGTGTGTGATAGAGACAGACTACTATATTGGCCTGTTTCTTCACTATCTCTCTCTACGCGGCCCTCACTAATGCCGTACGGATAACAGTGTACTTGTATTTCAGTGGAATATCTTGATTCCTCATTGGTAAGATTCCATATCCTGGCACATGTCCCCCATTGGGGATACAGCCATAAGGAAGGGAAGGAAAGAAGATTCCATATCATGGAAAAGTTATCTGACTCAACGATAAGGGATTAGGTTTTCCGAGTATTAGACTTGTGTAAAACTGGTCTGTTCCACGTCTGTTCGATGTGGGATGGTAGTTCTAAAATGAATTAAGTGAATATTTTCTATAAATTCGACAAAGGATGGAAGGAAGACTGAATTTCATTTAAGTTTTAGTGTAGAGCAATAAACTTATTTTTTTCTACTTAAAAAATTCACAATAGATTAATCAATATGCGTTATCCAATTTATTTAGTAACAAGTACTTTACTTGTGTATGTTTTACCATACAGTACTGCACAAGATGATTTTTTTGATGAGGAGTTATTGTTAAAGCCATTAGCTAGTGGACACGTTTATGGATACTTCCAGTTTACCACTTTGTGGGAAGCTCCAAATAATGTACAAACATGTAAGCTAGTTGAAACAATTTTCGTTTATTTATTGTTAATAATTTATTATGATTTTCTAGTTCAACATTCCCATCTATTTCCCAGAGGATTAGGTGAAATTATTGGTCGCCATAAAGTTGATGAATTACATATCAGTTTGACCGAAGGTCTATGGAATTATGAAAAGTGGGGATATCCTGTTCATGATGCAGGATCTGGGGCTGAAATTTTTGCATGGTTCAACAAGAATGTATCAAAGTATGTGACAGATATATATATATATATAAATTACAGTATATCATATTCGTTTCAATATTTTTATATCTTCTTTTTTGTATACAGTGTCAATGATGAATGGAAGAGTCTTACAAATGCATTGGCTGGGTTGTTTTGTGCCTCGTTAAATTTTGTTGACTCTTCAAACAGTATGTCTCCGGAATTTAGTTTCCGCCCTACTGGAATTGTTAAAGAACCACCAAACTCCAGCTATTTGCGTTACTCTTCTCTACCCAGAGAAATTGTATGTACAGAAAATCTGACACCATTCAAAAAGTTATTGCCCTGTGATTCAAAGGTACAAATAATTTATTTCACAATAAAATGATACTCCTAACATTTATTTAAACTTGTATGTATTTCTTTGTGAATCTTATTTTATATTTTCAGAGAGGTTTGGCCACACTATTAAATTCCGCATATATACATAATACAAACTACCATTCTCTTGGTATACATTTTCGGTCAGTGTGCCGTAATGCAGGATGTACAAAACCATCTTTAGAATTGCGTCAAACTGTGTCCCTTGTATACGACACCTTGACAGAAGCTACACAGGTAATGCAATGATCAATCAAAGAAATATTAATAATTTATTTACACTTGCTATTAATTATATAGGATTGGTCTATCCGTAAACTATTTGGCATTGGGATTAAAGGAGCATGCCCTCTTGCTAGTCTAAGTAATGTGTATATTGACATGACAAGTAATCAAACTGTTCATGTCTATCAATTGATACCATCACCAAACACTAAAGTAACTAGCTTCCGCGGTGGACAACAGCAGCAATTAGCAGTGTATGATATACGATCTTATTCGAACAGAGGAATGTTTAATATAGCAGCTATTTATACGACACCCAAAACTAGTAGTATAACTTATCCTTCTGTTTTATACGCCAATAGATATATAATTGGTAAGTGAAAGTATTCTAAGACCAATGTATTTACTTGAGTAACATAATTTTTATAATATCTCTTCTGTTTCAGGGTATGGGCAGGAAAGGGGTAGTTTAGTAACAAAATTGCACAACAATCATTGGCAATCATTGGATGTTATTTTGTTAGAAAACATTCCTTGGTATCTCCCAGTATATTTGCACACTGTAAAAATTATTTGCAATGGTCAGCAAATTAAGCCATGTAAGTTTTTACTTAAATTAGCACTGTAATGAAATGTCAGTATTATATTCATAAACTTTCAGTGATACAACGTTACATGCCAGGAAGAGAGAGAACGCGACCATATTATTTAGAACTAGTTTTGCGATTACCACCACATTCAGTAACAAAGTTTTCAATAGAATTAGATTATTTATTCTTAAAGTGGCAAGAATATCCGCCAGATGCAAATCATGGTTTTTACATGGGTCCAGCTGTTATTACAGCTTTGTTGCCCATTGCAAGAAATTACACAGCCTTACCACTTGATGGAAGTACAATAACATCCAGGTATCTGAGAATATATTACTGTTGGGACATTGTTTATCGCAACTGGAATTTCTTTAAATTACTTAATTATCTTTTTAGTTTTAACGCATCTCGTAATGGCTATCTGGTACAACTGAGAACAGAATCCCTGTTAATCAGTCTTCCAACACCAGATTTTAGTATGCCTTACAATGTTGTGTGTCTCGCATGTACTGCAGTGGCACTAGCTTTTGGTCCATTACACAACATAACAACAAAACGACTAGTCCTCAAGAATGTTACAGGAAATTGGAAGAAGAAGCTACTTTCCTTCGTTAAAAGATTGACCAAAGATACAAAGGACAAAACTGACTAAGCAATGTATTAATAATTAGAATTAAATTTGTAGTTAAGTTATGTACTGTATTGGGATAGTCTTAAATTAATGTCTTTTAATGTACCGTGTAACGTATTATTTCTTATACAATTAAATACGCAGTGCAGGAGACAATAGTTGTAATAAAGTTTATTCTTTATCAACAACTTGAAATTTAAGTTGCTCTATATTTTGCTTGTAACACATTAGAATCAATATTGTCAAAAATTCATGAGCAGATTTTATCCTTTTCTATAGTTATAGATGATAAATTGTATCGATATATAATTCATATTCATAAATGCCTACAGTCGGGTTCGATTGCATAGTGTTGACACCATTAAAGTTACACCAGTTGCTCCAAATTCTGTTTTTTTAAACTAGCAGGCTGTGCACACGTGAGACCACGAGTTCTATCGCAGCGCCACGATGTGGATGTAACGAAAGCTTACCAGTCATATGATCGATTTGTGATTCGTGGTGCAAATCGTCGTTCTCTACGTTCGTCGCAAAGATGGCCAGCCAGACGCAGGGAATTCAACAGCTCCTGGCAGCGGAAAAGCGAGCCGCCGAGAAGGTTTCGGACGCCAGAAAACGTGAGTTGATCATCTAGCATAAAACGGAGAATAGTTTTACTAAAAATCCGTGGATTAGCAAATCACTTTTCTTGGAACATTCCACTTGACCCTATTCACTAGGAATGGGTGTAACCTTTTGGCAAATTGCTGACTGCTCCATTCTTACTTAACGAAGAAGATTAATAATTTCTATTAAGAATCTCTATGTGACATGTTATTTTAATGTCATGCGCTGAATGATTTTGTGCACGGAAGTGATATTGTAATATTTTGTTCAGGTTGGGTGGGTCTAACCTTCGCTTTTCGTTAACGCGTATTTATGCCAGCACGGTTCATAAATATTTGACCAATATTTTGCACCAGGAATCGCGATTTTCAGTTTGAATTTTGGCAGTTTTTTTAATTTTAATCATTTCTTCTCATATAGCAAAAGTGGGTGTTTCCCAGTTCTTGACGATAAAACTTTGCTTTAAAGTCAGTAACTAAAGGGATCCTTTAATAAAGCATGTCAAGTAGAATATAATTTTAGATAGTTATTTGGAAAGATAGTTTTCATTCATGACATATGCTTATATAAATTTCTAATTCAAATCCTAGGTAAAGCCCGTAGGCTGAAGCAAGCAAAGGAAGAAGCTCAAGACGAGATTGAAAAGTACAGGCAGGAGCGTGAGAAGCAATTCCGTGAATTTGAGGCCAAGGTAATTTTATTTTCATAAATATCAACAAATGTCTATGTTGAAATGTCCATGTCTTTGAATATGTTTGTAATAAATATAGCTACAAGCATCTTACAGATTGTCATTCATCAAAAGCATTGGGGATCATGTAGAAATATAGATTATATTTAAAAAACTGATAACTTATAAATTCAATTTTATATCAGCCAAAGTTTTCATTATAAATCAATGAATAATTGTCCTTTGTAGCATATGGGTTCAAAAGAGGATGTAGCTGCACGTATCGATGCTGATACTCGAGTTAAGATCGAAGAAATGAATCGAGCTGTGGCTGTACACAAAGATCCTGTAAGTTATTTTTTCTTCACAAATATTTCTAGATAATAAGGTAATCGAAATTATATTTACAAATTGTCATTATTCCAATTGCAAACTTTGCATTCACAATGATTCAAAAATCATGTGCAATCAGTAAAACAGTTTCATATTTCTAACTCACTACCTGTATACATATAGGTCATGCTTAAGATCTTGGAGTTGGTGTACGACATTAAGCCGGAGTTACACAAGAACTATCGTGAAGCTTAAACCACAAAATGAGCCTCCCTGCATACGATAATTATAAATACTATATTATATGATATACATGTACATTAAATATTATCTTCCTATATACATATATATATATACACATATATATATCATACCTTGCAATGTATGTATCTATCGTCGTTCTAATGTATTTAATTCAGAAGGATAGTATACTGTTTAGCTTTAGACAGTAATACTCAAACTCCTAGAAACATCTCCGCTGTTGCACGCAGTGACCTTTCATCCACCAGTCGACACGACAATAAATGTAATCGTAATCTATATATTATCACCGCATCTGCTATCATCGCGATGGATAGTTTGAGCATTGCTATAGTTGTACCGTAAAAAAATAGATTATATTTAACGGAAACGCCGCGTTCTGGTGCGTAAAGGCCTAGTACGCACTAGGACGCTGCATAGTCGCTAAGATATATATTGAAAATGATTCTAGGGTGGTGGCTATGAATTGTATATTGTTAGACGTATCTTAGTAGGTGTCATTCCATGTTTCTGTAACGCCGAGGATTATACAAATCTTATCACAGTAATCAGTACAGCCTCTTGCGGTTCACGGTGCCAGCTCCCGGTAATCCGAGGACCACTAGACGATGTACGGTACCTTCTGCCTTTGATTTGCCGCTGTTAAAACATCTTAAAACTTTGTTATGTAAGAAATTCGATAGCCCTACCTCAAGCGTACACCTTACCTCTGTAAGTTGGCTGGCTGTCTGTACAGTATTAGTGTTCGAAATAAAACAGAAAAAAAAACATGGTAAAACGTCCAGAAAAAAATGGGAATTCATGATGATCTTTGATCTTCATTCAAATATGCCTGTATCTTATGCTATAAAAAAGAAAATTTGCATAGGCCGTTCTGTTGCATAATAAGCTACGGAAATGAATGCCCATCCAATTTCTGATTGGATTCAATTTAAACGATTACGCAACGAGCACATATTATCTAGTGTCCTTCATGCATTTTAATACTACCGCCGTGCAATGGACATGCGCAGTAAGATTTCCGTGATACATCAGGCTGTGCATAGATACCACGTGATAGCCAGGTAAAAAGAACGGATCAGCTGTGTACACATATGTCCTGCTTCACTCGCATTAATTACCAAAAACTACATTGGCGTTGGACAGCATCGTATCGACTCTTATGGATTCTCGAAAAATTCATAATGTACCAAGATAATAAGGGCAACCATTATTGGACTCCTGGATTTCATTTCAAATGTCAATCGGTGTTGGGAGTTGCTCCGAAATTCAAAAGTTCTCAAACCAGACCGCGATTTCTATTGCGCATGCGTAGCACCGTTTCAATACTATACAACGAAGCTCATTGGTCTGTTCTATCCAGCTTCATGCCGATTGGTTCACCGAAAGGAGTGGGTTATGGTTTACCAGTTGGTAGTGGAGAATCAGCTGTGAACGCCTACCTCTCCTCAATCGGCGAGTTGAGCTCGCGGATGGTGGTTTAGTACGTGTCGAGGCACTAGCGCCATTCGATAACTACGGAAGGTTATTCAATTTCGCGAACTAATCGCAGTCTGTGTCATTCCGTTCCGAGAAATGGAAGTCGACGAAACGCGTTCGGGCAATACGAGCGCGAGCACGTTGCCGTACGACGCTACAAGTGAGGACGCAGTGACAGTTGTGTTCGAGTTGGCATTTTAACCTGTTATGACAAAGAACGAACCGGTAACCGGTCGCCGACCGACCGCGAATCCGGAGGGAAAAGCTTAGATCATACCTCGCGAGTCGTGAGCCGTGTTTGGTTCGGTTTTTATTTTGTTATTAAACATCAACGCCGAGGAAGCTTCGCCGAGGCAAATTATCACTTCAAGTAGAGCCGTTACGATCAGGAAAAATGTGGTGCCTCGTGAGTCAGGCAAACTCTGTCATTCTGGAGGTACAGGTCGATCCGAAAGCCATCGGTCAGGAGTGTCTGGAGAAGGTGAGTTATTACGTTTTATTTAATAAAAAAGTAGTTTACTAAGTACTAATTATTAAGTAAGAATGTCCTTGCTGCACGGAGAAAATGTTCGTAAAAGAATTCCTTGACTGTTTCTTCCTTTGAAAAAGAAGCCACTAGCTATCTTGTTGGGATGTAAACAAAAACAGAGCCACGTTCTCGCTAGAGGAACTTGAAAGAGGTCGTAGGAGTGCTTGAAGAATCACTCTGCAGTTAGGTACAGTCCTTTGCGATAATATTATCGAACACCGTATACGATACTTATGGCTAGGATTAAAGTTCGTTGATCGGCCGAGGAATGCTACACCAAGTCTCTGGGAAGGATGGCTGGGATCTACGCTTAACGACGTCGGTGTAAACGGCGCTGCAAGGTCGTAACTCATATGCGCAACAGATGCCCCGAAAGTTGCCCCTGTGCTCGTCAGCAAACCCGTCGGAAATTTCAACTCCCTTTATTCCTCGCGAAGGATACCGCGTGTGGTCCATCTACATATAGAACATGCCTCGTAGCCGACGCTGCACATTTAAATGACACAAGCATTTGGTCCAATGGCAACTAAGGGTCCGTATGTTGGTACCATTTTTTCTTCGTAGGTTAAACGACCCCCTGGTCGTAGGGTGTTATTAATAACTCAAGGTCACATATATGCGTATCAATAACCTCGAGAAAGGGACAAGTATCTTAATTCAGAGAAATCTCATTTAATTTTAACAGCGTCCAACTATCACTAACTCGTCAGAAGGCGCGTAATTTTTTTGACGTAAATTATCGCCTAGAGACATCCCGAACCACGATGAGGTCCAAGAGGCCTAACGTTACTACTGGCGGGCTAAGATCATCGCTTTAATGCGTTTACGGTTATAGGACTCTCTAATTCGATCGATAATATCTACCAGGAATAACCGCGAAGGGCGTCTTCCTCGTGGAATAATTTCTCCTCGATTCCCATTGGGGGTAGCTCGAAGATTTATCGTTGTCGAAGATCGATCGACGTTCTTGAGGACCTTCCAGTCTCTTAGCGAGGATAATATCGCTGGATTTAACCGCCATAGACGTTATATAGTAGAGGAATAATTCGAATCGTCCTTATAAGGTACTACGAGGACTTTAGGATATATTCTCGGTCTTCTCCTCTCCAAGTACCATCGAATTTCTCTCGCTCGATTAATCTGCATTTGACTAAATTTATCTTCTCTCGGTTTTGGTGGATCTGTCATCTCGTAACTTGCCCGGGGCTCAATCTTTGTGAAATTCTTAAAGCCGACGTCGCAGAAATAACTGCCAAGGACATCGTCGGCCGAAATAATTCGTTTCTCCAGTGTTGTCCTTGATAATTGCCAGGGTCCCTTGAACGGCTCAGATTTGATACAACAAAAACATTAAGAGAATAGACGCGCGTGAATATTAATATTTGAATACCACACGATACGTACTACCAAAGCCCGGCATTGGTTGGTAGAAATTATTCAAATTGTGCAATCAACTTAATAACGAGTACATGACGTTACGGTACTGCGAAAGTAATTAGGTTAATACCGTGATGAGTCCAGATATAAATAATTATTAATTTAGTATACCTGTGCAACTATCATTTTTTTTTTTTTTTTTTTTAAATTACGACACGCTAATGGAAATTGATAATTTATTATTTGAATTACCCGCCGAAAACGTAGCTCCAGGCTGTTTCATTTGGCGGAGTGTAATAAGGTCTCTCGTGTCAGCAGCAGACGCTTTCTATACGACGTGTGTATTGCGCGTTCGCAATTCCAAGTTGATGACTGCACCTAGGAACAATGATCACACGAAAACGTGGAACATAACCTAACTTTTCGTGCGATTTCACTGTTCCTCGTGTTATTGCGTGATATTCCACGTGTTAACGAGAAAAAATTGTTGATGCGTAAAATGTTTTTTTTTTTAAGTTGCGCCTTTTATTTCCAACACGAGTGAGGTAGCAATAAACTTTAATCAGGCTATGCTTAGTAATTTATCCATCATCCTTATCGCTGAACCAACCATGACTAATGGCGACAATAATGCGTGACACTGTTTACTCGTGCATGTTAATAAATGCATGTTTCAATAATCTCTTAAGTGTCTCCGGTGCGGACATCGTAGGTACTAAAATATCTGTGTAGCCCTCGTAGACGGGAACCTTGGATTATGTCTCCTGCGTCGATATCCTGTACCCGGTCTCGGGAAATTAGGTCGAAATTTACCAGAATTCAATCTGCCAATTCAATTTGCCGGCTTTGTGCTCCACGACTCGATCCGATCGTCTCGTCGTTTGCGAGATCTAATTTGCGTTCAAAACCTATCTCCCTCCCCGTGTACAATCCCCCCTTCGTCTCCCCGTCGGCCAATGCTGCACTTCTGTATCCCAACTCTCACCTTGGAAACGTCTGTCCACGTGTTTTCATAAACCTTGCGTCACACTCCGTTTCGTGCATTCACATACAATACGTATTGCATATGGCCATAGAAGGCAAATGTCACGTAAATTGTATGGCGTACGGAAGTATTTTGCATAATGACATGATTTCCCTGAAAATTGTTTTCGCGCTACACTTGTTTTCGCATTATTTTTCGTTTATTCGCATTCCTCGTTTAGCAGCGGAATAACGACGAGGTCACGCGAGGCGATAGTCCGGTGTCGCTATGCGAAGATCTATATGTATATATACTAATATACAATAGAGCAGGTTATCCAGTTCCCCTTAGCAGTCTGTATATTAATTCGTTCGGGGGTTCCGCCACGCTCGAGGGTAAAAAGCCGCTTTTAAAACACCGGGGCGATTAAAGTTTTCTCCGAGAGGGTTATTAATTAATTTAGGAACGTCTGCGCCCTCGTTCGCTTTATCCAGGGGTTGTTGGAAAACAGTACGGTGAACCCTCGGAAATAGTCTCACGAGGGTGAAAAGATCCCTTTCCACCACCACGTAATGTTCTTCACCCTCGTCTCCCCCGCCGCGATGCCCCTTTTTGCGATAGCTATATACGGGGGTGGAAAAGTCCAGTTGCAGGAATATATACAATAAATGCATACCCCCCCTCCCCCTCCCCCTCCCGTTGTCACTTACCTTTCAATACGTTTCGGAAGGCATCGGTCATTTCTATTTTAAAGCTTCCGTCGCTTGGCGCGGAATTCTAATGGCTGACGAGTAGCGTTCACAGCCAAGCCGTCTCGACAACACGGAATTTTCCGTACCCCCTTTAGAGGATCTGGGCGAGTGGATATTGTACCAAGCGTCGCGACGTCCACTCTCGTACGCGATAAGACCCTTTCGTTATAGAGTGCACTTTATTTCTCTCAGGCTCTTTGTCCTTTATTTCACTATTCCGTAAGGGGGACTTTTCTATGACAGTGGCGTCGCGACGCTTTTAATATGAATTACAATGTCACTTTGTTTCTTTTTTTTTTTTTTGCTTAAACGTAAACTTCGGCTAGTGCTTTTTTTTATCTGCCGCTTGCTCGTCGTCTCACAAGCTTGAGTTCCGACAAGTTTACCATTTGAAGTCGCGACTTAGTTGCGGGGTCGGCATTAACATCGCGGAGGTCACGTGCGATTTGCATGGGATGGCGTCGATCGCGATTGTTTACTGGCTAATCGTCGTTTTTTTTTGGACCGCTTGCGAATACGACGCCAAGCGTCGGCAGGATGTAGTCCAATTTTTTTGTATATCTCGATGAGTCACTGACAAGTAACTCCATTTTGATACTGGATATGGATCTGACAGTGATATTACCAGAGAGAAGCGAAAGTAGGGATTTTTTTTGTTGCAACGTTGGTACCTTGCATACGCGCATTGATGCCTTTCTGCTGGGTCAGGCACCGACTCTGGTATCGTGTTGGGAACCGCGCTGAAGACACGTGACACGTGATGCTGAAATAAAGAAAAGTCTTTTTTTTTTTCATGGAAACTGAGATTCGAGGGAACAATCTACTTCCGGTTTAAAAAAATGGTGTCTTCTATCTGTTTGTAGCTGCTGCGTGCTGTGTATGTTTTTTTAAACGTTTTTGCTGATCAGACGATTTCACTTTTAATATTTATTTAAATAGAGACGAAGGTTAATTTTTCGAAAGAAATATCCCAGTGCAGAACTCTACTGTCTTGGCGTACTTCTTCTGCTTCTTACTTTGCTTCTTCCTTTCTCAGTTTTATCTACGCGGCTACCCTCTCTTCCTGTTTTTCGTCTGGAGGATCGCTCATCCGCTTTCCACTTTGTTCGCGTCTCTATCGCTCTCTCTTTCGAGTTCGAAACTGCGAAAGTTCTTTTGCCGCGTAAGTAATAAAAATCCCCGCGGACGGTCGTCCATCTAAAATGCAAATGGGCGCATTAATATTTGCTCACGAGCTTTCGGCCTCGAGACGGTTAATCTATGCGGGAGGTACGCAAGAGGCGCGTTCGTACAAAAAAAAAAAAAAATAGGACAAAGAAGTGTAGATAAGAAAAAAAAATTACATAAGATTCGTACAAGAAACTTTAACGGCGTCCTTGTATACAGCCTTACGTATAAACATATATCGCGTCCCTGTACATACACTCATTCTTATACGAATTATTCTAGTCGCTCGTCGTCTCGTGCTCACACTGTTAATTTTCTTCGTTTCCGGGCATCCAATTTTTTTTCGCATATTTCGAGTAAAACTTTTTTTTGGAAAATTTTTAAACTTGAAAAAGCTCAGTTTTGTGGATTCGGCTTTGTATTCGATTCTTTGTAAGGCTTGATAGGAAATAATGAAAGTCGAAAGTATCTCAAGCTCGGACACCGTCCTCGAATATTACGCGACTCTCGTTAGCTTCTTACACATAGTTTAGTAACTTGAATTTAATTGAGCGCGACGCCTCAGCCTCTGCCAACTTTTTCTCCTTCAGTCTTTCGGCGTCTGTTATTGCGTAATTTCCATCTTTTCCTTCTCTCTCCCTCTCTCTGCTAGCTTTCATAATTTGTCCTTTTTTTCTTTCGAGAAAATTAAATTTTTACCTCTGATCTCTCTCGCAATTCACCGTCTACCTTATCCGCAATCGCGCAACTTTCTCATAGATCCTCGGATCCCCAGACTCAACCCCTACAGTCCTGCACTTGGAAGTTTAATTAGCCGGACAAGCGACGTCTGGATACTCCTCTCCGCAGGAATGTTAATTCGACTTGGTACTGGGTGTCGCGCGACATTCTATCCCGTGAAAATTGCCACAGGCTCCTCTTGTCGCTCGCACGAAAACTCGTTACGACAACCCCCTACCCTTAATTGGGTTGCATTTCCATGAGTTTAATTATATATACGTATATAAACCAGACACTCCGTGGGCTTAGGTGTCTATTTAATTAATACGATTAATTAAAAGTCACCCCTAACCTCCTTAACATATATAACGATATATATATAAAAAGACTTTTTAGCTTTATTATGTATACAAGTAAGTTCACGGCCCTAATCTTTAGTTAGCGATAGCACCTATTCAAACTTTAATGTTTTGCCGCCCTCTGGTGGTTTCAAAGTACTAAGCTTCGGCTTTAAAATGCTCTATAACAGATGGCACTCTCGCCGATATAACCTCAAGTAGTGAATACAATGTCCTTCGAAAAGCAGCACTCGAGGCAGTGCCTTCTTCTCGCGTCTCAACTAAGAAATAAATGCCGCATAGGCACAGCCAGTGATTTGTTCGGCTTTGGGACACGATGCTGCATTTTACAGTACCTGCAGAAACTGGCTTCAAAAGTTTAAAAATAAAAATTTCGATCTAGAGGACGAAGACCGGTCTGGACATAAAAAAAAAAAAAAGTTGAAGATGAAGAACTGGAACAACCGTTGGAGGAAAACCCTTGGTCAAACACAATCAGAACTTGCAGAAGCACTTAAGGTAGCCCAACAAGCCGTTTCTAAAGGCCTACATAAGCTAGGGGGAGTTCAGAAGGGCCGCTGGGTCCCTCGTGCGCTCAATCTGGAAAACAAAGAAAGGCGCCGCGCGACACTGCTCTCCCCCTGGTATTCAGGTTTAGAAGAAAAGATTTTCTGCGCAAAATAATAACGTGTCATCAAAAGTGGGTGCTTCGTGAGAATCCCAAGAGGCGCAAATCTTGAGTTTATCCGGGTGAGCCATCGACCAGTGCCGCAAAATCAAACATTCACGGGGAAAAGGTGACGTTGTGTATTTGGTGGGACCGGAAGGCCGTCATTTACTGAGTGCGCAAACCCGACGAAACTGTCACTGCTGAGCTTTATCAGCAGCAACTTATTCGAGTGAGCGATGCCCTCGAGGAGAAAAGGCCTTTCAGTGTCTGTCCCGACAAACAGTCTTTGTCATGGAAGTACAACATATTTATTGAACAGTCAGTTTAGATTTCTAACGTCAAGCCTCGGTTAAGCTCTGATCTTTCGAAGGCATACGAAGTGTTCAATAATATTTGAAATGTATATACCGTTTGTCAGAGATTTTCATCAAGGTTCAGATTTTTGAAAGCCAATGCCAATAATTGTTTCGTTCATGGTTCTTTTAGATATAATTTGTAAGCTTTTCTTTGTACGTATAAAGATATATTCCCCTATACGTTTCCCATGTATGTATAAAGATCAGATCAGCCAACTGCTCGAGTATGGAGAGCGCCAAGCGCGAGGTGGCGCTGCGGACGCATTTTTAAGATACGCAAGAGGCCTATAGATCTCACTCTTGGTGAATTTCTCCTGAGTCTCAGGATACGATATCTATTTCTCGAAAAGACAGGTAGCCCAGGTCATAAGGGTCGAGGTCATAGCAGTACCATGCTTTATCACACCCTCGCGCACTTAAACCCGTCCTCGGTGGGTTTTAAAAGTTTTAGTAGCGCCAGCGGGTATGACGTCCAATGCCAAAGACATCGCATCGATCCGCGGCTCTATTCCATATAAAATCACCCTTAGCAAGTATAGCCGCTAGTCCTCGTCAATCGTTTCAGGTCGTATTTCGAACGGAGCGACTTTTTTTCTCTCTCGCGAAATAACTATATAAAGACGAAACACGCTAGTTTCACGACAGACTAAAGTTTCGAGCAGACAAGCCTTATACGAGGCATCCTAAAAGGGAAATAACTTTATCGAATTTATAGAAGCGAATCTGCCATCACGTCGCGGCTTATGCGAGCGTCTATTAAGTCGAGCGTATCCAACGGCGCGACACCTTTTTCCACTTTCTTTATTCCCTTTCTCGAAACTTCTTTTTTTTTTCATCCCCCGACCTTCGTCACTTCCCTCCTCCATCCTTTTAGCTTCGTATTCGCTCCTCGCGATTGAACCACTCGCTTGCCTGTGCATGCGTGTACACATATACAGAAGGAGAGAAAAAGACAGAAAGCTTGAGAGAGACAGAGCGGATTGCCAGGCGAACCGCAACAAAGCCTCTTTCGCAGCCACTCCGCGCGACGTCGACGCCTGCATTCAGCTGTTCGCTGAATGCGGCAATATTACGCCGGTGCGCTTTATTCCTTGACTGTCACGCGGGAGACCATTTTGAATAAACTAATGAGCATTATTACTCGCAAATGATGGGCCGCGCTTGCCGTCAAATGGAAACACGTATTTCCAGATTGCAACTCTATGCGGGTGTGTGCATATACACACATATATGACTTTGACTCCTTCGTGGGATTTTAACGCTATGATCGTCGCACGCAAGGCGCGGCGACTATCGACGATAGGTAAATGTATAGCCAATGATTATGAAACGCCCATCATTGATCATTTGTTAATTTCTTTTTTTGGCGTGCAAGGCGTTTTCCCGTTATTGGTTTACGGTACCATATGATTACCTCGTTACGCATGGTATAATTTGTAACTTAGCGATTGCAATGAAGTTAGTATCCTATTAGATCCTAATGACCTGTCGTTTATATTATACATTGCATATACACTATGTATGTATATTTATACATTTAATGTAACTCGGTGACAGTCGTGCGTTTAACTTGGAATATCCGGCTTTAGATTGCCAATAATGATGATGATCAACGAGAGACATGTTAACGAGATTTTTATGATTTGATTTCATTTATTTTTCATTGCGTCCACGTCATATGCCGTGAGAAGTTATTGGGAGATTGCGAGAGCGTTTTCTGTTACCCATGGAACTGTCTATAGTGTCGATTGAATTCGTTGATGTCGCGACCGGAAATTGAGCGAAATACATTAAATCAGCGGACGCGCCAACGGAAATGAACGAATCGTTCTACATTAGTCGCTCCGAAGTTTCCGCGACGTCCGCCAGGAGGCGAGAGTGGTAGTCGGTACTTGTACCATAGAAAAGGGCGCCAGGAATGTCAAAGCGTTAGATCGCGACTGGTGGTCGTTGCCCATGTCGAAGAATCGTCAGGGCCGGTGAGTGTGGTGCATATGGTTGATACCTATGTAGAAACCGGTTTACTAGCCTTTGGGATTCATTTAACCCCACATTGTTCGCTATCGGACCATCAACCACTTTTGTACGTGGGCTCCGGAACCAACGCGTGGGTGTGGCTAGGGAATTTTTTTAGGGGCAGAATCGGAAAGAAAAGTTAGCCTGGGGGAAATTTGGATAGGTCGTCGGCGGAGGATTGTGGGTGGAAAAAAAAAAAGAACGGCAATGGTTTTACGGGGATAAAGGAAAACAGAGGATTAACTGTAGTGCACGGTATGGAAATGGGGGATGAATATTCCGTGAGGTTTCAAAGAGGGCCCCCCCCCGCCCCCCCTCCATGAATATTCCCCGTTAGGCGGACGGATTTCTATTTTCCACGTTTCGCGGCTAAAATTCATGGAGGGGCACGCCTCCTTTGCGTCTACCGGTTTTCGCACGGTTTGTGATGGAGAACGCTGGCGAAATTCGCCACTGCGACTCCCCCCCTACCCCCCCCCCTACCCCCCCCCCCCTCTTTCCGGAATTCTGTGTATATAGCTATGCGTGTGTTTGTGTATATATTGTATATAGCGTTCTCTTCCTCCACGAATTCATCGGTGGGGTAGTTGCCGCCCTTGCCAGACTCATGCATTTTTCTGCTGATTTAAGGGCTGCATTTAAAATGCTTCGTTACCCGCTTGCTGAGCCTGCACGACCTCCTAAATTATGCATCTCTCATTTGCTAGTGAATACAGTCAAGATTTTCGCGTAAAGATGGGTACTGTAAGTTGTGAAGAAAAAAAAAAATTCATCCCCTACCCACCTACCTTTTTCACCCCCTCGTTTTGTTCATTCGACGTCGGCTGTGCTCCGTGAGAGCAGCGTTCGTTCACTCAGCAAGTGCACTGGCTCACTGCAATCAGATGCGTCTTCATCGCTGACCTTTATAGATGCATTTTCCTTCTAGTCCAGGATAAGAAAAAATTTCACGAGTCTACCTATCGGAGGCTCGCTTCTTAAGGAAATGGAATCGTACGTAAGTAGTTCGACTCGCGGTTGTCGCAAATTTGGGTCAGCAAGTCGGACGGTAATTAATCGTAGGAATGAAAATGAATAATGGCCCACGATACGTCACTTGGATCCTATCCAATTTCATCGTCTCTGTCTCTCTCTTTCGGCAATCCTCCGTCCGGGCGTAAGTAGGATAGAGATTTATCCTCTTCGCGCGAGCGGAAAGTTTTTCGGAAATCCGACGTATATTCGTCTCTCTCTCTCTCCCTGCTGATAAAACTGCGGAGACTCGAAAACCTCGGGTAGTCTTCCCCCCCCCCCTCCCCCGTCATTGCCAACTCGCCACTCGTACATCTTTTTTTATTCTTATTCGCCTTCCAGTCAACCCCCCCCCCTCTCCCGCTTCCTCTCCCAGTATTTCATTTCCACGACACAACTTGCGGCGGCTGCAAGCTCGACGGTGGACATAAGCATTTTCCGCAGCGGCCGTTCTGCTCTCGGCTCGCCGTTCGCCCAGTGCGATCCCGTTGAAAGTTTTCGTATTTACGAGCGACCCCCATGGTCATGCTTCGTAGGCGGGGAGAGACCCTCCCTTACTTTTCCGCGAAAACCAACGGCGAAGAAAGAACCAAAAAGCGGAAGACAAGCGGGACTAAATATTTTTTCGAAGCGAACTTTTTTATCCCTGAAAGCCGCGAGTGGCTGGTACGTGTGCGTCTATATATATATGTATATGTATATAATATACGTATAGTATATAATGGCTGTTCGCGCTCCGTAGCATATTTTCCTCGCATCGTAACCGATGGAGCGGGGAAGGGGTCCATATTCCTGCCGACTCGACTTCTCTATATTTCAAGTCAACGGGACGGAAGAGACAACCAAGCGATTCGCTCTCCTCGGCGCTTCTTCCGTTCAGAAGGGAAGCGGCCTGAATCACGCGGAGATTATTCTCGACAAAAATTTCGACACTTTATTTCCTTCTCGCCGTCACTTCTATCGCTCCTTGACTGCGAAGTCCCCGAAAGTCCCTTCATCCCCAGCGCTTTCTCCAATTGGAGACAAAGAATAAAGAATTATTCTCGCAAGCGTCACTCTTATCTGCTGTAAAATGATTTTTTTTTTTTTTTTTTCATTTTTATTACCACCTTTGATAACGTCTTTTATCACCGCCTTCGGTTATCTTGTCAACGAGCGGTAATCGCGCTCTCTCGGCTTTGTGCCTGTAATGACGTCTCGATACTTGGAATCTTTCTCGAAATAACAGGGGCATTTTCTGATTGTCACATCTCGTATTGCATGCGACTCCACGCGTGACAATTCTTTGAAGATTTTCTCAAAATTCTTTATCTTCTCTCGTAGCAATATCATCCATGGTAGCAGTACGTTATAGGTTTGATATTACGTGTCCACGGTAACGGGCTGCGTTTTAACTGTAAATGATACAAAAAAAAACAGATATCTCTTAGGAGGGGGTGGGAGGGGGTGAAAAAATGATAAGGGTGTCCCGTGTACCATTCGGAAGTTACTGTTCTTCGGTAACAAGAACTTCAGGCTGAATCTCGGGATTCAGCAAGTTCATATAACTACACGACCCTCGTCGAGATACGCCACTTAAACCATATCCATCTGGCCGCGTTGCAGTCCCAAACAATTCGAAAGACAAAAGTTCCGCGAGGGACACGAAGAGAGGAGAGAGAGAGAGAGAGAGAGAGAGAGAGAGAGAGAGAGAGAGAGAGAGAGAGAGAGAGAGAGAGAAGACAAGATAGCGGGTCACCTGTCTAGAACTGCTGATACTCGTAACACCAAGTGTCACGGTCACTGATATTTACCTCATTTCCGAATTTCCCGTGAAATGCTCGGTTCGTCGGATCGACGAAAATGGACTCCACCCCCCCGAGTCTCAATTATCGTCACTGATTTATCGGAATTGTGAATTTTGCCACGAGGCACTGTGTCGTTCCGATAAGGGATGAAATTGTTTGACGTTAAAGAAAAAAAATTTTTTTTTCACAAAGAAAAGAAACAACCTTTATTTTCGACTCGACGGCCTGCTCAGACTTTTATCGCCGATGAGGGAGCACTTAAGAAGTGCACGTGGCACGTACGGGACTAAACTGCCGTACTCGTCAGCCGACCACGGTACAGCTGGATAACGAACTCACCGAGCGTACAGCCAGTCAAATAAGTAACAGTGACTTGCACTTTGCAAATTGCTACGACATTCTGTACAGTTCGCATACGAAAACGTTTCGTCAGTCCGTGATCGCCTGCACAGAGGCGTACGTGACGCACGGAACGTGCATCGCGAACGCGGTGCATGCATGGAAGTATGAATGGAGCCGGTAAAAGAAAAAAAAAAAAAAACAGTAAAAACTGGTACATACCAGCAGTACTGTGAACCAGGCTTAAGCGAACGACGAGAGTCAGATCGTCCCACGACGACTGGGGAGAATTAGAACAACGCACCGAAAGCTTATTAACCGACATCGATCGTTCCAATGGGAAGTTAAATGGCAGCCGTGAAACAGCTGACATCGCGAAATCACATTGAGCATCCGGGTTAATTGAAAGCGGCCAAAGTGATTCGATGGCGATTACAAATTCATCGGGGTATTGTCCATAGTCTCTCTAGTCGCTCGTGCGGACAGGCCTTTAAGACCTCATCGGCCTCGATCGATTTCATACTAATTCTCCGATTAAACCCGAGCGTCGAGCGACTTAACCTCAAACCGCGTTACTCTGGTCTGCTTAACGTAATCCAAAATGATGAGTGACCTTGAGGCTTGTACAGGCTGATTTTATCATCTCTACCGGTACGCCGTTTCCAGCGACGAAGAATTTGACTGTGTATAACCGTATACATGGAACAAAATTCATTACTCCTCGTACCGAAGTATTCTGTGGCTTTCCTGATAGCCCACTTGGATATTAGACTCGAGGGACGGCCGTTACTGGTGTACCTGGGGTCTATCTACCTTGTCCGTCTACCTCTTCCACGTACTCGGGGAATGTCTGATGATGAAGCTCCTCTTGGGTATGTTGGGTGTTCTGTTACCTGGCTACCTCAGGGTAGTCCTATACATGGTGATTCACCACAGAGACCACGGACTTAAGGTCGGACTCGTATACGTACACATTCCTGATATAGCTAAGGGCACAGCTGCGGCACGCCTCTATAAACGCTAGGAATATGCTGCGTATATGTACTGTGCAGTTATATATTACATTATGTATGTACATATATGACTGTACCGCTTTAAGGAGGTGAAGTCACCGTCTTCTCCCTCTGTATCTGTATGCTTTCTCTCTTGAAATGCTTGCGTCGACGTTCTACGCTACTACTGCTCCTTGGTATTATTACCTGTTCTATTCAACCGTGGCGGATGTATACATACCGCGAGGCACAGCGCCAGTACAGAGATAGTAGATTGTAGTACGGCGTGAGAGCGAGTGAGAGAGAAAGGGTTTGGTTAGAAATATATATGTATCTATACTGTGTGTACATGCGTGTATATAGTATCGACGAAGTCCTATATCGGACTTACTGGTTGGGATTTGACAGATGTCACGTGATCGTCTTATACTTTAAAAGACATTTGGCAATACTTTGCCACCGGTTTTTCAGCAATTTCGTGTTCATAGGACGGCTGACATTTTAATTGAAACTTTACGAAATAAATAACAGTTTAGATTTTCGGTGTCATCTGGGTTTGACTTTCTATCTCTAAGTTTTTTTGTTTATGGCGAGTCAGACCAGACCGCTCGCAGCAGGGCTATGTGATTATTTTTATTTTTATTTTCTACTTTCACACATTTTACTACTATCCCTGTATTTCATTATATCGCATCGTACTATAGCTCGGTATACTATAGTAGTCGTAACTGTGGGACCAAAGTCAATGCGCCTGGGCCTCTGATACACTAGAGATAACGAGTGGACTTTATATGCTGGTACCTTTGCTCGCTCTGACCATGGTTACTTTTGCTGTTTATATTACTGCACTGATAATGGATGTAGGTATGGAGGCTGTATGTACTATCTATTGTGTATATATGTAGTATATGTTTGTTATCATTGCTAGCGATTGTCAGCTACACTTGGATATAGATAGTGACAGCTGTTACGTGCATATTGTGTACAATATGTGATCCCTATATGCCGTATACTCGCCCAGTGCCGGTTTTTTTTTTTTTCGGAAATATTTTTAGTCACTGGTTGACGGAAAGAAATTTTTTTTTTCCGGTGTCTTTGCCACAATTATTCAATTTTCCAGGGCTCGGATGGTAATGTGAAAGTTTATGGATTAGATTCGGCTCCCTCGAGGACGTCGGCGCCGTTTCTCTTCATTAATGATAACAGTCCGAATTCTGTGAAAATGATATTGTTTCCTTACTCTGCGAGAAATATGGATGCCGGGAATGTACATTCATTTAATGAATGAACGTATCGATCTTGATCTGCTCTAATGCTCCTCATTGTTTTTTCTTCATATTATCATTTTTTTTTATCTGACTGGTACGGAACTGGGAGGTCGAAGGTCACGTGGATACGTTATATGTCGCAGGACGATTTGTCAAGATGGTGAAGCGAACGGATAGAATTTTCATTTAAAACCTGTTTCTTTTTACTGGGTACTGCGTGAAAGTTATACATTTTTTCAGCTGATAAATTTGTAAATCCAAAGTTATCACGACGATGCTCATTTGTCCCGGGATTACAGTTTTCCACGGTAATTTTTCTGATGGATCTCTCGGTAGATTTTAATGGAAAATTCTCTCTTCGTGTATGAGGACACGAAGAGAAAAAGCAGCCAGGGCAGAAAAAATTCTCTAAAAATCAAATCTAGGTTGATGGGACGACCCCGTGAAATTCTATTTCACACACATATATGTACATACACACTTTATATATACGAGCTCATACATACGTGTATACTATATGTATGTCGTCCAGAATGACAATGGAAATAGAATTGACTTGGTGATTCGTTCAAATGATAACTCCGCAATATCAAGATTTACTATTATTCGCTACTGCCGCTGCAATCTTCAACTTCTCTCATTCCCAAAATTGCGCGCCTCCGTCCATAGCGAATAACCACTTTCCTCTCGATACTCAGCATAAATGCATTTCCATATCCAACGTACCCATCACTCGATCCGGTACGTAGGATATCGTACACGTGACTATCCGATCAGAATTTTTCTTCTTTTCATATACACTTACCCTACAGCGTAACTCGAGCTCTTACGTTCTTCAAAAAAGAAGCTTCTTCGCCGCCCCGGTAAAAAAATTTCTCGATACGGAACGGATCGGTGCTAGATCATTTTGAACGATCTGTTGAAAATCCCACGAAGATACCTCTATCGAATAAGTGCACTTATTCGTTCGATAGAAAAGTTCATTTGGAGGATCCACATATGGAGAAGTACGAAATCCTAAGCAAAAGGAACAGTCGTAGTTCGCACGAGCATATGCGCATTTATCGAGATGCTTTAGCTTTGAAAAAAAAAATTTTTTTCCCATATAAATTACTCCCAGTGACGTAATCGCTTCCTCGTGAATTATGGCATCAAAGATGGATATGTTCATATAGTATAGTACAGCATAGGCATATATTCCAGAATAGTCACGTGTCTGGTTGGATCAATTAAAATACGTCATGTGCGCGAAACA
The DNA here is from genome assembly GCA_030142375.1 of Calameuta pallipes. Lineage (NCBI taxonomy): Eukaryota > Metazoa > Arthropoda > Insecta > Hymenoptera > Cephidae > Calameuta > Calameuta pallipes. The sequence goes on from JARQSW010000658.1 coordinate 167,366, forward strand.
CTTGGTAATCAATCTTTTCGCTCGCAATGCTAGACCCGTTTACTGTTTATTGGAAGAAAAAGATTATACCGACTATACTTAACGTGATGTACAAGTATAATACCGGCACTCGATTTAACTTCCGGTTGTTGATGGGTTCGAGACTGGGAAACCAGTAGTGGCATATATTGTATATACAGTGTCTCATGCGCTAGATATACATACGCAGTACGGTAATAGGATACGCGATAAGTTCTAAGTAAATATTTATCGTTTTTTTTATACAGACTATCATTATTTGAAATATTTCGATCCACTTACACTCTTGTTTATCGAATCCATTTTTACGAGCGAATTATTACTGGGTGATTTCATTTTATTAGTCTTGTTTTCCCTTTCTTTTTTTTTTTATGGTCGCTTACTGCTTGCCCTCTTTATACTGTTGCTTTGTGACGTTTAACACGGCGGTTGCTAGGACCCCTGTTGTTCCTCGTGACGACTGGTCGCCTCGAATGAAAGCCTAAGCAGCTAATTATGCCACTTGATAAAAATGACGACCATGGTCCTGTTCGGTGACGTCAGTGTCAACTGAACGATTTATTTAAATTGATTGAAGTACTCTACTTCCTATTTAGCATAGTTGTTGGAAGTTGACTTGAGTGTATATACTGGGTTATTCAGGGGAACACACCGGCTGAAATGTGCCCTGTCTTTTTTTGCGAATAATCCTGTGTATATATATATATATATAAACACCTTGGACACTGCATAATCAATGGCATTTATATCGTTATGAATTAGTAAGAGCAGGTCACGTGGTACGGTACATTCTAAAGTCTAATGTACAAGTGTTTTTTTTTTTTATCGCTGATAAAAGTGACTCACAATGATACAGGTGTGCGTCGTATATGCATACATGCGTGCTCGCGTGTGCGCGTGTGTTTGTCGAGTAGAACTTTATTATCGCAGGTGGGATCGATTGTCGATTATCGAAGCGAATTTGTCTTTTCGGTAAACGTTATTCCGATACGTTGAGATGAACGATAAGGACAATCTCAAGCCTAAAACTAGGACATATAATTGCGATAAGACAATGTTGTCGGCAGATAACGTAAGTTTCTCGCTCGGTGTTTAATCAGGATTGCCTATTTTGGCTGTTAGCTTCTTGACGTGGAGAATGAAAAAACGAAGAAAAAATAGTGTGAAATTCAAAGTCTTATCAACGACTCGTGGCTATAGAGTTTCTCTGCTATCAGTCTTCTTTTATTCTTTTTCTCTCTATATATCTATTTCTTCTATCGTTTTATTTCGCGTCTGATCGGCCATCGTCGGCAAGATTCGTGCAAGCTCCAGATGGTTTCCTCGGGAGGCTCGTGTAAAAGACACGCCGACCGATAGGCGAGCAACGAGGTTATCGCGATAGGTTGGAATAAAAGGTGGGAGGTTAAGAAAAAAAGTGGAGAAAAGATATGTACTATATACTATATACTATATTTCTAGACGTATAAAGCAAAGTGGAAGGAGAATGAAAACGAAGAAAATCATCGTGAATTATACTACGTAGTGTAAAAGCGTCGAGCGAAACAGTTTTGCCCAATGTCTCTGAATTCCCTTGCTCCTGCGTACCGAGCATTATAGTCAAATAAAATGGTGGACGAGAAAGCGTCGTAAAAAGCACGAACGTTCGGAGCTCGGTGGGGGCATTTCCAGTTTGAAAATTCCATTATTCGCTGATACAAAGTGGCATTCAAATGTGTGCCGGGAAACAGCACTGTACAGATATACCGGCATACCAACGTAGAAGGCTTTTGCGGGTCGCGGATGATAGGGAATAAAATTCGATTCTCTGAAAGCGATTCGCTCGGCTCGACTGGGTCGTATCGCTCGCGAGCGAGAAAAGGTGTGTAGCAGGTGTAACGCGTTACAAATAAATAGAGACAATCCATTCACGTACATCTTTGCAACGGTGATGAACGATCGGGTTACTTTTTTTTTTTCTTTTCTTTTCCTACACGATTCCCTACGTTTTTTTTTTTTTTTTTATCACTCCAAACACTGCTGCCAACCCGGCTGTCATGCTTGTTCATATATTTGACGAAAGTCAGAAAAATCTTTATATGACGCAACGACGATTACTTATCGGTATATTTATTAACAGCTGATCGGTACGCAGATGGTCGATCTCGCGATAAGACGGTAAACGTTCCTGTATATTTTTATAGGGTGGAAAAATAATAAGGCGTTCGCACGCGGCCGACCTTTTAACAAATTCACAATGAATAATTCAAAGGTGCAAGAGGTTAACGAATCCTTCTTCCCTCCCTTCCACTTATCCCGAACCCCGCATACCTTTATTCAGGTGTTTATTGTATACATATATATATACACAAATACATATGTGTGCGTGTGTGTGTGTAAAACGCAAAACTCCGTTTTCTTCACGAGGAGAATCCTGTACTTATAGGTATACATTGGTGGGTATTATCACGTGTGTCGAGATGGCAAAATCATTGACCCTCTTCTCTGATCTCACGATAATGTGCTGCCGTAGTTTCAGTCGTTGACATGGACTATGAGTGGTCATTAATTTTACCTTCGGAAGAGGCTGAAATGTATGTATATATATATACACGAGTTACGCGGATCTTCTCGAACGTTGCGAATCTATTGACAGGAAGTTGTCCCCTACGCGACCCCATTATCGCGGACAATGTCAGTTACCGCCACGGTTGAACGACCCTTCTCGCCTTCCGTGCACATTGCGGCTCCGTCGCTCGATGCGAATTACAAGTCGCAAATCGGTACCGCGACGAAGAGATGTGAACGCGCCGTGCGAGCAATGTCACTGGTGCGTGTCGTCAATTTCCTTCGTTACGGTATGTGACGGCTGTGTTTACTCGTTAACGTATGGGCACGTTAATTGATCTGTCGTACGACTGATACACATGGAGAGACGTCTGTGCCCCAATCGTATGTAAACGTGCATGAAGATCTTTTTATGCGTGCAAATGTTTTTGCCGTCAGCGTATACCGCGTGAGTTGGAAACTTTATGGAGCGTTTTAGTTACTCTTTTATTTTTCGTCTTTTGTATAACATACAGTTTGAAAATTACTGACTCGACTGTACCTGTCTTCTCCGTGGCTCATTTCTATTCAGCGGTTGTCACGTTGAGTTGTCTGGTTTCTTAATGGATGTTTCTACTGTTTCTTTTACCGATATTGTTTTCTTTGGGTATTTGATTTAGTTTTTTTTTTTGCTTTTTTTTTTTTGGGAGACTAACTGGATTTCGCCAATTCGCTTTTATGTTGGTAATCGCGTTATTTTATTTTTCTTCGAGGCAACCGTTGGTTTTGGTGTCAATTTTAATCCCTGCTTGTTGTTTGGGATGCGAACGTGAAGCGATCATCCCGCTTCCCGTGATTGTAGCCAAACGCGATAAATAGCTCAATTGGTGAACACAACGGTGAAAATAAGGGTTTACCACGAAACTGTTGTGTAGGTAGTTACTGTATGCCTTTAGTTTATTTTGTGGAATTTAGTTTTCTTTTTTTTTTCTTTACCCGAGCGGACTAGTGGTGCTTTTCTAATGGAAATAGGTCTTTTTGCACAATTTGCTGGTGCCAGGGGGTTAGTGAGGGATGTTGATCTTTTTTTTTTTAATAAGGAACAGCGGAAAAATAGTTATAATTGGATAATAAGGGGACGATACTTGAAATCGAGGGGAAACTGCCAATTACGAGAAGTTTGCTTGGAATAAGGGTAGTTGTGGGATGATGTTCGATATGAGAATTTTGAGGAAGAAAAATTTTTTAAATTTGTTTAATTTTATTTTATTTCGATTATTTTCCTAGACATTCTGCGATTCTTGATTATATGTTTGAATCGAGGGGTGTCATGACCAGGGTGACTTTTATAGAATACAGTTACGGATGGGATGGAAGGTAGAATGATGAATAAAATGAAAAGGGTAAAGCGGGGGGGGGGAGACTTTTAATGCACCCTTATTAAGTTCCCGTTTGAATTAACTACTGGAGTCACGCTGTTCGCCTTGAAGCGTAACCAGTGATTGTCAGAGGGAGCGAGCCCCTAGGTGATTGGGGTTTGACGTGGAGAGGGTGTGACGGAATTTTTCAAGAATTACAAGGGAGGGTTCCCATCATCCCTTTTACAGTGAGTAATTAATGGATCCCTGTCGCTTTTAAGAAAAAGTCACTGATATCCCACGGGACGCGAGTGTCGGATGCTGGAGGGACCTGAACTTGTCCAGTTGAATTATTGAAAGTATTATCCATGACGGCCATCGCGTCAAGGGTGGCGCCACTTGTCACCCTTCGACATAAATTCTCCAAGGGACCCGTCTAATGCAATTTCAATAAAACCGATGTGTCTGCCGATAGTAAATTTCCTGCACGATCCTAACCGTCCTGCTAGATCCCTCATAAACCAGCCCCTGTATACAGGGTTGTTTGGGACAAATACACCGCCTGAATTTACCACGTGCATTTCAGAGTCCCCGAGTTGCGCCAACTTCGGTCGATCCATTTGCCTTTAAATTACCAGAAACATGAGGCTAGTAAATGTTCGCATATCGATTTAGAGGATGATGGCACGAACTTCGGGACGGAGTTTGAAAAAAAAAAACCACTGAAACTCACGAGTAAATTAATTCGCGATTGGAGAACGTTGCAGGCTCTATGGCGAACGTAGTCGGCTTTCTCCCTTAAACATCCATTAGAATCAACAAGCAAACAATAAGCTTCCCTTGGCACGTGCTATATACAGCGTCATTAAGCCAACCGAAGCCTTACACTCTAACGATATTATTTCCCCTGAAGCATAGGGTGAGAGTCGCGCGAAGACCTTGCGGCTGATAATTCACTCTGATACCAAGGGGCGGGCTTTACTTCAGAGAGTTAATTTATTCAGAAACACTTGGATGAGCTATGCCAAGTTCTGGTTAATTATTTTTTTAAATCCTCCTGCCTGATTGAGGGAGGACCGACCGTCCTTATTTTTTTTTTTGGCATCCATCCCAACCCCGATTCTGTGGCTTTTTTTTTTTTTACGAAACCTGCCAACGACCTGGCCCTGTGCTTCGTGGTCGCTTTTATCTCGTGACTCTCCCCATAGAATCTAATACACTTTAGCAAGGTCTAAGGCTGCCGTAAAAAATTCCATAAACCTCGTCCCGACGATACTTTCATTAAATTCTACACGCACGGCACCCGAGGCGGGGGGGAGGCTTCTGTTTTATCGACATATGAAATACGGCAAGTTTTCGATCACCGAGAAATCTTTATCGATTTAGTGCACGTCTCTCTCTCTCTCTCTCTCTCTCTCTCTCTCTCTCTCTCTTGATACTCTGTACTTTTCCTGTCTCTTTCTCTCTTCTGCCACTAGTTTCCTCAGTATATGGCTCGAACGTTGGAAGTGTCGTAAAAGAAAAAAAAATCCATAAACGCCCTTTCGAGAAACACTTGATTAAATTCCACAGGCTGGATACATCGACCTGTGTCAAAGGTTAGGTGTTATCGGGTCGAACGAGGTACTTATCGGTCGTTCGATATAACACCCCTTCATAGCGCAATCTTGGATGGTTTTTTGGGATTTTTTTTCTTTGTCTCTCCCATCAGCCCTCGTGGCTTTTTCAGAAATGAGGATATGAAGACATTTTTTTTAAATATTTTCGACGGTCACTCCTTTAACTTCCTTTTACCGTACGCTAAGTATCTAAGATGTTTATGACGATTATGGTAAAGCGACACGTCACTTTGCGTGCTTTTGTAATATTCCTCTTTCTGTAGTTATCAGGAATTCCTCGTAAATAGCGCTTCGGGCTCGTTTCAGGAACGCACCCCGGACTTATCGCGGGTCATAAATAGGGTTTGAGGGGGTTGCGGTGTATATCGCGTGCCGGACATTAATATTGCGTTACTGCTTCCCTGCTTTGGGATATCGCTGTGCCGTCATTGGGGGTATATAATGGATACCGGATGCACCATAACCCACGAACAAAGAGGCTCTGAGTGAAAATTGCCCTTGGGGATGAATGCACCCCACAGTGATTATCGTACCATGTACATACCTACCTAGGGCTCTTTTAGGGTTATTTTAACGTTTAGGCGATAGTTTCCCACAGAAATTGTTAAGAAAAACTGTTTTTGTTTCAGGTACGTAAGGGACATCTTTTTTTCTTCTTTGTCTTAATTTCTCACGCAAGATGCTGCTGGACCACCACGAATCTTTTATGTGAGTCCTTGTTTATATGTCGGTGAGAAAAAAATTGGTTTTTCCAACACTCCTGGGATTAAGTCAATTGTCTAATCAGCCGAGTCTGAATTTCTATCATGTCAAATGTTAACTGCTTATTGCAGAAGACGCTAATTTTTTCCCCCACTACTTTTATACGCAATTAAAGGGGATTTGATTTTAGAAATTTTTTTTTTTCAAAATTGACATGCTCATTTTTTTTTTCGTATTTATTGTAAACGTATGTACGTCATTAGGCCTATGGACGACCTTGTTTATCGAGCATCTTGCCAAGTGTGCGTAGTGTGGTTAAGAGGGCGATAAAAGGGGGATGAAAGAAAAGCGGGTGGTAAATAAGTACAGGGAGGAGAAGGCAATTGGAGCGTCGAAAAATGTTAACCGTCGGAAACGTCCAATTACCTGCAAGTGGCGGGGACACTCCATTACAGTTTTCCCGTGGTAGCGCAGACTTTTTTTTTTCTCCTGCCTTTTACGGGCTTTTGCTGATTAGATCCCTAGCTGAATCCTTATCCCACCGTTCTACTACGTCCCACCGGAGAAAGAAACAAATGAGTAGCGTAATCGAGAGCGAAGCCACGTCGTGTCTCAGAATTCGTCCATTGAACTAGACGGCTCGTATCCTTTCGCAAGTGCCTATAAACCGTGACCCAGGGGTTCGGAAAATATTAACCCAAAAATGTTCCGTGCGAAAAAGAAAAAAAAATCGATACCACTAGTGAGCAATTAATTGGCACAGACTTTTACTTGGGGGGAGGAATAATACTCTGGTAGAATGATCGGTAAAACAGACTACGCTTACACGGCGTTCTTAAATTGATTTATTTAGTACCGAGCTAAAAGATTTTTTTGTTCCATTGATCCCTTATCGTTCGTATCGTTGATAATACAAAGTGTATTTAAACGAAGTAAACACGGTACGACTAAATAGCAGATATTTCGTAAACAAGTGAAAACGAAGCCGCAATTATAGTCTGGAAATAAAATGTAGTGAAAAGTTTTCCCATTCATTTTCATCGATTATCCGGCTTCTCTTTTTTCCTCGGTACTTTATTCCCAAGAGAATTCCTCCGATCTCTACCTCTTTGCCCGGTATCACAATCAGTGCCCGTATTTACCCTTTGCGAAATTATTCGCGACATCGTACGGCCAATTTGCTCGAGTCAGTAAATGCTGCATTTACAGCAAGACAAACGTATGCATATAAACCGGTGCACACCGGTTGGCTTTACGTTCAAAGGTACCCAGAACATTTCAACGTCAACTGGATCCACGTGATGACTTATTCGCGATACAGAATTTTCCAACTGAAATTGACTGGTCAGCCTTGACTGCTTATTGTCTTATATAACGAATAACATTTAATCGTCATTTGGCAACATTGTTGCGAAAACACTCTGACGATATTAGTATTGTCTGACCTTTTTACTTGCAAGTCGTTTCTTCTTCTACGCGATTGGTTTTATATTAAAACAAAAATGATTTACACAATTCCACTTCGCGCCGAGTCAAATCGCAAACCGGAATGCAAACACGGCAGACATTTTGATAATCGAAATCTTAAATGTCATGTTAAATCGATAGCGAGAAAAATTGCCGCTCGCGTACGTGTGCACCGGCCTTAAGGTAGAGTCACCGGATGAGGTGTTTGCACAATAATAAGTGTATCGCGTACAGCCGTAAAGACGCGAGCGCGCAATCCGTCTGGCGTTGCACGTACGTATATCGTGAACGTTTATTCAAAGAACATTTGGCCAAAAATTTTGTAAGACGTTAATTTCAATTTCGACAAGCAAAAAAGTAAGGATTAGACAAAAAAGAAAGCTAAATATTATATACGCTGTGATATTTAAAAAGGTGTCTCTCATCATTTTACGTTCTCTCTCTCTCTCTCTCTCCGCCAAACTCTCTCGTACGAGAGAGTTTCAATCTGTATTCGATACACGAAAATAAAGCGTCTCCACCGGCGAATCTTGAACGCCTATACCCAAGACTAAAGTGTACTAATGCTTCTGGCAGCCGAACCTGAGAGTAAGAGCCTGTGGATTGTAAATGAGTGGGAGTGAGAGATGAGAGTGACGAAACCGTCTATGAATATATTTGCAGAGCACGCGCTCGCAGCGTGTTACTAGAGTTAGATACCACGTGCCGCTTAAAGCCTATTTGCACGAGGAATTCACCGGACGCTTATAATAACCGCAGTGCATTCTGGGCTCGGTTCTTTCGGCATCTTTGAATTACATTGGACATCCAGATTTCCCATATCACGCTCTCGTTCGTTACTTACATTTTATGAGTTGCATGGGATTTCCTATCTGCTCTATATATCCCACAGCGGCACCCGTCCTAATCTTATGGGAAAAATTCCAATCCTAATCCCAGGACGGAGAATCGCGGTGGTAAAATGGCCGGAAATCCCGAAGATAATTAGTTCCGGAAGGACTGACAAAGAGTTTGTGAAGCAATCCTGGCCGAGCCTGTCACGTCCCGTGGAGTTCTTGGACAGGAAGACGAAAAAAGGGGGAAAAAGAACGAATGAACTGGAAGTAAGGGCGAAAGTAGGAAAAGGATCGTCGGGGATGACGTCGACGGACTGAGCGAAGATTTTACCTTTGATAATCCTGGATAGAACAGGGAACGTGGTATTCGTCTAGGAAGACGCCAGGGGACCGTTCGGGAAAAAGTTATCGTCTTTTTAACGATCTAGAAAATCGTTGATCGTAAGGTGGAGAACGTCAGGACGTCTCGTGTACCTTAGTTTCGGAATTAAAGCGCCCTAGGACTGAGTCGATCGCTTCCCTTCGAGAAAGAGAATATAACCTGGTGGATGAAATCGGCTGAGAGTCTCCCGGCGAATTAGAATTGTTACGTGGCACGAGACAAAGTTACGGAGTTAGCTCGTTTCTACGTTGCGATTTTCCAAGAAACTCCAGGAAGTTCGGGTACGTCGACGTCGACGTCTATAACTGCTTCGTATGTGTGTGTATATATATATATCGTCTACAGATTCTCCTATACCCCCCACGTATTACCCTATTTCCCTGACTCTAACCTCCTTTTCTACCTTCCGTAATATTGTCGCTACTTAAGGTAAACTCACGATAACTCCGGTACGACGGCCTCCTTTCTATACCGCGAACTTTGAAACTCCCCGTCATTTCATTTCTTCGCGGGGTCATGTAAACGGGTATATACCAACGTGGTACATAATAGTACGTAAGTATACGAGAAAGTGCACAAAGTTAATTCGATTCAAATCGGCTACATTGTCTCTCTTAATTTCTTTCATTGACTCCGTTTATAACCTTACATGCGTTACTTGCGGCACCGCGTTTATACCGGATAGCGCGTGCATCGTGGCATTCGGTAAAAATCGAGAGTTCAAGGTCTGAGAACCTCGTTGTTCAGTGACACGGTCAAGACTGATTCTCAAGGCGACGGCTGGCCATTGGTTTATGTCGTTGGACAATGACGTTGCTGACGTCATCGTTGAATTTTTTCGTAACGAGTCGTACGTCACAAAAGATCGAGACACGACTTAATGGTCAAGCGTTACACTGATTACGTATGATCGCACCGCAGCACGAGATGGCGGAGGATCATTTACTTTTGAATGTGTCTGTATACGCGGGACTCGTGAGGAAAAATTGTGTACGAGTTACGTACGATCGAACCGCGTGGTCAGCTAAAGTGTTACTTGGCAACCTGACGCTACGATGACGCTGGCTTCCGGTTGAAGTGGTGGGGCGCCGCGCGTCTTCCTTGCCAGAAGGCAGAGAAAGCGGCTGCTGATCGTCTTGCCGTGACGACGCCCACGCGATAGTCGTTCACGTGGAAACGACCGTGGACTTTGTACCCACCAACCTCTCTGTCTAGCATACTTACACGTTGTATGGGTATATATATATTTCTCTTTCTAGCTGTCTTGTATTCATCATAGCGAATCTTACGTATTCCGAACGCATTGCGGATGCTCCTAGAGTTATATTCGTGTAGGACCCAGGTCAGCGGAAGGGTGAATCCCTCGTGAATTTTCGTCTAGGAAATGAGTTTTGGTTGTTCTGAAAGTTCATATATGTGTGTGTGTGTGTGTATATTTATTACATGATGTATACGTTTGGTTGGAATTGCGGAAAATGCGTGTAATTAAGCTTTAATTATAGGTTCACTTTCAAGAAGTCTTGTGACATGAATTATTACTTCTTGAACACTCGAATGACGTTGACACGGCGTTAGTTGATAATTTGTTACAAAAATTTGTCATCTTCTACATACGCGTTCTTGTACGAAGATACAGATAGGATTTAGGTAAGGGCTTTGTCCTTTCAGTTTGCAGTATAAAGAATCTGGTAATTGGGTTGTGTAAGTATGTCGTTGAGGCGGAATTCTTGGACACCAGGTATAGTATGCTTCGGCCTCGCTTCGTACTGCACTATGGGTACGATGAGGAGGACGTCGAACGTCGACTTTGACGTTTGGCTTTGCGATGAGAATTCCGAGTATTACGTCACTGATGAACATGTAATAGATAATTAGGTTTAGTTGATGCTCTAGATACCAATATCAAAAGCACGTGCTGTTAATGCACGTTGGTCATTGAAATTTGGATATTTTGTCAAATTTCATTTTTTATATTTCTCACTCGAGATGAGAATAATATTCATTCGAATGCATCGACCGTCTTTACTTTCGTTGAATTTTGGAGAAAAAAATGTGTTCCTTATCGACCACTAAAATTTTTGTAAAACTTTTATCTCCTTATGCGTGCTTCACCCGCGAATAGTTGCGCGATTTTATTCTTCATTTAAAAAGCACTGAGTCGGGGTCTGCCTGATACTCTACGCGTTCACTTCTGGGTTAACGTCGTTTCTTTTCGACTACTCCGCGACAACGACCACTTCTTATAGCGATCTAATTGTAAGCCAGCCCGACGCGCATCTGCTGCTGTAGATCGTAATTATTAATTAACGCGGCGCTAATAAATTAGAGTGATGCTCGCAGGGAAGACTCGTGCCATAATGAATAACACGCAATTTTACCGCAATTGCGCCGTTACTCATTCTCCATTTGGCCGTTAAACCGAACCGACCACCTGTGACTAGGAAAGCAGACGCTGGGTTACTCGACTTGTGATATCGGCCGGGCGCCGCTGGCGCCCCTAACGGTTTAAAGGCGTAACTAAGTCACCGGCTTTACGTACGCGCACAGCTTCGTTAAATTTTATCCGCTTTCTTGTCGCTTCTAATAAAAAAAACGTGTAAATATACTTAGAGCTAGGGGACGGAAAAATATTTCGTTGGCTTCAGCCTCCGCCGGACGAGAACTGGGACAAGATGGCCGAAGTCTAGTGAACCCGCGGACAGTTCAAAGGGCTAAAAATAACCCTAACTCTATTACGCTTTTCATACCGGACCTACGTATTACGTAATGCTTCATCTAACCTAAATGATCATCTCGTTAGGTTATGGTGCCAGGCTGTGTACCTCAGGTACGTATACGGCCGAATCGCGTTTTCCCGCACTGACAAAACCCCCACCGCAGAAGTACTTTGTAACTATCGTTACCGAGAATTGGGATTAATTAGCGACGTACCACCGGAAGCTGGAAACCCCTGGGAGTAATTTCGCTTGCACCTTTGCGCTGAGAGGATGCTGCTACAGAAAGCGCCGAGGGGATATGAGGGGAGCGTGAGAGTAGGACAGAGAGAGAATGTATCTCGTGTGGAAAACCCCTTTACTTCTAATTCTGATTTATGTAACAGGATGACATAGGGTGAAGGTATCGAAAATGGAGGGCATAATTTTACGGTGGTTGTTACCATTACTATGATTCCTAACGGGTCTCTGTCGCCATACTGTAATGATACATCCCGTATTACCCTAACCCTCGTTGAATCCGGGTAGACACTCGTACACAGCTACCCTCTTTACATAGAATACGGGGGTTGTTCGTACACATGGTTAGCGTGCGGATACAAACTAACCTAACTTAAAATAACACAAGGGTCGAACTAACTTTTCGCAATAATGCATACTAACATCAGCGCAGGGAAGCTGCCCTAATTTATGTCATCGATAGAGGAGGAGGAGGGAAGCATGAGTTCACTCCGTTGACTTTATAATAATCTCGCAACGTAGTACAGAAGCAAAGGGGTAGTAATTAACTCGTGTTATGGGGATGGATAAGTGCATTGACAGAGTTAGCTCAAAGATAAACAATACTGAACGAACGATTTTCCAGCGTGTAAGTCTCTAGAGGGTAAGTGGAAGCGACAGGAGTTACGGATAGGGGTAGGACTTGACTAGGGGTAGTACCTGAGAGTCGACAGTAAACCACCTCAAAGTGACTGTGATTGGTGGTTTTCCCGTCCTTCTGCCTTAAGGTTTCTTCTAAAGGGATCCCTTTTCGCGGAATTCAAACTGATGGCCCACTTTGAAAAAACAACCCCTTTGCGCAACGAACGATTTTAAAGATTACATGATATTTATAAAATTCTTATTATACCTGGCAATATATTTTTAAAACTATTTTTAACATTTTTTGTTTCTTTTAATACGTGATCACACTCACGCTTTGTACTGTAATAATTTTTTGGTATTTGCATATTCACCGAGTAGTTCAACCCTTTCGCATTAGCCGAACCGCAAGGGTTGAGCTGATAGCACGATTACGGTTATGATCATTGCCATTAGACTGTAAGCGTATAAAAGGGAAATAGAGTGTAATGGTTCTGGTTTAGGGTAGTTCGCCACTGACAATACGTCACGTAAACACGATTGCAATTACGAACCGGCAAAATGCCTAAATGTCTTTCCAGCGGTGTGACAACGATTACATAAATCCTGACGGGTTTTCCCATCCTGGTGTTCCGGACACACCTTGAAATAGGGGGCGGAGGGTGGCGGGAGGGGGGGTGGAGGCGTGGAAAATAACAGGGATTTATGGAGATGGTCGTTGGGCAGGTTCCGGGGTCTGTTGCTAATGGTCGGAAATAAACATTAATGCTCATTGCATCCGTTCTACTGGCGCCACTGTTGCAGGGTAGATAGATAACGGGGCATCTATAAGGTACATCTCGAGTTAAGGGTTGTTTTTCGCCATGGGGTGTCTGCGGGACGCCATATCTTTGCCCGCGATTCATTGCCTCCCTTGTGCCACTCGTTTGTCATCCCTTAAAGGATTGCACATCGCCATATAAAATGTCAACCACCATCGCCCATCATCCAACCCCCCATCAACCCCCTCGGTTTCGGTAGACCGAGTCACCCTTGGGATTTCTCCTTTTGTACGACTATTTATCATTCAGCTCGCGCGCAGACACTCAACGGGCTTTGCAATCACGTTAAAGCCATCCGCTCGCCCCGCCAACCGCCCTCACCTATATCTAACCTTATTCTTGTCTTCTTTCCGTTCCAGTCGCCTCCTCGTCCACTTCTTTTTTCGCTACTTGGCTTCCATTCTTTGTTTCCGCTACCCTTTCGGCTTTCATCACTATTCGTTACCGTTCAACCGCTATACGCCTTAGCTCTACGCTCGCCTCCAATATCGGCATCCCTTATTCTTTTTTTTTTTTCAATTCTTCAGCCCCCCCCCCCCCTCTTGCGTCTTGTCTCTTCGCTACCCACACATTCTCGCCACTCCTTCTCACCGTATTCGCCGTATCGGGAAAAAGTTTACACCCCGGCAAATTGCGCTCGTGATTTTCACGGGTAAATCTAGCGGAAGTCAACGGCGGGTAATTCGAAATTTCACAGTGACGTGCTCGCTCACGCTTATACATACGTATGTACCACCACGGTATTAACGCTGAACGATGGAGTTTCTTTTGATTTTGATTTTTTGTTACTTTTTTCTTTTATTTATTTTAAACATTGCTCTCTGTGCTGAAACGAGGTCGGAGCTTCGTGAGAGAGACAAAGGGAAATAATTTTTTTTTTTTTACGAGAATTCAATGATTAATCTTACAAGATACAGAAGTGTGGGTAATGAATTCCAATTTCTTTGATATAGTACAAGTGGAAATGATTACGAAATCGAAGATATTTATTGGCTATTATATATCAGGGTCTAACGAATAGCACAATCAAATGCGGAAAACTGAACGTTGTTTTCTACTGTTTTTCATTATCGTGACGAGATAATTTTTACGAGTCTTTGCATCCATCTCTTGGAAACTCTTCTTTAATGTATTTTATCTCTTTTTTTTTGTATTATTTTTTTATTCTTAAGCACCATCTTAATATGCTGCTACCTTCAGAGCCGAACGCGTGTTCAGAATAATATATGCGCGTTACCACGGATTGGCGTGACTATCCTATCCACAAACGTCGCGACGCTCCAAGGCGCCTGCGTCTGGTCGTATTGTTGTATAATTTATATCGTCACGCATTTGTGCGCCTATACGATTACAGAAACTAAACGAAACATCTGTTCTTGTATGTAAAGCGATCACAGTTTTAGTTTCGGGTGCCATCTCTTAATCGCGTACAGTATCGAAGAGTCCCCCTGAATATAAAACTGACGTCGCGATACGACTGCATACGGTTTTTCGTGTATAGGAAAATCCTCAAGGTGATTATCGCCTGCGCGACATTGTTCAAATATCTTTAAATAATCGATAGCTAAGTCAGGTAGGTAACCTTCTCTCGGTCATAACCATTATTATTTTTTTTTTCAACGAAATTCGCCTCGCGCGAGTTATTTCGTTTGAATTGGGAATTCCCTTAACAAACCGACATTTTATTTTTACGTCACGACACTCGCGCACAGTTGAATACATACAGTAAAACGTACAAACATCGTATGCGTACAACTGTATAATACCCACGTGGGTATAATATGCGTATATTGTTATCTTTTATTTCTATGTTGACGATATGCTTTTTTGCAATTCCCTATCTCTCGTATCTCATATCTGCGTTCGTTCCTCCTGGCTTATTTCAATATTGAGATTACAGTTGGGACATTGTATGCCCTTGGTGTTTCACGGGCTTTCACGTGGGTTAGAATCGCCATGGATTAACGAAAGAGGAATTGGGGGGGAAATGATGGGATAGATTGCCGAGGCCAATTAATGTGCAACCACGTATGATAGATGATCCTGGGACCTTTTGTCCTCTATGACCTTTTGATGGGCTCTCGTCTCTGTTCACTATAATGTATTCACAGCGTGACGTAATATACTTTTTTCAAAATTATTTAATTTGCCTCTCCCTTGTTTTTTTTTTTTTTTTCGTTTTACTGTACGCCTCTACAGAGTTGTTCACCCCAAACGTACCACTTGAAGTACGTTTCAAGGGGCCGTAATAAGTTCCATATCTCTCGATACCTTTAATCCAAATTTCACGAGGCAGAATTAGAACTGCGTAAATTTCACGAAGGTTCGCCAAATCGTTTCTCAGTCCACCTCGAGGATACTCGTTAGCCTAATCATTTCTCCTGAGTAATTGTACAGAGATGGCGCTAGCGTCGCCGTTACCGTCGACCATCGATAGACGTTCCTAACTCCTAACTCCATACGAGAGTGGATGGAGGATAGCAATTTCCAGATTAACCCTGAGACTGTTCCGAGCTGGTGGTCTGGCATCTTCGAAGGGGAGTATAGTGGGAGATGGAAGAAAGAAGAGGAAAAAAAAAAACAAGAGATCTTGGAATAACGTAGGGTATCCATCAAGTTGCTATCCGCAATTTTTCTTCTTTTTTGCCTTATCAAATATAAGTCCATTGGTATCTGCTGACGTTAATTACCCATATGTCCCCCTTTCGCCTTATCCTTCAACCGACGTTATTATCAATCAATACAATTGTATCAATTATTTTTCTCCATCATTTTACGTCGACGCTTTATTATATATGAAGTTTATACCAAGAATAATTTCACGGTTCGTTTAACGCGGCTTCGAGTTTTCATCGCGACGACAGCAGTGGCTATACGGGCTTTCCGGGTACTAAGCCGTCTGATTCTACCGGTAGATACAACGACATTTCTCTGTTGACGAACGCCATTCCCGTGTAACCGTCCCGCGCCGTTAAACTTTCCTGTTTGCCAAAGAAGTCGCGCTCCTGTGCTCACTCGAGTCGAGCCACTTGGAAACTTTGCGTTTTAATACCCCTCGTCATCCACGCTCTTATACCTGGAGATTACGAACGTCGTTCTGTGTATATACTTGGGCACGTATTTAATTGCCGACATCTTGACTGCTAGCCCCGCCATCTCTCGTGATACTAGTCCAAACAACGTGGACTGTATTTATTTCAATCGGCCGCCCAAAGAAACTCTTCTACCACGCACATAGGTATACTGCTCGAGTCTTATAAAGTTGACGGGAAAATCTCTTGGTCCTTTTACATGCTCTGTGAAGTGAACGTTACATTGATGTAAAAGTGAACTCGCCGTGTTACTTAGTCGACACTTTAACGCCGAGTTCGTTAACTGTTACAAATACTGTCAGCGGGCTTCGTGAGTTTTCAGGTATTTGTAGACGCCATATTAGTCTAAGGTATGAACGTTGGACGTTGGTATCTGGAGTACAGGTATGCTGGATTACGATGATGGTAGATATATATGTATATATAGCACGAACTGAGTACCTGGCACGTAGGGAGTGACACATTCCTCAAAAAGGTGCCCAGGAGCGTGACATAGAGGGCGCGCATTATATTGTGGAATAGGTTTATGTTTTAGGTATCCCATGTAGTGAAGTGGGTACTGACAGAAGGGGACGAGGGAAAGAATGTACAAGGGGGATGAAAATAGGATTTCAAATGAATATATAATATATTATATATACATTTTGTTTTCCAAATTTTTTGAGATTCTCGGAATCTTCATTTTTTTAAAAAATATTTACTATACTTTCTCTTACACTGTAATCCATATACGCGCGGATGGTATATATGTATGTGCGTGTATCATATCTTTCCTCACGCCCTCCTTAATCAATTTGCTAATAAATCCCATCGTCTCCATTTTCTGCTCGCGAACTTTCGTAATTTCCGTAAAATCCTCAGATACGCCCGTAAGTCGCGAAGAAGCCACTCGCGTCCTCGTCGACGTCGTTCAGCCACGGGCAATAGCGAAATAAAAACACTCGAGCGTCTCTTCGGCCAGAGCCTCAACATCCAACGAGAAGAACGTAGATGACGGTTAAGAGAAAATAATAAGAAAAAAATCGTAAGAACGACCAGGAGAGCGACGTGTCACGGAGAAAAGTGCTCTGAGCTAAGAAAAGTAGAAGGGGTGGTTTTACAAGGGTGGCGGCTACGAGGACCGGTAGAAAAAAGTGTCCTTTCTCGTACACGTGAAAGTGCGCGACACGCTTGGGGATTGCAGGTATAGCTATAGAGATACAGGCATAAGGAGGAGGAGGGGGAGTACTGAAGGTGAAAGGGGTGGTGGGTACTCAACAAAGGAAAAAGAAGGGGGGGATACCATACGCTCTTTATAGCCTCGTAAAAGTCACCCTAGCTAACGGGCTGGTGTCACGGCGTGCGCGCGCTACCTACGAATCGCAAGCCTCAAATGCAAGGGTAGTTCTAGTCCGAAGCAAATTGATTTATTTCTCCTTTTCATCGAAAGTTCAACGCCCTTAATTGGCTTTTCGTTATCGTATAAATCAAGTCATTCGATTATGCACAAAGTACCCCCCCCCCCACCCACCCTCGCTACTCCTCCAGTTGAATTTCCTACCCGATTTTTCACACGCTGCACGACACTTTGACTCGTGGACAGTTTGATTCTCATAGTCATGTCCTACTGGCAATTTTGACGATCCTTCAACCGCATTGTGTCGAAACGCTTTTAAGCCGTGTTTTCCTGTCACGATTTACGTGCTTTTGATACGTCGCGCATTTACATACATATGTGTGTATATATATATATATTCCACGCGTCTCTCGCGTCGTCACGAGTGTGTTAATGCACACGTGACTCAATGGATTTTCCCAGTTTCCCGTACTTCCGTTTCTCATCCACAGGGGATACCCAACCCATCCTGAAATCGATATTCATACTGTTCTCCGTATATCCGGTGTACCCATATTCTCATATCGACGATAGGTATCGTGCGGTTGCATTTCAGTTGAACGCCATTTTACGTTACGGGGATGAAATAGAAAATGAAACGATTGTCAGAGACGGGGGGGGGCGGGGGGGGGAGAGGATAAGGAAAGGTTGCAAATGTACACAGTGGCTATACGAAAGCGCAGTTTCAGTTACCCGAAAGCACAATCTCGTGCGAACGAATGTATCGCTGGGTGACGAGACTGTAAGCGAATGAGAGAGGGAATGAAATGAGGAGGCACGAAATGGACCAACAGGGAAGAGACTGGTGGGCAAAGACGTCGAGGGTTGCACGTTTGTTTAACGAAAACAAGTGGATGGAAATTGCCATTGCGTTCCACTTCAATAATTGCAATTATTGCTTCTGCCGTTAATTAGTATCAACTGGCGTATTTTAATTGCATTTTTAATTACCCCTTGGCAAACGGGAAATGGCATCAGCGATCGTTCGCAGGATGGGGGTTACACTGACGACAATACCAAATAGCAACCGGGGGGTTACTTTCCCACGGGCGAAGTAATAATCCAACGATTCACCCTTTTGCCCTGTGTTTGCCATTGAGCGTCGGAACGTATAGTCACTCTGCGAGTTTACTGTGTGTTTTAAACTGGTCAAAAGCAATGAGTCCGCAGCTCAGCATCACTCACAATCGGATGCATGGTTAATGGAGAAAGGTATATACTTGGGTGCAAAATTTCATAGTTTTCCGTTCCTGTTAAAAAAAAAAGAAAAAAAATATTGAACTCGTGGACCGACTACAGAAAGGGAAATCGACTATAGAATGAAAACGTGAACGGAAAATATTCATCCGCACGGGGACAAATGCATGTAGATAATATTTGCTTATTCCATACCTATAGTAAGAATACGCAAATCGTATTCGATCGGCAGAAGCTCCGTTTTAACGATGGCTCGAGAGAGGGTGGGTTCTCTTCCTTCCGTAAGCGTGGGGATGGAAAAAAAAAGCTCGCATCGCAATTTGGCTACTGTGGCCCGCGGTAAAGTAAATTGGCAAACGGTGGAAAAGGGCGTCGTCAGGGACAAAGGTGAAGCCGTAAGAAAGTAAGACGTAACGGAAGTGAGTGAGAGCGAAGGAACAGGCTGAATGAGAATGGGGAAAAAATATGGGATGTGAGATACGAGGGATATGGACATGAGAGAGAGAGAGGGGGGGGGGGGGAGAGAATGAGATGGAAAGACTCGCGTTTCTCTGTTTTTTCTCAAGAATCACATTCTACAAAATTCGTTCGTTCTGGGGAGGAGAATTTAAAAAAAATTGAATAAATAACCATCATTAATCAAGTGCTTTCGTTGTCGTGGGTTATACTGAACACTCGTTCGTTGCGTATCCGCCCCCTTGGCTATGCTATATATAGAGATACAATTATTATTTGATTACAGCTATTTTGGGTATCGTAACCTGGGACACGTCCTTTTCTTATATTAGGTTTTAAGTATTTGACGCCTACAGGCAGGTACTCAGGAATAATAAATGATAAGTATGACAGTAATAATTTAAAAAATTTTTAAAATGGCGAAAACTTATCTAACGTCCCTGAGTAATGTGTTTGTTCAACAGTAGATACGCTTCCTTTTTTGATACACATTAATTCTTACGCACATAAAAAAATGTAAGTCGATAAATAACCAAGATTAATTTTATGTCGTGTTTATTTAAAATCTCTTTTTCTTGCCCCGCTAGCGCAAGTCGTTTATGAATAAAATAATCAGATTTGTAATGCTTGTACGTACAAAGATGGCGGCGATCAAGCATCGCACTGAATCCGAATCGAAAGCTGGTATTATATCTATTGGTATTTCACGTAAGTTTCTATCAAGTAATTGTAGTCACAATTTGAAAATTGAAATTGCACAGAGGCGGGAATCGTGTATTTCGTATGCGATACGTCGTGAATCCAGTCGTTGTTGTACGTGTCTGCTGGAACGCCAGACGTGCAGAGTCGTGCGTGAGACGTCGGCTCAGTCGAGGCGTTTGTTTTGCTGTGAATGCCGCACCTCGTTGTTCGTTTATTTCTACACAGGACGGGACGTAAGCTGGTCGTTTGTTTATACGCGATGTGGTGGTAACGCACAGATGGTCGATATAGAAAAGGACGTGAAAGAATGCAAATATATGTAGAAAGGTAGTGAACGCTGTTCAACGCCAGGTGTCGCCCTTGTTCCTTCCAGTTCTTGCAGCTTAGTCTAATGGCGTATGAGGGCAGGCATAACGACGGAACGTTGCGTTAACCCAGGAATGCTCGCACGATTTTATTCCGCATTTACATACGTCGTATTGAGTTGGGGTTACGTGATCATCCCGCGCGAGTTATGCCGGGGTAACGACGTTGGAAATATGCATTTGGGATGTGCATTAAAGATGCATCAAGCTAACCTATAAAAAAAGATTTCATCAGTAGAGAATATAAATTGGTACGTAACCTAAAATTATGAGAGACTCTTGCATGCTTTACCTTCTCCGGCTGTTTTTTTTCTTCTTTTTCTTTGTTGGATTATTCTTCGGAGTCTTTTCCCTTCTTTTTTTCTTTCTTTCTTATCTACTTCCTTTTCCTTTCTTTATATAAAGCTATCAAGACGCTTCGCTCGCCGGGCAGGCACGCTCGCCATTAGCATTCTTCCTGAACGACTATTTGCGCCGGTAGGAATTCTCACTGTCACCGTTCCCGGTCTCTACGGGGGACGTTGCTGCAAAGCTATTTTGTCATCAGAAGCGGAAGAAGCGTTCATTAAGCGCTTGAGATTTGTCGCTGATGTGTCGGAAGCGATCCATTTATTATCTTGATTAGAGAAAGGATTCACAGAAAGAAAAGGTTAGTTTTATGGGACATATATATATGTATATAAGAGTCCTTGCTAACCCTCGATTAGTCAATTTCTTTACTTTTCTGTTTACCTCCCTTCTCTCTCCTTCTTTCTGGGTATGTTTCATTTTTCATCTCTCTCCTCCGTCGTTCAGTAGCCCCAATTTCATTGGGTTATACCGGAGGCGCTGTAATTCGTCCTGAATTTATCGTGGATATTAGCATAAATTTAAATGAGGACTTTCAGGGTGTTGAGAGGGAGGGGTAGTTCTTTTGCACAGCGGTGAAGATTGCCGGGGCGGCAAAGCTTCGGAAGATGTGAACGGACACTTACCCTCTAGACCTATCTTGTACCGTTACTCTAGCCTAACCTCTGAGCTCCTTTACCCTCCTCTTATACCGCACGAATTGTGCTGATATTCCTATTTAAATTTTCTTCATTTAATACGACTGCAGCGACGCCACGGGGGAATCCCCGTGTAAATTGAAATTTCTCTTACGGCCTGAGAACTACCTTACGATAATGCGATCTTCACAGCGTCCAGTTATACGAAGGTCTCTTAAGGTATCTTTTACCTAACTTTATACTATCGGCTTATTATTGTTCTTTGACAAGTGACTTCATTATTTTTCTTTCTCTTTTTCTCGTCTTTATTTATATTTCTTCTTCTCATCTTCGCAAAGTGCCAAAATTAAAAGAACGACATAGTGCACGGTGGGCAGTCGCGTGGTTTTACTAGATTTACTATTATAGTTTGAGACGCGTGCACGAATCAGGTCGCCAGCTACTGCTGGATAATTGAAAACGAGGTTCCACCAAATTTCGCAAAGAGTAACGAGCGAGGGTCGATGTTAATCATAAGGACAAATATTGGCACTGTCGCTCATCGGCACATAACCCAGTCCCCTCTGCGCGCCATCACTCGTCTAGATAAATATGAATCTTCGACCGACGACCTCGTTGGTTTGAAAAATCTTTCGATAGTACGCCACTGTGGGCTTACGATTTTCATTGGTAGATGCTTCAATTAAGAATCCATTTGCTTGCGGGTTTATTTGTCTATGCATTTATCTGTCCATCCATTTATCTATCCATCCAATCATCCATCCATCCATTCTTCCATCCATCAATCCATCCATCGAGCTGTCTGACTATCTGTATGTTCACTCGAACAGATTCCCTATTTACTCTCGACCGAACTTGAGTTCTAGTCGGAGCCCTTAGAGATTTTGGCAGGAAATCAAAAATCTTTCATGAAAATGTAACTTCGTCGATTACATGCAAAGCCAAGATTTCCTTACCGGAAGCGCTCTTTGAGTTATCCGTAAGTTCCCAGAAGTGGATCTGAATTCTGGTAGGAAAGTTTGACGTGTAAATTGAGCTTGACGAAAATAATTGGAAAAAGGAAATCAAGCTTTTCCTTCCCATTATCAAGAAAGGCCGATAAACTATAAGATAAAATTACGGGAAGAAGACTGTTGAAACGAAATGAGAGTCGGCACGGTGGAAAGCTCAACGGTGATTGCCCCGTGGGTCAGGGGCTAATTGAATGGAAGTTCGCGGCCGCGATCATCGAACTTAACTCGGTACTGGAGAGGGTAGTAGCTACGAATTCGTACGTCCACATCGTTTTCCTGGGAAATATAAATGCTCACTGAAATAATTTGAAAGTAGAACAGTTCACATTATACTACGTACTATACCCGTATTATAACGTAGGTGGTACTATCTACACGTGCTAGAATAGATACAGTCTGTGCATATAAGAATCTGAAACCAGGAAATGGAATAGCTAGCACGCCGTGGTAGCAGACAGTTCATACAGCAATATGAAGCTACTCTGGAGTAGGAAGACAATGGAATTTCAGAAAAAGATAAAAATTCTCTTTCTCATGCAATCTCGAATAAGTATATTTGAATATTAATTTTTAATTTTTGAAAAAAAAAAAATCCTCAAAATCAAATGTCAAATTAATTTTTTTTTTTCAAAGTTTCTACTTACTGTCGTATCAAAACAGTTGAGCGCGTCCTTCAACAACGATAAATTTCTTGTCTCATCCTCTTTCATAGACATCGTCAATACTGCGACGTCTAGTGTCACTCTCTATTATGTTCATACGGGAGAACCGTCGGACAGTGTTATTTCTATGTGAAAAATTTCATCTTGATCAATGCTTTCGAATATTCTATTTTTATGTGTACAGCTCGTCTCGCTAGTGAGTGGATGTACTTGTACAGGATCATTCGGCGTTAAATAAATCACTCAGATTTGACAGCTGGTGTCACGTGATCAATTTTCTTCGGTGCCAATCGACAATATTTTTCGGTAAAAAGGATGAGAGACTTTACTTTAGAAGATTGATGATTTGTTAATGGACGTTGACAAAGTTTTGACTATTTACAGTCATAGGTGTGGACTTTTGATGAACTTGACATTCAACACTTAAATATCATCACTCATTCACTGTCTTAACCTTGTGCTTAGATCATGGACGGTTACATAAGAGTGATTTAGCATTACAAGCACGTGGATAGTCTCGACCGGTGACTAAGGTAAGTTTTTAATGATACGATTAAATATTCTTTGCAATTGCGTAATAAAAAAAATATTTAAAAAATATATGACCCATCAATTACCCGCTGCCTTCGGTGCAGTTTGTGACATATCGCTTTTCTTGGAACGCTGCAATTTCTCATAGGTGGATGTAGGAATTCTATTTCTTGCATTACGGACCTTATACTGGGCAGATACTTCTATACGTCCATATACACACACAGATATATATATATATATATATATATATATATATATATATATATAGCGCTTGGCTGATATACATGAAAGAATAGGGAAGCCGAGGAACTCCAATATTTACTGGCGATATTAAAATTCCATACTGTGCGCTCGATGCTATTTCAATTATCGCTTTTTCCGATTGCCCACTTGTTTCGCAGCTCTTTGATTTTCGTTCTAGACTGCTTCACTGCGCATGCGTCACTCTTCGATACAGTAAAAGCAGGAAACGTTGAATGGGCGAGTCTGCTATTTCAATAATTGATCATTTGAATTATCGAGGACTGTCGGGTAGCTGATAGAATATATGAATTCGCTATCGGTACTTTCAAGTATTATTATTGTACTTTAATGAATTGGATTGCTGGTACCTTTTTGTTTCCGTGTAGAATGTATTGTTTCATTTTTATTAAGACTGAATAATATTTGAAATTTGTATGGAGAGAGAGAAATTGTAAATTCTGGTATTCATATTGGATCACGTAGTTCCTAGTCTCTAGGTATACATGTGCACTGTAAAATTAACCTATTTACGTATTCCAGTAGTTTCCTCTAATTACATGAAAGCTCTTATGGGATCTTCGATCAACCTGATGCATAAATTCAATAGTTTTCCAAATTCACCATCAGAGTAGACACTGGTCCAGCCGGTACTAATATTCACTGTTATGATTTTTATAAATATTGAAGAACTCTTCTTCGATAACGATAACCTAATTGAGAAAAAAATATTTCAAAATTTTATTACATATTTTTTTCTTCTATTTTTTGTCATAAAATGAAAGTTCATCCATCCTTTTCATGAGAATTTCATCGAGCGAATTTATATAGAAAATATATCGATTTCCATTACCAAGTTGTCATCCAGTGATCCATCCTCCTTTGTTGCCGTAACCCCATCTTTTTTGCTTTGTTCACTCCAATTTGTTCGCATCCCCTTTCCCCGTTGCGTGCTATACCTTCACGGCTAACCCAGTTTAGTTTGAAAATTAGAAAAGTCAACCGACCCTTTAGCAGTGGAGCCAAACGAGCAGGCATATCACCGATTACACGGTCGACTGACTTTAAACCAGCCTGGAGGATCAGCAGGAGGTTCGTATCGAGGGATGATGGTTCGCGGCGAATCTTGTTGATAAACCATGTGCTTTCTCGCCGGTCATGCGTGACAAGCGGCAGTCAATATGCACGTATTTGACTGCACGGAAAATCGACTGAATGCAGTTCACTAAAAGTTTCATGATATTCTACTTATTTGTAGTATTTCAATATTGGCAGCTTGCAGCGACGCGACGTACAAATATGACGAAACATTGCCAACTGAAAAAAAAGTATACCTGCGATATCCGAGAATACGGGTACAGTTTTTTATGAGAATGTTTTGTCTACAAGTAGTACCAAGAGCACTCACCAGTTGTCGCTGCGCCGTAGACTTATGGGTAGTAACCGGCATAAGGATTAAAATCCCGCGGAGCTGTCAGTGCGTTCTTATACTCTCGGCGAAAGAGGTTAGGACACTTTGCTACAGTCTGAATCCGTTTTAAGGTTAGGTCATATACTACGAGACAGAAAAGACGAAAGAGTGTGAGAACGAGGGAGAAAGAGCGCGGTGTAGCGAACGCGCCGAGGAATTTCTGAGCTCGAAACTTAAACAGGGCCATTGCTCTCTTTTAATCCTGGCCGGCAGTACGATTTATTCGACGTTATCTGTACCACTACGTCCTTTGCTTCTCGGGGATCCTTTTTACTCGGTTGTGCACAGGTTATAACGTGGCG
This sequence comes from Calameuta pallipes, assembly GCA_030142375.1. Classification (NCBI taxonomy): domain Eukaryota; kingdom Metazoa; phylum Arthropoda; class Insecta; order Hymenoptera; family Cephidae; genus Calameuta; species Calameuta pallipes. The sequence continues at coordinate 193,065 of JARQSW010000658.1, forward strand.
CTAGTGTCTCGGGATTCTCGGCAAGTAAGACACGGTGGCTCAGTTATCCCTGAGCTATATACCGCAGGAGGAAATGGATCGTTTAACGGGATGAAAAGAAAATGAGAGAGGAAAGGACAGTGACGATGACATTTATAGCGGCTGAATGTAATGTCCCAGTCTTCGAGTGACTGTACAAGGTACAGTGGAACTGACTATTATCCTTGCGAGAGAATTACGTTGGCACCGCGAACGACCCATCAATACGAATAGAATAGAAAATTAATAGCGTCTCGTAAAAGTCGAAAGATGTCATTCTCGATAATCGGAAGAAAAAAAAGAATTAGAATATTCAGCAAGAAAATAAAGGCACGGACATCGCCGAGTCTGCAACTGAAAGAATCCAGTTAGCGAGACAAAGGAATATGATTCACGTAGTTATAAAAACAGTAATGGCCGCCTGTCTGTCTCCGTTAATGAAGGAGCAGAGAATATATCAAGAGAGACAAAGAAACAAAATGTTTCCTATTTTGTTCACAGCGCAATTTTCTCATGCCGTTAAGCTCGGGATCGTCCTTTGGGGATACAGGAATGAGTATCCCCTCGAATTCACACAGTTTCTGTACTCTAACCTTGTCCATCCTGACCTTTCCTAATGTTCGCGACACCTTCGAATCCCGATGGGAAACCATGAAACGCGCTATAACCTTACCAAGTCGTAAAATCTATTCAGCGCTATTTATCGAACCACTCTGAAGTGGGTAACCAGCAATCCAGGAACAATTGGCTGCTAAACGTTTCCTTTCAGCAACGTTAATGCTTAACCTAGCTTTCGTATCTTCTGAAGTTAACGTCTCTTTTTTTCTTCTATTTTACACCAAAGCTACAGACAGCTTAAATTTTTTTTTTTTCTTTTCTTTTCAAAGTCGCGTCCTCCATTGTCTAGTAGACCGTTGCTGATAAATTGCTTCATAAAGCTCGACTTCCGTCTCCGTAGCCAATACACTCGTCCCACGTTATTTAAATCGGCGTCCTTTTGCCAGGACGTCGCTCACTCCACGGCCAACTTTCTTCAATTCATATGTGCATATCCATGGATACGCGCCTTTAACGGTTTGAAGTAGCGCTTTGCGTTAATTGTTTACTTTGTATATCTATGTAGAACATTTGTATACGTCGCATTGTACGGTCAGACAATCGTTTTCCAATAACAACGACAGATCAACAACAATCATCCAGATTTGTGCTTTGTGTGGCGATATCGATACGTTTTATACAAGGTGTCCTCAATTTACGTAACTCCCGCATAACACAAGCGACGTATCCACTATGGAGATTTATATTATTTTGTATTCTCTTTCAACAGTCACCCTTTATTATTCTTGCGTTTCCGTTCTATTCTACCTTATCTCTCTTTGTTTTACCTAACCTATTTTTTTTACTTTTCTTTTACTTTTTGGAAAAGCATATTGAATCTCTATTTGCATTAAAGTTTTCCACTGTACCAGCAGGTATTTGTTGAAGCGTGCTTCTGGTACGAGGCACGTTGCTACGCGCCGCAGCACTCTTTTGCCTTTGAATCTCGGTATGGCGAACTCTCGGTATTATATACTGAACAAGGTTAGGTATATATATATAGTATATAAGGTACATATGTACAGTACATCTATACAATTTGCAGTCAAAGGAACATGGCAATATATACTTTTAGTTACGTAAAACGTCATAGTAACAGTGTCATACAAAAATCGGTATAAGTGTACTAACTTGATCTTAGACTTGATAGAATTTATAATATATATAAATAACAATAAACATATATTACATAAGAAGCTATATCAACCACACGTCCGACTCCGTATTTCATTCAATATCCGATTCAATTTTCGACATTGGCAATCGTGCTCACGTCCGGCAGAAATAAAACTATTAATTCTGACTGAGAGAAAAGTGTTGTGTATTTGTGCAATTTTTAACATAACCATTTTTTTTAAAATTATTTTTGGTTAAATCCGAGAATCAAGGATGTCCCCTTAGATATTTGTGGTTTGGCATACTATATTTTCGCTTGACGACCGACGCGACGGGTTCTTAAAAACGAAGGGTGGTTTACTCTAGAATCAGAACGCGTCTCTAATAATTCTTTACGCATTTGCATTAACAGGTATTTCCTTTTTGTTTTGTTTGTACTTATCCCCTAGCACAGGCACTTCGGCAACGGGTAGGCCTAATGTGTAGGTACGTCGTACCGGAATGTCCATTACGATACCCAAGTGGGCCGTGACCTCTTTTTATGCGCTTTAACAGCCATAATAAATATGGGGGGGGGGGGTGTAAACAAGCAGCCCAACATCCCCTTCACAGAGAATGGGTTTCACAACCCCCCCCGGGTTAGTTTATGTAAAACTCCCATTACGACCGTGAGGTAACGTACGTCTTCTGATGGCTGTCTCTGAAAATGGTTCAGAAGAAAGAGACAGTCGATTAGTATCGATATTAGAAATTTTATCGAAAACTATACTTTGCCAGACCTCTTCGTCGCCATGCTGCAGCTACAGTGTAATAATTCGTGGTGAATGAATTTTCTTCCCCGCGCGTAACCTCTGTATCTTTTTTTAATGTCTTTAAAGATTACAGCGCATTCGCTCCGATTCGCTGCTGAACATTTACGGCTGACTAGGTTAAACTGCAGGGTGGTTTATCGTGCGACATGTTTCAACATGGCGGCACACGTTGCAGCTTATGCAAATGTCGAGTCACCTAATGCTCTTACTGCCTACAGCAACTGTCGGGCGTTAGAGGAGCTTCAGGGATCACGGTCGGCTGATAAACATGGCAGATATCCGTGAGTAAACAGGGTAGGCCAAGAATTAGGGATTAAAATAAAAGAGAAAGGATTTTACTAATGGAAAAAGCCAACCGTCGCTCGGCGTTCGTAGTAGTTTAGCTTTGTCCCGCCAGAGGCTCTGGCTCGAGTATGAAAACAGGACGGAAGTCGATAACGATGCTGAATTCTTTAACGGAAATATCTATTTGACTTGTTGAAACGTTACTACGGGACGAAGGAGAAGACGGATTGAAAAAAGACAAAAAGAAGATATCGTCCTCGCCAAAGTCCATCGTCTGCGATTTACATCTTATTGGCTTTCGACTCCGAAGCATCCATGCTGTATTAGCTGAGGAATTTCACGAACTCTTAATACCGGAATTCTATTACTGCTCGAATATAAGGGAATAATATCAAGAAGCATTCTGAGCTCTCTCGAACGGAAGTCGATGGCTAACGCCGATGAATGGAGAAGTTTCATTTGTTTATTCTTCTGGCGTCATTCCAGACGTTATCGGAGATAACCAAGCAGCAGTTTCTTGACTAGACTCGTCTTTTGGCAGTTATGGTAAATTAAAGAATCTTCCATTAAATTGCATATCTTAGCACCGGATGTCGAGATTTACAATCTACCAGGAACTCGAAGAATTCCAAGAATTATATTGTTATAGAGTTATATGCATGTATGTATGTATGTATGTATGTATGTATGTATGTATATATATAACTCTATAACACACACATATATACATACGTATATAGTACGTAGACTTTTAACAGAAATCGATAACCTATCTAGAGTACAAAGCGTTACAACCGGATAGTAATCCTGATAAGAATCTCAGGTAGGAATAGGGGGTTACCTTCCTACCACTACTTGATAATAATTCCACATTCAAGAAACTTGGCCAGTCTGCAATTTTAAAATGGATTTTACAGCCCAACGTGCAAGGATTATGTCCAGGGATTACAATCTCTATGGCTGCTGCTGGTAAGAAGCTCTAAGTAGAATTTATTTTAACGTGCAACGTATTACGGGGAACAGAAAGACACCCGTGTGCAGCCATCTTGTGTCGAACTTCCGGTACCTGTTCAGCCCTCGAGGTATTTCGAACAATCAGAGCCTCGAAAGGACGCGAGGGAAAGGGAAAAAAAAGGAATGAAAGATTTAAGTGCCGTGAGATGACGAGGCGTCCTGATACGGCTGACCTAACCTACATTTTTATGGATCGTAAAGCACGGGAAATGTGAAAATGTTGCCAGATAACCGACGTCGCTTGGCAGGGAGTTTCGTCGGCGGCTCGCAGATACATTTGTCCCGGATGGTAAAAGAAGCATAGGAAGAAGCTTGCTGGAGACTCAAGTGTAGCTCAGGATCTATGCAAGAAAGCGGAGAAGGGAAGTGGATGAGGACATTGTGAAGTGGGAGGTGTCTACTATGTATACTGGCAAGTGGATGGATCCGAAGGATGCAGATGACGTACAGGAGGGAAAATGAATACGATGAGGAGGATAGCTGCTTCTGTTCTGACTTGACAATTTTTACAGAAGCTATTTTCTCTTTTATATTCTTTTGTCATTACGGTATACGAGGATGGTAGTTTTTTCGCTGGAGATGTGGCTGATGCTCACCTGATGACGCTTACCTAAGAAATTCCTTATAAGAGGCATATCTTTATCTGTTGTCTGGATGCTGCGAAGAGTTGATGGTGAGGTTAGGTTTGAATATGGAAATTCATGGAGTCTATTGTTCGCAAGTCGATTCTTCCTTGGATAATTTTGTGGCAAGAGAGTTTATTTGGGATTTAAAATAGGTTTTTGGGTAACAAAAATTTTTTTTTTTAATACATTGTTTTTAGGAATTGGTGTTTTTTGGAATTTCTGCTGGGATACCATTCTGTTGGAGATTTTCGGGAATTCGTATAATCCCATAGAGCCTTGATTTTGGTTTGAAAATTAATTTAAACTGAATGGCTTTTTTTTTGCGCAATATGCATTTTTTTATGGGTCACATTTTTTTTATTTTCCTTCCTATATTCACCGTGCACTCTAGTCATTCGGTTTAAATAGAGTTAAGCGATCTCACAAATCCGAATTCAGAGCGTTTAAGAGACAATTTGAAAGATCAATTGTGAACGGGACATACAGTTTGAAAAGTCTCGCATTCGATATGTGAGTTACGACTAAGGTCAGTGTTGGGTCAGCTTGACCTCTTTAGTTAAAATACAGACGTAAGGAGACTGGGAATTTTTCAGTTCGACCACTTCAATCCAGGATACTTACGACGGTCAAGTCGACATTCATGGCTTTTCAAAGCGATTCTAAAATCACATAAATCCCCACGAGAATTCTTACGTTCGATATCACAGCGGCTCTTGATCGTCAAATGAAAATTCACGAGAGATTGAAAAGGAGTAAAATAACGTCTGGTGGCACAAAAAAAAAAACAAAAAGACCATCCAGTCAGCGCCAGCCGGAAAGTCGACCTAAATTTTAATCCAGGAACGAATCCTGAAATTTTCAGAACGGTAATTGCGGAATCGTCAATCCGCTCTGTCGTTATGCACGATTCGTTAATTAACGCGACCTTAATGAGACACCGAGGAGCGGAAATGGCCGAAGAGTCAGACAGCTGACGCGAACAAAGGGTTAAGGCGAATCGAGCGTAACCTCCAGAGAGCAGACAAAAAAGAATTTCAATCGGGTGGAATGAAAAAGTTAAAAACTTCAGACACAATTGCCAGAGTCAACAGTCGATTTTCTGTCGGGTGATATGAGAAATATTTTGAAAAGGTATACGGTATTATGGGTAAACACTCTCCATATATGTAGTCACGTATGCTCAGAATTGCTGTAAATAGTTTATGGAACGGAACAAGTAGGACGTGTTGTATCAAAACACAGTGTGAAAGAGAGAGAGAGAGAGAGAGAGAAAGACAGCAAAGATTTATTCTTCATTTTGGCCAAATATTTTGGCAACCGGCAACACGCCAAATGGTAAAGTTAAATTAAAAGTGGCGGCACGTCCCTGGCTTCTGCCGTGTATAGCTACTACGTCACTTCTCTTTTCACACGTATATATGTATATACATATATGTATTATATACAATTTGTGTTTTGCATCTCGTTTCTATCTGGCGACGTTCACGGCACTTTCCCCTGCTAATTTATTAGCTTATCCTCGCTCGGTTTCACGCTAAAAACCAGTCGCTCGGCACCCTACGCTCTTATCCCTTGGATACGACGTATCCAAGCGTTCGTCATTTTCTTCCTGCTGCTGGCTTAACCTAAATATACGCGCACGACGTACCAATTGAATATACAGCATTAACCAAGCCGCAAATACTGAACTAAAGAGTCTCGATCCCTTTACTAAAACATTTAAAGCACCGCCAATAAGCACGCTGGCCAATAGAAAATTCAGTAAAACGAGCATAAAGCTTTATAACGTTATTTATCAAAGCGGCCATATTGGATATTCATCAACGAACGTAAAAGTCCATTGCTCCATGTATATTTTACACGGTCCGAGGTGCGGTTATCAAAGCGTCAGTTTTAATGGTGTCGGCAAACATCGAGTACATTTTCAAAATTCCATTATGCTTTTTTTTTTCCTAGTGATATATAAATTTTCATAAAATATGATTCATACGGCCCTGCGCTATAAAGCTCTGAATAACTTGGAGATACCGATATATAGGGTACGTAACCCACTCGGTGCTTCAGGGCCGTATGAAATAAAGAGTACACACATACCGTCTGGGGATCTCTTGCACACGACTTACGTATAATACAATGCATGGTATATACGGGTATATATCGTATACAGGGTACATAAAAGTATACACGAAATACGAATTCAATACTTATTGAATTTGAGTCGACGAGCGTTATCATATTTCCGGCAGAGTACCTGCGCCTTTTATATATAAACTGGGTTCCGTTGTAAGGCGGCCTTTTTCCATCTTGGCGTCCGTGGGGGTAACCCCTTTTCCCAATAGTAACCATCTCCTGGTATATACTCCTCCAGGGGGGTTAGACCCGAGCGTCGTCTTATCGCAAATACGATACGTATGTACGAAGACCATTTCGAGGTGAAATTTATCGTCGGCTAAGTTTCCCCATAATTTTTTACGACTTATTACCGATAAACCGATAAAAACCTTTTGCCAGGCCGTTCACGCGGTATATCTCATCCCCGATTGCACCTGAGTCTAAGGGTAGACTTTTTGGCTTGAAGTTGAGCGAGAGTGGCCGAAGCAGTAGAAACCTTGTTAAAAGTATAGGTACTGAGAAAAGTACTGAACTTTTCCTAGCTTCTTGGCAACTAGTTAGACCCAGGGTAGCTACCCTTTCGCGATACTAGATTCCGCGAGTGATGCTTCAAGTCAAAAACTTTTCAACGTTATTGTCCTCTGGGTATGAAGTAGATCACAGGCTGTCGACTGCCTGTCTGGATGATAGATAATACTGCTAAGGGATGCTGCGGACTGCTGGGGATGATCAGGATTTGCGTAGAGTCACAAGGACGGTGACTGATGTTAAAAATATTTTGTATCTGTGCTTGGCGGGGACGACGAGGATCAGGAAGGAAGGATCGGCAAGTGGACTTATGGGATTGGACGTTGTAAGGGACGAATACTAGTACCAGGTTGGTAGTCGTGAGGAAGGTATCTGTATATATCGGAGAACGTATATAGAAGCGAAAAAGAGGTAGAGCGAATGGTAGGCAAGAGGTGTTCTGGCTTTTTATCTTCTTGTCTCCGGGTCTAACGACCCTCAGTCTCGTCCTCGGGAAGACTTCTCAGAGCTGGTGGGTAAGTTGGGACGTGCTGAAGTGTCCTAGGACGTACTGCCGGAAGTGAGCACGTTTGCAACCTCAGTTGGAAGACGCGTAGAACACCCAGAGAATCTGGCCTGGTAGGACGTAACCTGGGGTATCTGCTGCTTGAGATCCGTGAGGATCGTTAAGTGCGGCGTAGCCACTCGCGGCTAGAAATCCTTAGGGACTCTCCGGGATTTCAAGAAGCTTTTGTAGATCTTAGGCAGTATGGGTATACCTATATGTATGGAGGATCTTGAAGGATCCCTCGAGGAGAAACTTTTCTAATCTTTCGACTCCCCTGGACACCTTCGAGTACGCGAACGAGATTTCTTATTAATACGTGAACGTTTAACTTGTATCCTGGTACTAATTGTATCCGTTTACCTGGTTACGTTTTATGTGATTAAGGATACGTATACTGGAGCTACGTTTAAATGTCGTAAGCTATTATGATTCGATCTTGCTCTTTGACGAAGTGCTGGTGCTTGAATCTCGTTATGGAAGGCAGTTCGGGGAAAGCTTCTTCTTGGCGAGGGTATCCCGATAACGTACTTCGTGGAGTAAATAATGAAACCAATATTATTTTTCGTATAAGGATATATCATATTTCGATACGCCATTATACGCCTTAGTGCTATTTTTTTTGAATCGCTTTGAAAGACCCTTTTCTGAATTTATGCTTGTTTTATGCTTAATATATACTTTGATTTATGATTGATTTATGCGCATCTCACTGGCGACCATTTACTATCCAGTCTGATGGACGAGGAGGAAGGGTGATATACCTTGTGTAAAAAGAGAGGAATTTTCTCAGCGATATTGAAGAAGAGTACACAAGAATTGGGGATAATCTTATATACATAGAGATTATAGAGAGTCCATAGAGCGATTGGGGGGCACTGGCGCCAAAGTAGTCGACCCTGGTTGCGACAGAGTAAGTGGAGGAGAGAGAGAGAGAGAGCGAAAAATATTAAAGGAGATAAAAATTTACTTTCAAGAATCCGCCCATGGTGTATCCAAGCCTGTAAACAAAGTTGACCTTCCGCGAGGTCAGTGCACCTCCAGCAGCCAGCCATACTTGCGTTTACCCAGTCTCAGGGTAGTAAACACCGTAACTTAAAGAGTCCTGACTAAAGATGGTATCACGCGTGACCATAATGTCAGCCCAGAAGAATAACGTAAATGTCTATATGCTTATAGGACATCATAGAAGAAATTTCTTTTATTATTATCACCCAACCTAACCTCTCTCGCATTTCTCCAAGTCTCACCGAGGACTTTCTCAGGATTTGCGTTCCTCGTCCATAGGCTGAATAGTTTGATCGGTAGTCCTGAATATCATCGGCCTCGGAATATTCGAAGTAAGCCTTCTCACAGATCGAAGGTAACGTTTGAGCAAACACGGTTGCAAATCCGAACAGTAAACTTGGTGGGCCCACAGGAAAAGCCAATCCTGCTTCCGGACCAGCAAACTGAAAATCGCATTAGCGTCTTCTCTGCCATCCTGCCAAAATTACATTACTCCCAGGCATGACTGATTCCAGGCCGATCTCTCACGCCCACGAGTTGCTTTCTTACCGAATCATCTAATGGCTCCGACCATCTCTGCAGATAATGGCAATTTAGGGCTTTCGGTATATACTTAATCACTTACGTCACTTTCCGTACCTCCGTAATCACAAAAATCCATGACGCCCCTGCCAATCCTATTACTACCAACAATTTAACAAGGAAAGTCGATAAATAACCTCGAAGTCGTTCGTAAAATTTGTAAGGCTCATCCCCGCGCACGAGGTTCACGTCTGGGCCGCTGCGGCGCTAATGATTTACGAGCAGGGTCTACGCCGTGATTGGTCGACCGCTGAGAAAACAAAGTGCAGCTGTTGTATATCTGGAAAGACCGTATACCCTGTCAGTCCGAGGATCATTCATCTGACCTAGATAGGCAAACGTGGCACACATTTCCAACATTGAAAATGGTATCTCATCTGGCTTATGTAGTCTATGGCCGGTTGGTTAGGGTTAGCTATGAATACAAGGGACGCTATGTTGAGGAATAATAACAATGCTTCTGTTATATACGTATATATGCCATATACATATATAGCGCAGTATAGTACAGTAAAGAGCGAATTGACATACTACACGTGGGTAATTTCGACATCTATACATATATCGCTCTTCGCTTTAACACTCCAAAGACTATAAATAGAATCCACGCGTAGCAGGGTGCCTCAGCTTCTACCTACGCTATAACAGCGGATCCACATTGCAACGACACGTCTCGACGTAACCGTAGCGCATACTTGGGCTTTGTTAAGTTCGAATCGCGCATGCGCGGCGCTCGAGACTCGAACGTCTTTCTATTTCCGTCCTGGACGCTGTTTACGTTTCTGGCGCCAGGGCGAGACGTCGGTGACACAAGCGGCACCCAGCCGGACTATGAAGAAGTCTATTGGAGTTTCCGTTTTCTACCGAACGCATAGTTCCAGCGCGAGATGGAGCACCGAGAGAGAAGGTCCAGGAGTATATGTATTTGGTACGTCGAAGATTTTAATGGCCGCTCGTGGTCGTCATGCGTGAATAAACGATGGGAAAACGATTTCCGATATATTGGAAGTTACCGGGGATGAAAAATCTCGCGGTAACACACCGGGATAACCGTGGCGAAGCCATGGGATTTTAAGGAACAGCATCCGGTTGGATGCATCCCCAATCGCGACGGGAATACCAATGGCGCCCTCTGGATGAAGAGGCTGCGGAAAAATCCTTAGTGGAAATTCGATTTCTTCTTCGGAGATTTTTCCTGCTGCTAGGGAAGGATCGTCTTCGAACTTACTCAGGATGTATATCTATGGGTAGGAGAACAGGGTCACGTTCCTTCTGGAACGTCTTCGGGGACGTCGGCCGAGTCTCTCCTCGAGTGCTTCCTGATATGTGTCGTCTGCGACCTAACGATATGCAGATACATTAATCAAGAGGAGACAGACCGTGCAGCACGTGGATAAAATATCTATTTGGTTGTTTCAGATAAATTTTCTGGTGCGACTGTACATTCCCCTCTTCTTTTACCCTCAGGATCTTCTTGAGTATATCTTATATACCTAGAACAACGAGAGAAAAGAGAATTCTGGAGGACTTGGCGAACACGGCTTGTATACCCGACAACCCAGCCAACACGAAGCTCATTTGTCCTCGACGCCATGCTGGATTAATGAGTTTATTTCATTTGCGCCACTCGCGATATTAATTTTACTCACTGGAATGCAAATTGCCTCGTTTTCGTACCCGTTTAAATATCCCGCTCAACTCTCACGGCTCGACTCGATATTTTTCACACGATCGACGTAATTTTTTTAAACTTCTCCTTGGTATAACGCTCAACTCGTTACTGGCCGTTGCAACTTTGAACGTGTACTTCTTACACTTACTGTACATATATGCATTTTATGTGCTACCTTATGTAGATAGAAATTCCACGTGATACTTTCGCGAAATCTCGAACCACGACTTTTCAAAGAGTCTTACAAGATAGGTTACTATATATCCTATGGATATACATGAGATGAAAAGTCTCGCGGTCCAGCGAAGCGAATAACGTTAACTTTACTATCTAACTGTATCCGTTTATTTACTATGTCTACGGCCTTCGAAATCGATTGACCCGAACTAAGTAAAGCATCGCTGTAACCGATGTTCGAGAATCTCTTGCAAACTGCCAACTTCAGACTGTCTCATTACGTCACGAAATTTTGGGATCCACTTTCATTCGGATCTGGTAAATAGCAATGGGGCGCCTTACTCTGCAGTAAACAAACGGCAAAGGTATAGTCTCTGTTCCAGCCGAACGCTTGGGAACCGTAGGCACTGTCTGTGGAAGAGGGTAACGTTTATATTATAGTAAAGCTGCAAGGTAGAGATGGCAGCACTGTACATAAGTTTTCAGTGAAAATCCATTACACCTTTATGAACAGTCGAGAACTTTCTTCTGGTTGGAATGAAATTTACATTTTCAATTTATTGGCAATATACGTATATCGTGTATGGCATCTGGGTTTTGGGTATATGTATTATTTTCGGGGAATTATTACGAAGGTACTTTATATTTTGTCGTATAACAAAAAGCATCGTTTCTCACGTTCCCAACGAATTTTCTCACCTCGATGAATTTAAGGGCGCGGATAGAGAGATCGGACTTTTCCGTCAAATCGTCCGTAGAATCGTCGCTTCCTGTGGCCCGGGGGGCGATTCTTCCCCTGTTTGTGCCTTTTAGTTTCGCGCTAGTCACTCTTTTCTATAGGGAGGAAATCCGTTTCTCGTAGACCTAGGGACACGTGGGTTTTGGCTTTGTAAAAATGACAGGCTCCCGATAAAGGGATAAAGGGCAAGAAAAGGTAGCTGAAGATCTATAGAGGACGACAAAAAAGATCCGAGATCTACGAATGAATTAAAAATGGCGGATACACCGAGGAAAACGTAGTCTTGTTTGATAATTGTAAATTTTAAGTAAAACTGACAAGTTTCGTATAAAATCGTTATAGGTTATTTATCTGTACATATTCGATTAAAAACTAATTGATAATTACAGACCTGATCAATTTAATTCCAATTTTTTTCTACTCCTATGTCTCTAGGTACAGTAAGCGTCAACAGCGTTCTCCTGACCGTTGTCAAGTACTCATTAGCCAGCATCCTCGCTACAGGCCATATCGCTGACGGTTACTGTACACGTGTTTCCAAATGTCTAACTTTTTGCCAGGGACGGAGGAGCGGATCTAAAACGGAATAGAGATTCGTGGACTCGATGGAATTAACGTTTCCGGAGAAATGACGGTATCCTGCAAAAAATACGTCCTCGCGTCACAACCGGAAAAGGCTCCTCGGTCCTAAAATGGCAGATAAAAAACCGACCTAGATACTTTCGCACGTTCTCTCTATTCTTTTTTTTTTTTCTTTATAAGATTCCATAGGTACTGCCTGTATCTGTCATCTCGAGGACCGTCCATCCTGGATAATTTTTTCAGGACCGAAACTTCATCTCGAATTTATCTCAAAGGAATGATTCTGGTAGCGGACACCTTTTGCCGATATAAAGCATTTAAAAGATTCCAAAATAAATGTTCCATACTTTATATAAGATACAAAAATAAATATAGGACGCTGTCATACAAAAATAAATTTTATATAGCTTCTATTATTTAATCATATTTTTTACTTTTTCAATAAGCCCTTTAACCTTCTATCTTTGATACCTTTTCTATTTATTCATGAAACGTATACATATATCTACATTGTTAAATTTAAACGTTTTCATTTTGTCTTGATCTCCACGCCCTGTTTTTCCAGACGGTTCTATTTCACAATGTAGAAAGACCAATCTGAACAGGGTGTACACCTAACCTCTAATTTCACAAGGAAAGAAACTGGTCACGATCTAAATTGAATTCGTGACACGAAATTTAACCTTAAACCTCTGTCGATTTAACATGCAAATTTTATAATGTTAATTAGATAAATCCATACGATCTTGGAGACAAGCTGAAACGTTACCTTGCTTCAGAGTCATATTTAACGTAGTCAATTCAAATATATGGAAACAGGATCAAATATGATGTTCAGGCTTATAAGATCCTGAATATCATTTTTAACGTCCTACAATGTTTTAAACAATCTCGCTTACCTTGTCGCCAATTGAATTCCAATGTAATTTACAAAGCTTAAAGAAATCCTCGGCCCGATCGCGCAGTTGCCAGATATCGCAATCCAGCGTGCGATTCCGTCAGTACCCAGTAAATTTATTCTAAGGTCACGTAGACACGTGTGAGCGACAAGTGACTTTATGGGAGAAGTGAAGACTAGCTGGTATTACATATGAAAGATTTGGTATGCCAACAACTTTTTTTGTTGCGTATATAGACATATACTCGGTCCAGACTAAAATGTCTTTTTTTTTTGACAGATCGAAAACGAAATCTGTAAAAAGTCAAATGTAACTGTGCATACAATTTTTGTCATACAAAAAAGTAAGCACGTGTATGTTTTCTCACATTGAAATATATTTTTCCAATTTTTAGCATATATGTCAGGGACATTGTTCGAAAGCCACGTGTGATTCGATAGAAATTGCATTGTTTACGATGTGTCAAAAAAAAAAATTTTTTTACTCGTAACGAACAATATATTGATACGTACGAATGGGGTTTTTTTTTTCCTTTTTTTTTTACTACCTTTCTTTTACTGACAAATTTTGAAGGTGTCTGCCTGACCTTATCGTTTTCCATACACACGCAACTTCTAAAGTTACGTGAAAACCGAGAGCAGCAAACGACTTACAAAGGTCGTAGGAAGTTTCTAAATTATGGGCATGCTATTTGTTACACGGCTATTTGCCAGTGTGGTTTTGCGCCGTGCGCGAAATCGCTCGCGGTTTTACGAGGATTAATCAGGCTGCACGTGGCTTTGGGTGTTGCGCCTGATAAACGTTTAATTACGAGAAGGATTGGTTCGCGCGTGTCCTTGCGTGAGAATTATTATACTGGATAAAATTCGCAAAAATTTATATTGCAATTGTACGCGATTTGCGATAAGGGTTTAATTTTTCTTTTTTTTTTTTTTCTTTCTTGTTTTATGGAATCAAGTTCCATTATTAATGACGTAATTTTTTTTCAGGCATGCGACTGCCTTGGGATTAGCAAGGAGTGCGATTACTTCGGGTTGAAATATCAGAACGCTAAGGGCGAGGAACTCTGGCTAAATCTCAGAAATCCCATCGAGAGACAAACTGGCGGTGGTGTCGCGCCTTTAAGGTTCGCCCTAAGGGTCAAGTTTTGGGTACCGCCACACCTGTTGCTGCAAGAAGCCACCAGGTGAGACATTATATATATAGATATATGCATATAATGATACCAAACCTTCTATGTATACTACGTAAGCCACGGCTGAATTTTCTCACGCTTCGTTGGGTTTTCGTACGATTTGAATTTTAATGCGAGATTCAAAACTCGCGAAAACTTTGTATGCGATGCGGCATGGATTAGCAAACTTTTTTTTCTGCGATTTCATCAAGCGTCATCATCGGGCAAAGTAAAGAGCTAGAAGATTAAATGGTAAAAAGTTCAAAAAAGTCAACGAGTCTGACGTTGAAGAATTAAAAAGTTTGACTTCAAAGGATCATAAGATGTTTTAGCTGTATGCGCGATTCTTGCGAGGAAAGAAAAAAAAAATTTAAGCAGAGTTACTTACGGATCTGCTGTTCCCTTCTTGAGAATGCAATTTCGAAAAAGTGGAACGTTCCGCCCGTTTATATTGCTCGGCAAATTGTACTGAAGAATATGAAAAATTTTATACTGCGCTTCTACGTAGTCCAGGAATTGAAACTTGTGCAAAAGTTATAAATTCTCTTTTACATTACTAAAATACTAGATATTCACTGTATACCTATATACCATCTAATTTAATTGCCATAACTTCATTATTAAGTTTCAACTTATCTATACATTCCTACATGGTGTTATCGTGGGAAGCATAAATTTCTTCTTTTTTTTTTAATCTAAGCGTTTCCTTATCAAGTGATAAATTCGAGAACGCAATAATAGACAAAAACAACATAAAATAACGTGATTCGATTGCTGCTCTTTTAGTCAGCAGTTATCGAAGCAATTTATAACTGCGATATCCATGAGAGCGACGCTTTCGTTTGATATTCGCGAATTCGTTCGTTGGAGAGTATCGCGATTTTTCCAACGGGACAAAGATAATTGGAAGAAAATTGTAAACGACCATAAAATCGTTTTACGACGTTGCATTGAAATCAATGAAAAATATAAGCACGTTTATAGTACTACCAACGACCAAAAAAGTAAATTCACTTTATTACGTATTTCGCGAGTCTTGACAACAAGCAGGATTATTCGTTATTTTCGCAGCGGAATTTACACAGCTTGCGACTTCCTTAAGTTGCCTGAGTATATCCTCATATAATCCGCACAGCCGTAAATACGTAGTGGCGGAGCTTGTTTTAATTTAAAAGCCGCGACACACCCGCCCTGACCTGACACAGTCTTCCACCCGAGGAAGGAGAAAAACTTTAAGGCTCGTTCACAATACTGAATCAGATTAATATTAGTAAAATAGTTTCGATACATTTCGCAACGGTTTAAAAGGTACGCGGAATGCGTCTGATTAAAAAAGCCTTTTCACGAAACGACGTCGATAGTTTTCCTATACAGATTGGTAGTATATCCCGAGACGCCCCATCGACCATTACTGGTTTTGGCATTTTAATCAGCCTGAGGATCCTGGCACAGAGTGGATAGCGAAGATATAAAATAATGGCCACGCTGATCTTTAAATCTGGTGCATTCGAATTCCAGTGGGAAATCACAGTGAGAGAGCCAAATAGATTTCGAAGTAATTTGACGTCTCGATACTAATCGATATTAGGACAAAAACACATTAAAGTATCGATAATCCTTATTTGAGGTCATTCATTTTTATCAGTACAATATAACTGCATATTACTAGAAACATTTTTTTTTATCCCTAGAAAACGTCATTGTTACTCCACTGCGATATATATATATACTTTAAAAAATTTGCTCGTACGTTTACCATACACAATATAGGAAACGCGAGAAAAACTGTTGGTTGAACGACTCATAATGAGACGCGTCGTGCATTCAAAGCGAGTTTTTATACCGTTAAAAAAGCACGAGGTTTGACGTACTAGACCAGGAAGCGACTTTTACAGGTTCTTTCAAAAAGAACATAACTCGGTGCTCGCAAAGCGCCACGGCATTACTTACACGGTCTGCGACCTGAGTCTACCGGATGGTTGGCAGTCCTGTGGACTGAAACTAAAAGCACCAAGCCGTGGGTAAGTCTGTGCAAAATTAATCTGACGTGGGCCAGATTTAATTATGCTACAGTGTCTCTCAAAAGGTCGACGGTTTCTGGAGAATTTACTTCTGGTAAGCCAGGAGTTTATACGCTGCGTTAAGTTAGGTCGAGTCGAGTTACCTTAAGTAAGGTTATACCGATCCAAGCAGGTAAAAGTTTCCTTGCAAGGTTAGCTTTAATTACAGTCAGACTATTAACGTTGTCCACGTGATTTGATTGGAGCTTTTAGAATTTCGTTACGTTCCTTTTTGGAGGGCATTGAATTTCTCGTAATGATTAAAAAAAAATTTCACCTAACACGAACGAGATCGAGTCTCATCTGTGAGATCGTGTGATACTCGTATGAGGAATTCTTAACTGACTCTTTTTTTTTGTCAATGGAGGAAAACAAAACTTTTTGCCGAGATTCCCCTTTCTTATGGCCGTGATTTTCCCTGGGGGTCGTTTCGCTCATCCATTCGTATTTACGACCCTTTATTCTCGGGATACACATAGGTACATCATTTTCCAACTATTACCTTTGACTCACAGGATTGGGAAAACCGCGAATTCCCTGTTCAATAACACAACGCCAAACATCGGGCAGTATTTTATCAGCTTACGTTTTTATGTGTCCACGTATCTTACGTATCCCTATCTACTTTTAGGGGATGTCCACCCCCTATGGGAATACCTCGGAATACTTTATCACACTGTGAGCCAACACTCCTATATTTTTCTTACCGACTGTACTCTTTATCTCTATCGTACGTCAAACTAATTCTATCAGCAAGGTCCGTCTTATCTATCGACAGTAGAACCATGTCCCAATACACCAGGATTGGAAGGGGATGCGCCGAGATGAAAACCTGTCCAGGAGGTTCAGTCCGAATTTTTTTCTAACAGACGGCTAATTCTACGTCCATCGGGAACGTCCTGACGGGACGCCTGTATTAGACAGGCTGGAAAATACACTGCTGAGATCCTGAGGGTCGCTCAATGTCTTACAAGTTATAAGTGTTATTTTTCTCAGAGTACAGCCCAACCCAATAAAGGAGCAGAAGACTGAGAATTCGAAGCATCAAGGGATGAACTCTCCCGTCGAACATCCTTGGGGTTCCCTAGAGGGCGAGGGCGAAAATGGGCGTAGTACGCCAATGGAAAAGAATATAGACGGGATATCGGGATACAGCAAAAACATTGGAATCCGTAGAAAACTGGAAGAGCGTACGTAGTCGTACTACGAAAAGGACGTAAAAAGAAAAAGAAAAAACAATGAGGTAGCAGAGGGTTGGCTAGAACGTAGAGGGTGAGTAAAAGGAAATAGGATTGTTCTCATTGTAGTTCGGTACTATTGACAGTATTAGCAGCACTGATACCGCACGCCCAGGAAGAAGAATCTTGGTGTCGATGGAGACGGAGAAAGGTCGCTGCGTATAAAAAGAACGAAGATCATGCTCGTAAGGTTAGTCTTCAGGCAGACTAAGGATAGTCTGACTGTGGCTGCTTCGGGAATATAAATCAGTCGCTATTGCAGTAGTATCGTCAGGAACGAAAACGCTTTTGCTCGATATTGGATTTCATACAGGAATATTTTCACATCGTGCGCAAGTTTGCCAAGTTCAGGTGGCTGGTATAGGGGTTGAGAGGGTAGACCTTCGAATACCCAAGTCAGTCAAAGTACTTGTGGTACTTTTTCGTTTTTTTTTTTCCTTCTGAGTACTAATCAAATTGAGTTAACAAAAATGTGTGAAGCAGACTAAGGTACCTGTGAAATGACCTATCCTCGTAGTACACTAACGAGCAGTAGTGGACAGGAATATTTGTAGTGTAATGTCACAATTGACAATAGTATTTTCAAGGACTAATTTTGCTCTGGAATTGAAAATTTTTTTACTTTTTAATAAACATCCTCATTTTCACTGCCGATGTGAACGCACCTTTAACCTCGTTACTGGATACCATGGATATTAAGCTTTTTCAAAGGTTTTTTAAGTTCTGCAATCATACTCGTGGATATGTTAGTCACTGACTGCTTATGCTCTTGTACGACGTATTTTCTTCCTGGTTGGGTTAGGTTAGGTTAGATTTCGGTTTCGGTTCATCGCTAGCACCAGACGCTTTAAGCCCCATCCATTGGCTCTATCCGGTAACGAAGAAGCCTTTTGTAGGTTAAGTTACTGGGGCGAGAGTCTCGCGAGGGGATTTCATCACTCGTCGTCTTGAAGTCCCATCCACCTTTGTCTGGCAATACCCACCGATTAATTAGCGATGGCAATGAACCTACGAATTCTAATCGCGCCTTTGCTGTATACATACTCTTGCGACTTAATTAAACTCCCAGGGGAGTCGCGTTAATTTCGCAGATTCATAGAGGAAACGGCTAACTTCATCTGCTCGTGTGTACCGTCCTGTACGTGGTTCAAGTCTGGAAAGGCATCGACAAGCGTAACTCAATTTCATGTGGCGTACCTGACGTATTTGGCTTTAGTTGAGTTTTGGTTCAACTTCAGGAAGCTATGCGGCTGATGTCTATGTATATATATATGTATGCACCTGTGGAAAAAGAGGGGGAGAAGAAAAATTAACCTAACCTGTACTGAAATAATAATCATAACATGAAATTTCCATAGTAAAATTTACTTCCTGTATCATCTGTACATTCAATGTATGCAACTTTTTAGCAAGCCTGTACACGTAGATACATTTATTACGGGTATTGTTATTGTGGGAGTATTGATATAATCCTACCAGATGAGTTTTATCATTTGGAACATAATCCAAAAGGCTTTCAACCGTTATCCCAGTATATCACTCCCGAATCAAGAAGCATTATTAAGTTGGGTCGATGGTTAAAATCCAAGCGTCTGCCTGGCAGGATTTTGCCCGGGTTAAATTAGAACGGACGTAATTAATAGTTATACGTTCGACACGGCGGAAATGCCCGGGCAATATCGCTTTCATAATTCCGAAACTAATTTTCCTGGGATTAAAATCGGTCGCAGCAGATCGGCTGTGCTAGATTAGGTAGGTAATTAATGGCGGACGGCGCGGTATCGCTTTTGCGCATGCGCGTGGATTATAAGAAAGAAAGGGGAGGAACGGCAGAGCTGCTCCTGTCTTTCCGCATACCCTTTCTATATATGTATATACTCCTTTTAAATTCTGATTATCCAATTCTCTGTTTATACTCCTTGACAATGTAAATTCATTATTTAGTCTTATGGGGATTCTTGTATTCTCTTTGTTTCTAATGAATAAATATCACATCCCCTAATCTCAGGGAGAAATGTGAAAAGTAATTGGCAATGGGGTTAAGTCGACTAATCCAATGAAGTTTTTCTGCTTTCCTAAGGATTTAGATGCCAGGGTGCTTCTTCTTTTACTTCTGGGCTTCTTTTTTTTCCGCCTCTTTTTCGTAACTGTAAATAAATCCAAAAAGACTCGTGAGAACCGACTCACCGTGGATGCTACTTGCCATCCTTCTTAGGAACACGTAAAGGATATATTCCCCCCTTGTCTTCTCTGTACTTGGGGTGCAAGACGCGTCCGAGAGCTTTCCTCCATTGTCGTGCCATTAGAAGTTTCATCCTTGGAAGGATGTGAAACAATAGACGCGAGGTTCACTGTATTCCACCCTAACGTTACTGTACTAACGTTCGGGTCAACTTGACAAATAGTCCCGGCGGCCCTGGCTAGTGTCTGGCAAAGTTCATCGTGAATCGGCCTTGAAGTTTCAGGAGTAATTTCTACAGTCCGACGATCTGCTACTGTCTACGCTCGAACAATTGGTATTCCAATTTATCCTGGTTTCAGGTTAACTCCTCGTCGAGCTAGGAGAATTTCTCCAAGGAACTTTCCAAGTACCTGAGAAATAGTTTCTCGATTGTCAGTCGTGGTACGAGTAAGTGTAGACATAACTTAATCTCTTTAAAAATAAAGTGAAGCTTTTAACGGATAATCCTGAAGGGGTGAGATAAAATAAAATTTTTTAATTATTTTAACGATCGAACAATTTTTTATAATTATTTCAAAGGATTGGTGCTTAAGAATAAGGGTTGTTACAGTCAGGATAATTTATTATACGAAATGTCATTTTTTTCCATCTCAGTAGTGCTGTTTTTTTTGCTCTTCTCGCAAATCTCACTGACTTTTATTCCAGGTATCTGCCTTACCTACTTAACCCTCCTACTTTGTTACTCTCGAAGTCTCACGAGATCGTCGCTAGAAACTCTTTCCACTCTCTGAAGTTTATTATAGAGTTAAGGGTTGCTTCATTCAGAATCACCCAGGACAATTTTTTTTCTCCTTTCTTTCCCGCAACTTTAAGATGTGCCCGTGAACGAATAATGTCCCTGAGATTTATTCGCAGATCATCTTCGATGTGAATCCCCCGTCCTCACAGCCTTTGTTCTATAGTCAGTAAAATTTTCGCATTCCGGTTGGCGCTTTTCGCAAGGGCGAATTTTCCCATGAATACCTGCCGTATTTGAATTTTCCCATATGTAAATTTTATTCGAGGAAATAAAGAAATTAAACTCCCAACAAATACGAGTTTTTTTTTCTCGTAAACCCACTTTTCTTTTTTCTACTTTTCTCCCTTTTCCTCCCTTTTACCCGAGGTAATGCTATATTCTTCAAGCTGCTTGGAAAATTCCATTATCGCGCGGCAGGCCGACTCTTCCATAAAATTCAAACGTTCGACAGAAACGTGAAAATTCACGAAGCTTATCAAATACTTGCTATAGTTCCACCATGCACAAATCTGGAGGAAAGTACTTGCTATGCGCGAAAAATCAATTACCCACAATTCATTCTTGTTAAAAAATTTCCATATACCAAATGAATCACCTACCATATAATTTTGAGTAATTCTTAAATCATCCATTACATTACGATCAATTATTTAAATGATCGAATTACTGAAACCCCCATCTCCACTTTGTACATACGAGTAGATATTGCAGGAATTCACTTAACTTCAGCACATTTCCATTATGCAGGATTTAAATTGGATAAACCAATCATGTGCAACCTTTGAGAAGAATACACGAATATTCTTCTCAAATCTGGCAGACGATTGGTTAATTCAACTTAAATCCAGCACGATTAAATTGTAATGTTCGAATCGAACATCTGCTAGTGCTTACATACCGCTCGCAGCGCCATCGGACCAGAGCGCGGTTCAACACTTAATTAATTACCAACAAGGCATCAGTCTTCCGTCTTTACCTTTCCATACAAGTTTCGCACTTAAGAATTAGAAAAATAATCAAAGAGTTCACTAAGGACGAAAACCGCAACATAATACTCGTTACACGTAATCACATTTCGGATAGGTATACATATATATACACATCTATAAATATAAGCTGCCTGTATCTAACCCCGTATACTCCATATCCACGTACAAATGGTAGCCAAGAAGCTTTGGCTTCCTCGTAGAAGCCATTAATTACGCCACAACAATGATTAATCGTTTGAAAGCTCACCAGATGAAGGGATGAAAAATCGTAGCTCATCGACCTTTGCGATTCTATTTATCGTCCTACAGTTAACCTCAAAACTATCTCCGTCAACCTTGAATCCAGCTTTTCATTCCCACTACGTGATACAGAAGTCGTCCGAACGCACAGGCAGGCAGGGGGAGTTCATTTCGTACCAATTGCATAACCCGAGCCAAAACTAATTTACCGTCTACCAACTCAGCCATCGTAACTCGTAACAGGCGGGAGTTTGGGCCATGAGGTGCGCAACTTCAAAACGACTCGCAGCGAAAGGATAACTTCGCCCGTAATGTATTATTTATGTGACGCTACCGTTTGTTATGCTTTTCTCTCACTCGCTCTCTTTCTCTCTTGATTATTTCTTTTTCTCCCGTATCGTCTAGTTGTTGGCGACCGCCCCAAAATTAACCGAACCAAAAGTTTCGGCTCAACCGACAAAGCTTTCGCAGAGGAAGGTAGTTAGTCAGGCCTTTTTGCGCATGCGCATACCGGCTCTTCGTGCTTTCTAATTAACTCTTGAGGTTGACGAAGAGGAGGCTTTGCTGAAAAATTTATTATTTAACACTTGGCCGCCCGACCCACTCTTACCAACCATTACGCATCAACGTTTTCAGACAGGAATTTTTTGTCTCGTTGTCTTCCTGTTATTTCCACGCTTCCAGAATGCTAATGCGTTTTTTCTTTTCTAGACTCTTGGGGATTTGCAAATTTGACTTTGGAACGTGTCAGAGGTTAATATATATATCCTAGCGGTATATTACAATATTCCATGCGGTAAAACAACTTGGCTCTCGCTCTATGGTTACCAACTTAACCAGTTAAGTGCGGTTGACGTCTATACACGTCGTACCAAATCTCTATTGCGGTGCGGTTGACGTGTATACTTGTGGTGTCAATTGTTAATTTTTTATCAAATAAAAATCTAATCCTTCCTCGTTTTTCATAAAATTTATAATAGGACCAGTCGGAGTAAGCGTCAGGCAAATAGCGCGCGATACAGAGAGCAGCGGATTGAGAACGTAACAGAACGAATCGGACGTATCAAATTGAAATCTCTTCGCCAATTAATAAATTGGGAGTACTCACCGGAGCTGGTGCAGCTAATCCGTGAAGGCCGAGAACTTTATCCAAAGGACACTCGGGTGGGCACTGCACTAGGGCACAGCACTACACCTCCGGAACACTCACAGGAAATCCGTAGAATTTCCTGGATATCGCGAGAGCAACGCGAGAACTACACAAGCGAGAATTTTCTATACTATATCGGAACGCGGCTAGAAAAACTATCAACAGATAGCACGGGAGCGCGAGCCGGTTCGTGACACCCCGGTCGGGGCCCCGAGACAGACTGACTTGACAAATAGCCAAATTCGAGAACTAATCATTCTGATTGGTCGAGATTCTTATTAGCCGATAACTCTTCCTTCCCTTCGAGTCGTCCCTTTAAACCAAATCAAGAGCGTTCCTTAGCGAATCGGTACGTAACTCCTGGAGATCCTCCATGGCCGCTTCCCCAGGGCATTCGGCGATAGCTGGGCACCACATCCTTAACTCGGGCAGGGGGTTCCCCCCTGCCCTTAACCGTATCAAAACTTTATCTCCGCCCGCTCTACAGCCCTTTGCCCATCTCCAGCGGGGCGCCGGTATCTCACCCGGGCTTCTGCCGGTTCCTGGAGACGTCTCCGTCGGGTACTCTCCTCTGCCGGGCA
Organism: Calameuta pallipes; assembly: GCA_030142375.1. Taxonomy (NCBI): domain Eukaryota; kingdom Metazoa; phylum Arthropoda; class Insecta; order Hymenoptera; family Cephidae; genus Calameuta; species Calameuta pallipes. Next base: position 216,789 of record JARQSW010000658.1, read on the forward strand.
ACTATACAGGGTGGCGACTCGAAGGGAACCGGAAAGCGAGAACGTTATCTGAATCGGTAGCCGGAGTCGCCTTGTGACCGTGAATCGAAAAATCACGTCACAAAATATATAAAATTCTTGATTTTAGGCATAGCGGCTGCCCACTTTCTCCTTTCGATTTCATTAGATGGTACTTTAAATACGTTTGCTTTTGTCAAGCTTATCACAAATGAGGAAAGTTAAAAAACAATGTCTTTTAAAGTGAAGAAGCTCCTTTCGAATCGTCCAAAAAACACCCTTATATCGTCCCCGAATACAAAAGCTGGTAACGCTGGTTAACCCTACTTCCTACCACCAGAGTACGACCGTGGTCTACGTGTTTGCGGATTTTTTTTCTTTCTCTCTTTCAGCGTAGATAACTCAGTATGCTGTATAAGGGGAGTCCCATTACGATAAAGGAAGTAAGTGGACTCAGTGCTTTCTGCGAATCGATGGAGCGAGTTAATAACGAGGATCATCAGACCGGAAGTGGAAAGACTTAGTCGTTTTATGAACGTATAGAAGCCTTATACCATGGGACTTTATAACCTATAACGTCCTACAGTTTATAATAGGCAAATTCAAGGAGCCCAATGGAAGTTTCAACGATTACGGCTATTAAACTGCCATTGTTAATTTTACTTTGCTCAACGAATATCACCGAGTCCCCCAAGGGACTCTTTTAGACTTTAATTATTTCCGTTTCACCTTACTCCAGCAGCAACCTCGGCTCCGATATACCGTCCGACAAAAGGCTGCTTAAGCATCCGCGAGTTGGATTCGTTGTTTCAGAAGTACCAGCTACTTTCTAGCGTGGCTGACATAGAGCACGGATTTTAGCAAGTTCAGCTATCGTAGTTGAAACTTTCTTTAATATTAGCGGATTTGGAAGAGACTGTCCGAGGAACAGTGTCATTCGTAAAATTGAATTTTAATGGTAACTGAAAAAAAAATATTTAAATGAAAATTGAAATTGTATTGACGAATTATTAAAAAATAATGTCATTTTATATTTTAATTTCGAACTTATTAACCTCCCTGATCGAATTAAGCGATTCTGACCTTTTACTTATTCTCTCATATTTTATCATTCACTTCCGGTCAGTCGGAGAATTACGTTATAGATGCAGCCGACACTTTCGATAGACGACTGAAAATCCATGCAAATCTCTCGCGAATCTAGGATAACGGTATTTGGGGATATTGGCAATTACGCAAACACGTCATGTCGAGCTCTGTCAGTGTGACAATTAAGTGACATCGTACTCTACTGGAGATTGATCGCGTTATATATTTCAATATTTTCGATCCCCCTGCCAATTTATCATTGATATCAAAAGATCGGACTCTGTATAAAACATTGAGTGAGCGCCTTAAATTTTTCATCTGACAGCTGTCAAAAGTGGCAGGTTCATTTCAGCCGGACAATCCTTACACGTTATCGAATAAATATATACATCAGCTCGAAACAATCGATGCAGCTTTCCGGAAGTGGGTATTACCGGCATTTTTCAAATGGTCAATTTTCAAACTAATTCCATAATACGATGATCCCAAGGCAAAGCCAGCCGTAAAAGCGTACTTTAATACCAGTCATAATTTAGGTACTGCTTGGTATCCCCCTTATAACTCAACGAATGGATATTACTACGCTGCATTGCACCCACCTATATGCACTCACATACTATTCTCTCTCTCTATGTATATACATCTATAGGACGTTCTAATATCGCCATGGACCAGTTACCTACAGGTCGTTCCAGCAAGGTCTTATGTATTTTCTAGATTACTTGCCAAAGGTATGAAACATCAATGAGTCCAGAGACGTAAGGTTTATTGCTTTAGGATAGCCCTGGCTAAACCTATACGTTATAATAACATAGAAAGCAGTACCAACCTTACGTAACAATATCCCCAGATGCCCTCTCAATATTGCTCGAGATAAAAACCCCATAGGAATTTCAGAACAACATTGTCTTTGTTTATACAAAAATATCAACACAGTACGTTGTTCTTCACGTGTATCTTAACGCCGGTTTTTATGGTCAACCGGAATTTATGCGCAGATTCAGGAAACGCCATACGACCGTGAATTTGTTTTTCTATGGTTTGACGTAGATACAGGAAATCGTTTAATTATTCAAAAATGACCAATTGGTCCCGTAACCTTATCTAAATGACGCAATGTCGCCGTGACCGTTATGGTGAATGCTAATGTCTGATATTTTTTTTTCTTTAATTACAGACATCAATTCTACCTGCACTCCCGCCTCGAACTCGTCGAGGGAAGACTGAAGGTTTCTGATTGGTCCTCCGTGGCGAGATTGGTCGCTTTGATAGCTCAGGCCGAGGGTGGTGATTACGATGCCTTACTACCCCCACATGCACTGTATTCACAGTGCTGTCAGATACAGCCGATAGAACCTTGCGAGGCAAAACCGCAGGATTTCCTACATCGCATAGTACAGCAGCACAAGGAGATCAAGGTACGTTTACGACCTCGAGTTCTAGATTCATTTACTTAGTTATGTATACAAAAGAGACACAGTTGTGCGAGGGATTGACTTTAATGACGTCACTGTGCACCTGGGGTAACGATGAATAAATTTGTTTTCAGGGTATGAAGGCATCCACTGCTGAATATTGGCTCCTGAAGGAAGTGTCAAATTTGGATACGTTTGGCCAAGAGATGTTTCACAGTAAATTCGGCTACAATGGAGTCTCGATGATCGGTGTTGGTCCTCATGGCATTGCGGTTTATCGGGGACAAGACGAGGAGACACAGAAGTACGTTAGTTAATTCTGATAATGATTTAATTAACCTGAAGTAGACATTATCGATCGATCCTGATACCGAATGGATGATGGGTGACCCAGTTCATGAGATTCTGACTATGCAGTGTCAGTGAATTCTCAATGCTGTCCTCGTGGAGGTACCACTTGGTCAGAATTTGTATAGCGCTACTTGCGTCTCTGTGTGCGCGAGAGAGAAAAAAATAATAAAAAGAAGGCATTGATTTTACACGACTACCTTACCGAATCGCTTGGTTCTTTTGTATTCCCACGGTAGAGGCAGCACGTGGCATTTCTAATTCACTGCTATCAAAGTCAGATTCTCGACTTCCGGCAATGCAGTTTCCTCTCGCATCGCTCGCAGCTAAATAATTAATTTATCTTTCAGCATACCATACACGGCTATACAAAGTGCCACTTCCCAACGGAGGATGTTCCACCTGGTGTATTTGTCTCTGGACGGCGAGGAAACATCTTTAGATTTTAAACTGGATTCCAGCCAGTCTGCTAGTGGATTATATCGAGCAATTACGGAGAAACATGCCTTTTATAGCTGCGAGACCGTTAGGAGTGCCGTCACTGCGCAGTTCATCCGCGACCTTAAGGTAGTAGAATATTTTTAATGCATACTCTCGAATTCCATAAACGTATTTGTTCTCGCGAAACTTGAGTACTTCTAACCGTAGACCTTGATTGCCCACTAGGGAACTATTATTTCTATATTCAACGAGGACTCCACCCTGGGCAAGAAGTACGTCTTCGATATTCGCAGAACCTGCAGAGAGGTATACGATAATGCAAGGAGAGCATTGTACTGTGAGGAAGCCAATATTGAATTACCCGAGGAGAAGGAAATTGTAGATAGGCATGACGGTGATGACTGTCAAAATCGAAAATGCAAGGTAATTTGGTTAATTAATTATTTTTTTTTATTAGTTTATTTTTATCCTGAGATATACGATCTTATTGGCTCACGTTCTATTGTAGGAATCTCGGGAGTGCCTGGCCAGACTCCTGGACGCTATGCTATGTCGTATATGCATGGACCGCACTCTGGACACTGCACTATTTCCCTGTGGACACGCTGTGGCTTGCCTTGACTGCGCCAGAAGATGCGAGAGATGTCCTCTGTGCAGAGCCGACATAGGTCACTGTCGGACAATTTATCTGCCTATTGAATTGACCCACGTGGACAAGCAGAATCCGAAGAGCCCCAACGACGCGATGGAGACCACCTTCGTAGCCACCAGGAAGCCATCAACGGAACGTATCGCGGAGAGGATTCTCACTGGAAATGAGACGAATAACAACAACAACAATATTTGAGAACGTCGCGCGATGCGTCAATGCAGCGCGATTAATAGAATCTTCAGGATTTTCACGTGTCGTATCGAGAGGCCGTATGTTTGAATTGGATAAAACAAAAATGGCGATATTCTCATTTGCCGCGAAGGTTATTAACGATTTACAATTACTTTCCTATCGCCTTATTATTTACCCCCAAGAAAGTTCATTATCGCCATGCTTGTATCCGAGCGATTCAAATTTCACGCTTTTATTCGGGAATCGAATTCCTTGTATTCATATGATATGGAGACAGTCGTATTATCCGCGACATTTCTGTTTTGTCAGTAACAATAATATCGAACGCGATGTAAATAATAGTGACTTCTTTTTTTTTAATTTTTAATGGGAAACTATTTTGACAAATTTTTTTTTACTCGGTCACGCTTCACTTCCGTTGAATTGCTTATGCTCGAAAAGTTTTTTTTTTACGCGCACGTGCACAGTAATGATGTCATATGCGTATGACAGGCGCACCTTACAACGTTGAAGTCGCTTGAAGCCGGACGCATTACGTATTAAACGCGCGTTTCCGAGTATAATATTTCATGGATATTACGTTGCTTTTCCTAAAGCCTACTAATTCTAACCAAATGTCTTCTCATTGTATAAGCAGTGACCTCAGGATAATGGTATCCGCGAACGAACGGTAACATAGACCTTTATTTTTTCTTATTCTTTTTCTCATGTGTCTGTAACCCTCTTCTTTATTTCTTTCTTTTTCTTTTCTTTTCTTTTCGTTATTTTTCTTCTACCATATCTTAACCTGCATCTATCCGTTTTAGCTGTGGATGTCAGGTACATCTTTTCGTGGACGAAACAGAGGAATTTCTTTTCTGTTTTTCCCTCCTGCTTCAATCTTAATAAGAATTATAGTTCTTGATGAAAAACTGGGACGACAGTCAGGTCGAAATAAAACTTCATGCCGCTAAACCGGAATATCACGGTTATTGGCGATGACTGTGCGACTTACGACATTACGGTCCGTTCTAGCCGGTAACCCGATGCTAAAAGTTTTAACCGTGGAGAAGAGTTTTTCGCGTAAAGCGTATGCAAGTATAAATAAAAAAAAATGGAATAACGAAGTGGCGAGCGGGAGGGGCAAAAGAAATGAGGACGCTTTATAGGAAATAATAATGGAATCTATGTTATGAAGTGCCGCGCGTTTTACTTACGGGAATTATATCGCTGACAAGAATGAAAGTTGAAATAGTCCATAAGGGACAGTTTATTATTTTATTTTTTCACATATCCTCTTTCTCTTTTTTTTTCTACGAGTGATAAATGGACCAATGTGTTGCTTACGTGTTTCACTGAAATTCGCTTTTTTCTCTCACTACCCCCTCCCTCTCTCTCTCTCTTTTTTGCTATCTTTCTTTATGGATTTCTTCTCTTTTTCTCATTCTATATTTTTCTTTTCGTCGTCTGCGGCTTAACTCTGACTCAGACGCTGCCCCAGAGTTCAGGGGTCGAAACTTTTATCGAAACAACTGACCCTTTGTATATTTATTATATCATTCGAATACGCTAATACATAACACGTAGCACTGTACCACTTGAAAAACGACTGTCATAATATTCCTATTTTGTAAAGGATCCTTCAATGAAATATTATTGTCGTGACTTCTTCGTGCGCAAATGAGAAACGAAATGATTTCATTTAGGAAACCGACGTCTTTACTAAAGATTTTATGAATTAGTCTAAAAATAGAAAAAGAACGAATAGTCATTGACTGTCGACGACAATCCTTGCATTTTATATTTTTTCTTTTTCTTTTTTCCATAAACATATTTCTAGTACAGTCAAACCCTTATCACTCCAGCAGTACTGCTGGTTGGAATGATAAGGGTTAAACATATGACTAGTACAGTAGTTTACTCTACGGGTCTCAACTTCTCTTTGTATCACAGAGTCGTGCAAGATAAAAATTACGTTCTCCTTGTTATCAACCAGTTTCATAGGAAACTCGATATTTATCCTCTTGCATTTCCTGTTCTCTTCCGACAGGAGGTGTTGCAGCTACAGTAAACAGAGAGGACGCAACGATTCCCATTAGATGAAAAGAGAAAGAGAGAGAGAGAGAGAGAGAGAGAGAGAGAAAGAGAGAGAGAGAGAGAAAAAGAATGAAGGTGAAAAGAAAATGAGACACGCGGGATAACCTTATTAGGAGAATTTTTTTGCTGAAGTATCCTATACAAATAGCAAGCGTTATTACCGTAATATCTGTTTATATGTATATAAGAAGTTGCGATAACCTCCGTGACCTCAGGAGGGTTCAAACCGAGCAAAAGTCATAAGTTCACCAAATGTTAAATCCGATTTGCACTAAGCTGGTGTACCAGCGATAATCTATCGAGGGAGACATAATAACATACAAGTGAAAGGAGAATAAAAAATAGCCATAGATGAATATAAATACACTAACACATTACATACATATATATGTATATATATAATGTATACGTGGCATTTATACCGTTAAATCACAAAAAAAAAACCTCAAAATTTGTTTAGAAGAAATTATGAATTCTTATTGATTTCAAGAAAAGAAGTAAGTTTCCCAATAGCGTTAAGCTATTGCCTTAGCCTTATTGTGAAAAGCCTTCAAATTCTGGAATCGATAATATATTACGCGTATCGTTTGGTTCACCAGCTTTTTTATCCCGTCAGCAGCCAGCAAAATGGACGTCAGTAATAGAACAGAATTCACTTTCTTGTTACCGCATCCTTTACCACCGTTAGATATACTAGAATAGGATTTGTTCTTATATCCAAGCGAGCATTCTACTGCACATGAAGAGCGTGTGTGTGATAGAGAGAGAGAGAGAGAGAGAGAGAGAGAGAGAGAGAGAGCTGAGAATACATGTGTGAGAAAACGAAAAGAGTGAAAGGGATGAAATTGTTTGAGGAGCGAGAATGAAGTATAAAAAGAAAAAGGAAAGACGGATAAATACTGTGAGAATGAGCGAAATACGTGGCAATTGTTATAGTCATACATCAATGCAATGTACACCTAGTTTATAATTATTTATAAGTCATAAAAAGTGATATAGCCGACCGACGTAAACTCGCGTTTACACGTGAACCCTTTGCGAGGCTTAAATAACCTTTGAGCTTACTTTTTCTATTTTTCTTCTTGTCACTTCTCGAAGCTCAATTCGCTCTGTTTACTTTATTCTTTCCTGTTTGTACACTTTTTATTTCTATTCCAATCTTGGGTCATCTAGATTATCGTGAATTCACGTAGTCACGTGTAAACGCGATGAGGGATATACGTCATGGTTTGGCAATGTTAAATCCGAAGTTAGTGAAACATTTCAATGCAATGCCGTGTCAGGCCACTGTTGTCGGAGAAGTCGTGTAGGACGTAATCCTCACGAGGATTATCCGAATAACCGGCTCACGATATAGTGGCACATAGAGTTAACATTACGTTTAATTTTTCTACGACTTTCTTTTACTTTTCGTTATCCTTATTCGCTCTTTTTTTTTTGTAACCTTCGTTAACCACGTAGTACGATAGATTTAGTGAGGATTCTTCGAAAGCAGTGGACTGAATTCTTTAATCTTAAAACCCAACCCCCCTTCCCTTCCCTAACCACAAGAAATATCTTTGTACTACTACTGCGTGTCTTTTCGGTTAACGATTGTTATTATTATTATTACCATAATTATTATATAATAACAAAAAGAATAACTATAACATAATTATAAAGTAATAACTTCTTGTGATTACGTCTCTGTATAAAATTTTAAGGAGATCGTTGGAGACGTCGTAGCGCGTAGGGAGCGTTTAATCCATATAGTAGTAGCGAGGAGAGACAATGGAAGAAGAAAAAAAGAAGAACAAGATATAAAAATAAAATATAAAGATGGAGAAACGCGAGAGGATAGTAGCGGAGGGCGTGCAGCCCTTGTCCGCAAGATCATCGTTTGCAAAGAGTATTTTTAAAGTATTTCCAATTATTTTTTAGTATTACATCAGGGTCCCACTCATTGATAGTGGTATAAATAAAGGCGAAGAAAAATGTGAAGAAGATTTAAAAAATATTGTACGACAAGACCGATACAACCCTACACAAAATAAATACGTAGAATAACCATGTCCCGCATTGTGATGATTAAATATCGTGAAACCACTACTTGTTATCAGTGTATATTTATTTCATGACTGCATCTTAACCCATACAGTTTTATAAATGTTTGTTGTGCTTTAAGAATGTCGAAAACGACGGCTCCAATTTTATCATTATTATCATTACGTCTATTAGACGCTGCGTGACAGCAGTCGGCGTGACGTGTTAAATAGCAAAGAAAAAATATGAAAGAAAAACAACGTATGACTGCATCATCGGGAACTATTCAAGCGAAATTTAAATTGGGTGATTGTTTAATCGTCTGTTTCATAATTAAACCAGATCCTACTGATGATAGAAATGTGTTCACGACTTTAGAGAAAGTTTTATGATTTTTACAGTTGCCAAATATGGTGACGTAATTGGGCTAACTCATAATTTATATTTGAGACTGGATCTTCTTTATTATACTTGAGTTCTCAGTCTAGTCTATCTACGTAATATTTATTTCTTATCTGCGCCAAAGGTGCTTGGCGTGGTGGTTATCATTGCATAAATTATGTATTGGGAATATATTGGATTTTATAATTTGACAACTGACATTTCGTTCCTGACGTCTGCTTGTAAATAGTAACGACAAAGGAACTCGGTGTTCTCGTTTGATTTTGGCATATTTGCTGAAAGTTTGTTTGCGGAAGGGACCCTTTCTCAGGCTTGTCGGTTAGCAAATGTCGGTAAATGCTTGGCGTGTTCGATCCTTTAGTTCACGGGGCAAGGAGGGGACTAACCTGTTTCCAAGACTGGCTTCGCGTCGGTTACACCGAATTTTCGGGTATTAATAATTCTTTTTACATTCTTGTGTTTCACCTTCGCGAAGCTAGTTCTTCTTAAATTGTGAATAACACCTACTTGTTGGTTATACTTTGATGTTTAGCGTTCATATTGCCTTCTAGCTATAGGCTTCGTTTTGACCTTGACACATTCTTCACGAAGTTTCTGACGCCCGTAAAACTGAATTTCCTCGAATTTTCTAGATGCTTCTTTGAAAATAATAATTTATTATGAAGGCAGTATTGTTAGACAAGATTTAAATCGGACCATGTTTATATTCAGGTTTCTAGACATGCACCGTTGCTATATTAAATTAGGAGCAAGATGCTGTATTATAGTATTTGTTTTATTATTATTAATATCGTACAGGGATAATGAATACATTGATTGTTGCGCAAGTCCAAAAACTACTGGTCAAATCAAGTTACTCGAAAGTTCTATTGCTTTCGACAGTTCTACAGGATAGAGGCCGGGTAGGCGATAATCGTAGATTTAGCGATTCTTTTGAGTAAAAACGTTCAGACGGTATCATTTTCTTTAACAACCGGTCGGACTCGAAGGTGCAGTTCAAAAAAATCGACGCCGGTCTCGCTAGGTCTTAAACCACAATGATGCTTTTCAAAATTTACGCGGTTTTTCTCATAGCAGTAGTCCATTAGCGCCCCGGTATGCGCGCGCATGCGTCGCTCACTGTGATTGGCCAGCAGAGCGGACTGTCATATGATGAAGCTGCGTGGCATCATGGGAAGCCTATTGCAATTTTTCAACATGGCGGTGGAATGAGCTCAAGTCGTGGAGCCGTGCCGTCGTAAAATGTATATTTCGTAGTAACTTGAGACACCGTAACGCTTTTGTAACGTGCGCGACGGTATAGCGTGTCTCCAGGAAGATCGGAACGGTGCGTATCACGTGTAAATATGTATGTGACGGTGCGCAACGGCACGCTGAAGGTGACACCCCGCGACTCCGTGTGGTGCTCAAGCACGTATGGCAGAGACTAGAATCCGAGATAAGGGAGCCCTGATCTTTCTGTGCGGTGCGCGTCGCCTTCTACGAGCCGCCCCGAGGTTTTAGCGATGCTCTGCCCGCCTAGGCCGAACTGTGAAAGTGTGAGTGTCCCGTGAAAATTACAAGCGGATCGAGTCGAGATGCTCGTGGCTCCGCGTATTTCGGAAGCAGCACGGCCAGTGTGCTCAGATAATCGTGCTAGTCGCTTAGTATTCCTTTCTTCATTTTATTCCTAGCTGTAGCTTCGCTAGATAATCTCGACCTTTGAATACGTTTGAGTAACTTCTTCTGGACGTGGGTATCAGCTTGGCTCTGATCGAAATGAGTTTCGATCAGACACCTCGACGAAACCTGCCACCATTGTGCTCGGGCTCATTGTATGATCGTGTGTCTTGCCCAGCTTATACAGAATTATATTCCTCGATCATTACTTAAATATTTATCTAATGTCTTTTACGTTTCTTTCAACGATTATCCTATCGAGGAAGATTTTTTAGCTTATAAGACTCGATGAATTTCGTGACAGTATACCTGAGCTTACTTTGGCACCATTCGTCGTTGGATTCTTATGTAAATGCCAGCCTAGCTTGAAATTTTTGGAATTATTATGCTTTTGCTAATTTTTTCTATTGCTGCCGATATCCGAAGAGGTACTTCTTGGCCGGTGTCGGTGAAAGTACAAGCTATTCGCAGTGCGTAGTGTTATTCAGAGATGCAGTTTACAGCTGGCACCTGAGAGTGTCAGAACTTGAATTAATGTAGTATCATTTAATGAAACACCTTTTAGTGTACAAAAATATTCATAAATCTTTATGTCTCTTTCATTTATTGGACACTGAATTTAAATGATTGAAGATTTGTTCTGTAAGAATTTAATCAATGTCAGTCTGTCTTATTTAGTTTAAATACTCTTTGTTAATTTGTTACGCTTTTGTATTGAATATGCTATCAAGATTAGTTTTACTGTAAAAGTTATGATCGGCTGGTTCACTGCGAATATGTATCTCTAATCAAATTTTATTACGATTCATCTAATTTTACTTTTTCTTATATATTTTGTACGATAGACACCTTGCAAATTAATTTCTTTTTATGTTGCAAGGAACCACCGTTGTGCATCCTATTTTGTTTTGACATATTGGAATGCCACGCGTTTTTCGTCCACCGTTGAGAGAATGAGGTCACAGCTGCACCCAAATAAACTCATTTGCATACAATAAGACAACTCAGAGTCTTTGAAATAGTGCTCTTGAGACTAGTAGTACTAATGAAATTGTACCCCACAAGGCCTGTCTTATTTCGGGGATGCTTACTTCGATACCTCTTCTTTGTGCATTGGAGACCAAGTCAATTTTAGACTCACAGTTTGATCAGATGTCGAGTGCTAATCTGGAATACTAATGTTGACTTTACTTCTCTCCTACTCACTCTCCCTACTCTTTGCCCAATGCCTTTTTTGTGTTCAGTATCTTTAACTCCTACACGCAATACATCATATTTCTCTACGGCTGTTCTTTAAACTGTTAAAGAACAGCCGTTAAATCTGGTCAAGAATTGTAGTATTCCTTTTGCAAAAGACATTATCTACTTTACTTTCCACTTTGCAACACTTGTGCTAACACGAAGAATAAACTCTCTTTTATCTCTTCTTTCAGATACGTGCAGCACTACGAATCTACGTTAATATCTACGCTTAGTGATTTACGTGTACGGCGTGCGTACACAATCCGAAGATATACGAGGGTCGCTAGAAGACCCAATGGTTTCCTGACATGATGGAAAGCAAGTTGTACGTGAAGAATGAGCCGGGACTTGAAGGGCAATCGCTCGCGAATGCACAGTCCAATCCTTTGACAGCGGATGATGTTGGAGGGCCACGAATATGCTTCGTCTGCGGCACCCTCGGCCACGGCGAGCACTATTGGCTCCGCGTCAAGCCGAGTCCTGGTGCAGCGCCGAATGAGCCTTATTTCCCATTTCTGGAGTCGCACGAACCACCTAATGGCTACCGGGGCGAAGGTATCAGAAGTGGAGCCGTCAAGGCGTGTAGTCTCTGTTATGCTCTCCTCCTGCAGCAATGGGAAAGTTATGAAAGGGATGCGAGGCCTCATAGTCAACGAATCTATTGGCTAAAGAGATGCGACGGAGGTCCGTTCACTGGTGCCGAAATGGCTCTCCAGGGTGAGTACGCCGCCCAGGTACTTGGACTGACGAATGATCAGCCACCACAGCCTAGACAGGAGAGTCGTTCAGTGGGAATCTCGCCAAGACTTCCAACGAATTCGCCATCGCCTAGAGTCGAGCAAACAAGGCCGCCATCAAACTCAGTAGAGCTGCCAAGACCGCACTCCAACACCACGGACCCGTCTCGACATCTGGAACAGGCGAGACTCACTATGGAGTCACCACATCAGAGATTGCAATCGCCTCATCAAAGACTGCAGAGCCCTCGGCAGCCCGTCGAGGAGCCAAGAATTTCCAACGAAGCCGCCCTGGACTTAAGGCATGCACCGAGGAGTTCACCGGCTCCGCAGTCCAGTTTGCCTCCTCAACCGCAAGGTGAAGATCCTCGATGTGCCCTGTGTCGACGATTCACCAGGGTTCCTTTAAGTTTCATGCATCTATATTCTCTATTTCTTTCCGCTCTAGCCTCTTTTTCTTCTTTTTTTCTCTCTTATATCGAGCGGACTTTCGTTCGTGGGGTTTTTATCAGGAATGTAAAGGTTGTCTCTGAACCGCCAACGAGAAATTCAATATCCAAAGGCGGCTTTACATCATACTTTTACTTTGAATTGCAAATGCCATGTCCTCATTGCGAAGATGATATTACAGGAGGAAGCGCCGGATAATCGATTTGTAATCAATGCCATGGGAGACACGGTGATTCCATCCATGTTGTTCCGCGTATCACACTTCGACGCTATTAAACTGTAAACCAATATTTCGTAATGCGTCCTATTATGCGTGCAGCCTTCAATATGTTTATCGAGCGTAATAGATACTGACGGTTGGATACTCGAATATCTTATTAAGTTAGAGGGTGCCTTGATCACCATTTAATAATTATATTACGGCAATGAGGAATTAATTTTACATATTATTCACTCAATAATGGAAACGCGAGTTAAAAGAACACACTGCAGTGCAAGATTATTTTAATAGTTTTGGACTTCACTTCTTTTTGCAATTAATTGGGAATACAAGGGCGTACATTAGGAATGCCACTGGGATTATCGATCATCGAGATCCTCAGCTGTTCACACACAGATGCTTGATATTTTCATGCGGAAATACGTGTAATGTGAGAGTTCTGTTTATGCGAGACATTAGTCATGACTGTCAACCTGGTACTGCCACTCGGTGTGACCATCTTCCTCTGCATTTGCAAAACCAATGCCGTTCTCGTAGTTATCTTCAGACTGGATGATAGTCAAGCTTTAGAGGTCTCATCCAAGTTTATTGGGATTTCAGATTAGAAATATAGAGCGTCAAGAATTATCCGGTAATCGTGTTACTACATATACATATAAGTGGATCGCACAATAATCTCGACTTTGCTCAATACTGGTGTTCCTCAGATTCAATTATATAAGGGAAATCAAATATCATTTATGAACTCATCGATCAGTGATCTTAGCCCTGATAACACCTTTGATGCTCATTCATATGTTTAAACATATTGTCACTCAGGATGACAGCGAAGAAGGCATTGAGAATTCTTGTAGCACATGTGGATAAGGCAGCGAAGGCTTTTATTAATATATTATCAGTCGAATCAAATTCTGAGATTTCTTAAGGAATACGTAGTAATGCAAAAGTTAAGACCATGCGTAGTATCCCTAATTATTAAGATGACCCGAAGAGTTTAATTGGATCTTTATCTGAGGTCAGCCGGACGGCTTTGGCCGTAATTTCAATGACGGTGTACAAAGAATGTCTTGTTCGTCTTCTACATCGGAATAGATGACTCTCTCGTCATATGTAGGAGTTTATGTGGTTACTTGCTTATCCAAGAATTTCCAATTGCAATCTTTCGCCGAGACAGCGATTACCGCTTTTAAAGAGTCACGAATCACTTTGACTTGCGCTTACTTAGTAGGAGTATCGTGCGACCGCGCTTACTGATAATTTTTTTACTTTTAAAAATAGTCGCAGAGTTGCGTGACCGTTTGCTGCAAGCCATCGCGACATCTCAAGACGAAATGGTCCAGTCGAAGAACTCTAATCGTGAGTGCTCGCGCTATTATAACATATAGTGGCATCTATCAGATTCAAGTAAAAGCTGCTTTTTAACGTTGACCGATTATCACAACTTTAGTATGTATTCGCCGTAAACAAACGAATCTCATCGGCGTTTATGTTGGCCTTAGCCCTTTCGGCTCGCTAATGTAAACATGAGTAAGTAGAGGTTAACAATTTCACAGATAACGCTGCACTAATCGCTGCAGCCTTATTTCATTAAGTTAAAAAAAAATGCACGTTTTACAAGTTTTCCGCTACGCGGCACTTTTCGTTCTCCGCATGCTTGTAAGTTAGTTCGCTTCCTTCTGTACTCCCGTCATCAACACGAACGTGAACGTGTGTATATACATATATATATTTTTATTATTTAGCCTCTATGAGATTCTTCTATTTATTTCTCTGTGTCTTTTACTCTCATGTTGCTATCTTCTTGACTTTATATCACAGTCTCTGCTAAGTCATACTTTGTGCGATATTAATTTTAACTGTTCTTCTTGTTTCAGCCATCTATAGTGGAGGCTCTACGTCTAGCGTGGGGACGGATATCCTGGATCTCTCGATGCCGGACAAGAATTCTGTTACCGAAGTCTGTTATGTTTGCGGAGATGAGTTCAAACGAGGATCACTCAGCCACATAGCAGCGAAACCACTGCCAACGCCACCACATCCTGCCTCCAGTCCTCCGCCGTTCTTCCCATCCCTAATGTTACATCCTAGACCAAGCAGAAGTCGTCCAATGGACAGTGCTGGTCGTGTGCAGGTAGGTCCATGAGAAAGTTTATAATTTTGAAGATGAGAAATCTGAGGTGCTCTTCAGTTTTTAGTATGTTGACAGTGTGCCATTAATATATTTATTTTTTAGGCGTGCTCCGCGTGTCAGAATCACCTGTTACTCCAGTGGAAAGCTTATACGCGTCAGGGTGTACCACACGGTGACCGAAATTATACTCTCCGTAAACGTCAGGCACCTGCAATGGATACTACTAATTTCATTTGCTACACCTGCGCCCTAGAGTACCCATCGTCCAGTATTAGGCTGCTGTACTGCTGCCCCAATCCCGAGAAGGAGGCGTATTTTCCCTTCATCTGTTCTCTAAGACCGCCTCCTGGTGCCAGTCCGATAAGTCCCCAGGGGATGGTACAGGTTTGCTCTATCTGTTACAAGGCCATACCCCAGAAGCAGCAGGTCTTCAGCGGGGATAATCACGAAGCTCAGCCTGCAGGGCAAAATATGGATTTTCGACAGCAAGGTCAGTATTAAAATTAGTGTGTATATGGAAGTTTTATAACTTTTTAGTTAATTATGTACACAGAAGACAGTTTTGTAAGAATCTTGCAAACAATTGTCCGGTAATTATAACATGCGAAATTTAGTTAAAAAGAAAAATCGTTTTTCAGGTCCCTCGCCACGACCTGCTGTGGCTAAATCGCCAGCAAATTCGGCTGGGAGTGACATACGGTTTAAACCTTACGACCTGAACAAGTCGACGGCGGTTGTTAGTAAACAACGTAACGCGAGTGTGAAAGCACCGCCTCCGGGTCAACGAAATTCACCAAGTAACGGTCCTGCCGAAAATGGTACCGTCGCTTTAGGACAGAATTACAGGTGCTATATATGCGAGAGACTTTATCCTCGTACACACATGGAATGGTGAGTCCCACAATTATTTAAGGTATTAACGAAGCTAGTATCGATAATTAGTCTGAACTAATAATTTATCGTGTATTTGCCTTAGGCTCTCGACGAGTCCTGAAGGTATGAACTCCCATGCAATGCATTTTCCCTGTCTGAGAGGAATGGCTAGGACTTCCGAAAATGCCTGTATGGATAGCCACGGAAGAGTTCTGGCTTGTAGTCACTGCGTCAATCATTTAGCGCAGCAGTGGGAAAACATGGATGCTGAGCGTATGCCTTTAGAACGTCGCAGGTTGGTATCGCGGATCATTCTGATAATACGCCGCGAATAACAGGGCTCCCCACATTATGAATGTCCATTACCTGTTTTAGGTACAATATTCCTAGTCCACATCCAAACGGCGACGTTAGCCGTTCCATAGCCACACCACCGAGTTCCAGCTCGGATCGTACCTTCGGTAGTAATCCGGGAACCTCCAGCAGTTCTATTTACTGCTTCCTCTGCGGTTTACACAGTGACCTCACTTTGGCCAGAGTCCTCTACGGCCGTCCGCAGGGACGGAACGCACCATTTTTTCCTGAATTATTACGACATCAGTCACCACCCAATGCGGAACAACTCAGAGAGGATGGATCCGCTCTCGTTTGCACCTTTTGCTATCACTCCCTACTCGCCCAGTGGCGACGATATGAGAGTCTCTCCAGTGGACAGCAGGTGAACGCTGCCGAGAGACAGTACGACACCCACGATTATTGCTGCTACGTGTGCGGCATCACCACCTACAGGAAACGGGTGAGGGCTCTGCCCGTCAAGGACTTCCCGTTCCTCAGGTATCATCGGCAGCCTGAAAAGAGTTTACTCCTGGAGAATGGAGACTTCGCCGTGGTGTGTCTTGACTGTTATGAGACTCTACGCACTCAGAGTCTAGAGTACGAGAGATGGGGATTGCCTGTTGAGAAGAGGGAGTACAACTGGATAGTCCAACCGCCTCCACCAGAAGACAGTCCTGAAGCAGCTATAGCAAGACTACCTTCTGGAGAAAGATCTGAGAAGGTGGTGAGTCTAAAGATTACAAGTGGTATTTTGTTTCATTACGACTCCTCGTAATCGGATTCTTTTCTCTATTCAGGTACCGCCAACCTTGACCGTACGACCCGCGCACAAGAACTGTTCGCCCAAGGCACCCGAGAAGAAGGCGCAAGGAAAGCTGCCGGAAAAAGAACAAGGTAAGTGTCGACGGAATTGATACATATTTTACGCACCATGTAAACATGTCTCGTGGTACTATAAAAATGTCACGTAGACGGAATTGGTACCTGATAGCGATATAATCTACTTTTGAGAAATGATTTAAACTCCAAACAGGAAGTATATAAATAAGATAAGATTTAAAGAGAAAATAATGTCGCTCGTCGTCTGGCTGTCTGGCTTGTCGCCATAACCTATTTTATTTTGGATGTTTAGTATTAAAATTTATATATGACTTCGCGCAATGGCTCTCTCCTCAGAAACCTTTTAATTAAACTTTTCCGAGGAACTCATGAAAGATTCGTACGGACCTGATACCAGGTTCCTTTATAGCCGGAGGAAATTAGTCTAAGGGATAATTTAAAAAATTTTATCTCCAGGCGCTCTTTAACGGAGTACTTTTTAAATTAAAACGTACCCTTGGCAACTACGTGTCTCATCCTGGATAAACGTGACCCTCCAGTTCATATACAAGTACTCTTCGAGTGGAAAGAATTCTTGGATCCCCTAATATTTGCCAGACTCACCCGTCCCGGGTTATCTGGCCATATTTCAGCGCTATCTCACCGCCGCAGTCGCGTCGCGACGGCATGCTCCTCTCTTCTACCACTTCAGCTCAGCTTTGGTTAACTGCTCTTCACAGGAGGAAGTTACCACTCAAAAATGATAAATTCGCGTGGTCCAATACCGGTGTAGCGTAGAACGATACCGAACTGGGTAACTTTATTGGAAAAGCCAGTCTGCTTTCAGAGTCACTACATCCTTATCTTAATTCTGGAGCTGTTTTACCTTTTTTTTTTTTATTGCGAATTAAGGATCTTCCATAGACCCACCGATGTTGAACGAATAGCATCCAGGAACCCTTCTTGCTCCAATCCCATCCTGCAGAATTTCAAAAGGGATGCCAAGTGTATACATGTACTTGAACAAAGAGACGTCGGGGTGTTGTGAAGACGATGAAGGCTAAAAGAAAGAAGAGCAGAGGACAGCAGTGTACAGGGCGCAGGGAGGATTGGAAGGGATGAGGAGAGTGGATGAGCCTTGAGTGGTGCTCTTAAAAATCTGACAGACAAAAGGATCCTGACGCTCAAGAACCATCCAGGAGAAGCCTGATGGTTTGTCTTAGAGTGAGTTTCTTCTTTTTCACGTTAACCTCCTCTGGTTCCTCTTCCTAGACATTCCCGTGCGAGCGTCCTCATCCTCTTCTGGATCTCTACTCTTCCTTATATTGAGAGACTGCATCCCCTGGGACGTCGACCGGCATTTACCCTGTCACGATACCACCGTGTATGGAACCCACCTAGTGCTGCTCCAAGAAGGAATAAATCTACAAGGAATTTTCCGGCTGGTTTCCTAAAGTATTATAATCCTGAGACTGTCGAGAAGGAGAAATTTTTGAATACGTGGCAACGATCGATGTAG
Organism: Calameuta pallipes; assembly: GCA_030142375.1. Taxonomy (NCBI): domain Eukaryota; kingdom Metazoa; phylum Arthropoda; class Insecta; order Hymenoptera; family Cephidae; genus Calameuta; species Calameuta pallipes. The sequence goes on from JARQSW010000658.1 coordinate 235,409, forward strand.
GGGATCTAAAAAAAAAAATTGGTAATCTAGCCAACGAATTCGTGCCAAATATACGCAGTAGATTTCATAGTTTCTTCCCAGGGTGAGCTAGAAGATTCTCGTTGTTGTTTTCTATTTTGCGTCTTTCTATTTATGCTCCAGGATAACACTGTACTCTTTTTCTTCGTCGGAAACTGGAACACCCGATGTTACCCGTTGCGCATATTTTTACAAAAAAAAAAAAAAAAACCCAATGTCATTCCCCCCGTCTAATTCTTTTTTTATATGAACCAGCTTCCCGTAAAAACCGCGACGTAAAGTTCCATTCAATTAGTTGCACCGTTCATTGTGAAGATTGTACTGCGAGGACGATAGGGAAACATGTAAATTCTTTATACCATAACGACAACGTATATAACAAGTAATACACGAATATTCCCAGGAGACGATCACCATGTTTCAGTTCCACCAGCTGGCCTCCTGGCAATTTCAACGCAGACGCCACTGTACAAATGGTGTCGTGCGCCGTTGCGAGCAAACGGATAGTTAGCTTTTCTGAATGGAAACATGCGGTATACCGTGTGACCGAAAAATAACGGGTGCTATTCTCAAGAAGAGATACACCTGCCATCCTCTTTTTAGTAGATAGCCAGGTTGGCGTATCTTGTCTATCCTTGGTATCGGCTGTATAACAACTTCTGTCTTCTCGAACGTTTTCCTACTTATTTCCCTCTTGCTCGCTCCCTTCCATTTCTCCTCCTACCACCGTAAATCCACTCGTCCCCAGGGACGCGTTGTCGCAGCTGATCTCCATTTTTATCCCGTAGCCCGTCGTCAGTCCTGCTCTTTTCTTTTTATTTTCACTCCGAGAAACGAGTACGCAGTATTTCCCAAACCGGCGCTTCAGAAAGAATGATTCCTGGAAGCAGCTTCTAGCAGGCAGATCTCATCCTCTCAAAGAGTAAAATGTCTTAGTCTCACCAAACCCTCCTTTACTTTGTCCTTACTCATGCCAAGTCTCATCTTTATGTCTCAAGCTATCCCCGACTTCCGAGTCCGCTCCCGCTACCTGGTGCACCCAGGAAGACGTCAGTGAGATCCTATTACGCTTTCACGAGGGTAGAACAAGCCCTGGTGCTTTTCGCAGCTTTATAACAGACCCTGGCACTTTGCTGGCTGCTGCGATTTGTATAATTCCGTTGTTACCGTCCTTGTACACCCTCTTCGGCTACCCTCTTTGCTATAACGTCGCCCCCCCTCGACCCCCGCTTTGACGCTCCTGACACTTCCTTTGCCATCTACGGTACTTCGACTAGCGCCCAAGTCGGACTCGCTAGTAAACCAAACTCCGTAATGTACACCCGTTAAATATCCATAACCGGGGATATAGCGTTTCACCCTCTCTTCACCACCAGGAGTCTCGCGGGCGATAGTATCTACATATAAATTCCACCAGGGACGCCACTGTCGCTGAGACGGAATACGAGTCAGTCGTTATGAGAAGTCGGCAGGGGGTTCTGGGTCATTTTCGCGCGATAAGCACAGCTGGGAAAATATGAAGTTTTCCCATTCGTTTTATGATTTTTCACATTTATTCTTGAGTGGTGGAGAAATTGTGGAGCGGGAGAGAGAGGGGATGGGGGTAGGGGTTGCCTGTCTGCGATTACGAGTCGCTAATCTTTTTCGGTGACAAAGAAGGATTTTTTTAGCGTTACAGAGAAAAATGAGACAGTAAAAGAAGGGGGCGGGCGGATCAATGACGGAGGGGCGGGTGATAAAAATTGTTTAAGAGATTTTTTTATCGATTTTTCAAAGTAGATACTACGCACCATTGGATTATTACTTTTGTTGATTCACACGTGGGTTTTCATGTGACACGGTGGCGTATTCGATACACATGTTGCGTGATTTATGTGCGCGCAGAACGATGCGATGCATTTCTCTGATTTTACGTCGCGGCAGTTTGTTTATACGGTGTGGATGGTCTCTGTAGGCTTTCAAGACCGCATCGTTTCTTTATATTTTTTCAAAAAACATACTTTTCTCCCAGGCACACGCTCCCTTGTACGATTTTCTTATGGTAATAATTTATAGGTATTCGCGATGTATTTTTCCTTTTGTATTTTTCTATTCTTTACTTTGAGGCTGTATATACGGATTTTAACTGTCCTGTTCCTACTGGCAATTCTCCGCGTGCGACTAAGGACAGTCGAAGTCGCATACACTAGCGACACACTGCGGTGAAAATGTGAAGTAACAGTTTAATATACCAAAACTCCAAAGGATCTGTCGTAGGTCGAACCGGAAGCAGTAATACTGGTAGAAGTTTAAGAGTTGAGTATAGCATTAAACGAAACTACAGCTCGTATCCGTAACGTTGGCGACGCCGAAGTCCAGCCATCCGGTTGATATCGCAGTAATCCGGCTTGGAGAAGATTATTCGAAGGGATGTCTATACTTCTTGGCCAAGTCAGAGGAAGAAGCTGGATATGGCGCAAGTGGGACGGGGTTGTTCTAAATTCACCCCCGACGCCCCCTTCGACGTCTCAAAGATCCCCGGACTTATCCGTAGAGAACCCTGTACTCTTTTTATTTCCTCCTTCTCTCGGCTCATCCCCGTCGTTCGAGATAATCGGGCAGACCCTTCGATTTTTGCGGATTCTCGCGGATCAACCGGCAAGCTGGTGATATGGTACCACCACCCTTACTCCTGGTGGCAATGTACCGAGGGTGGTGGGGGATCCTCTCGACGTGTACGCCAAGGGAATGGAGCCAGAGCTTGGGGGTGCGAAAAGGGGTGGTCTCGAGAACGCCCGCAGCATGACACCGCATTGCGCCCACTTGCCAACCCGCCCAACACCTAAATTCGAATTAGGGTGCCACGGCACTCTCGTCAACCCTCGCTGGCACCAACGAACTCACCCACCCCTGCCATTCGACTGGTAACTCATCCCCCAACTCTCTCTGTCTCTCTCTCTCTCTAGACTGATTCTCCCTATACCCCCTCCCATCAAACCCTCTTTGCCCTCTTACATCCCAGAGCGACGAGGGTGGCTCAGTCGTTTCCTCCCTTAGGAATCGATATCAACGTCATCAGCCACCCTCTCTCGCGCTCCTCTTCCGGAACCCCATCAGACACGTAGACCGTCTCACTCGATATTCTCCTGCCTCTCTCTTTCTACCCTTCGCTCGTTCTCCTTCTCTCTCCTTGTTCCATCCACCCTGATTTAGGGGGTTGGTGGCTTATTTCTGAAAAGGTCCGTCCGCAGCCGCGTGATACCGACAGCAAGGATTCATTTTACCTTCACCTGTAGCTTCCGTGGTCGCTTAACGCCGTTTCTATTTAAGGGTGGGTACTCCTAGCTTTACCCTTATATCCCTCTGGACAACGTTGCAATCGTTAATTATTTATCGTCGGGACGATAATCTTGTGACGTCGAGAGGACGCTAATCAGACGTAGGTAATGAGTGAGCACCGTCCTAGGTACCACATTTTTTTTTTTTTTACATCCCACCCACTGATACTTAGCACGTGTTGCCGTGAATTCCTCTTTCTCACCCTCCCGTTAAATACCCGTGTCCCCCACCTTCCACCCTTACGCCGTCCTTTCGTCTTTCCATCCAAACTCTCAGTGCGCCGCGCAGACCCCCAGCGCTCGTGTTAATAATTAACCACCGACTGCGAGTAGCTTTGCCCATCGCAAGCCACTTCACAACTACACGGTCTGTTTCACCCGGAATGATCGCAGAGGACGTGCATTGCAGGAAATCGAATTCTCTGCAAGAAGAAAACGGTCTGTTTAGCGTTCCTTGACACTGCTACCCTCCGCCCCCTGCGCCCTGTGACCTTTTCCGTGAATTCTATTTAAATAACGTTTTACCCGGAACATGTAGAGGAAAGTGACATTTTCCGTTAACTATTGGGAGGGCCGTAAAAATCGACGGACAAAAGCGTGCGTATGTCTGAAGGGGTAGTTTTATAATAATACAGGGAGAGTGCCAATTGCATCTGGGGTGAAGCGACCTTAGTACAGCAGGTCTCTCCCTCGCTTGGCCGTGATAAAAATAATATAGCTTATTAGCCCCTGGGGGCATGAGGCACGGACGGCGCGGCGCGCGTTGTTCAAGGAGGGAGGTGGGGACGAGAGGAGGGGTTGGCTTGGCTCGTAGAGGTTGCCAGAGGTAGAGAGAGCTGCTAGGGCTGCTAGGGCTGCTAGGGCTCCTCTCCCTCGACGAGCGGGTGTTTCGGGGAAAGGTACCCTGTCGCCGCCACGCATTGATTTTGCCCGACAGACAGCCGCCTGTTGGGCTCTCTGCCTCGTGAACCTAACTGTTCGCTGTTCTCTTTCTCTATTTAGTGTCTTTCTCGCACTCATTACCTCAGTTCGTAGCTCTGCATCTCTTTATCTCACTCCCTCTGACTCTTCGTCGAGCAAAACTCCCCCCCCCCCCCATCCTCTGCCTTCGTCGAAAAGCCTTCCTTTCGCACCACACGGACATTCCGCTCACGCATTTACCAAACCAGCTCCCCGCCATATTGGCCCGTTCTACGCTACATCGTGCGGAGTCGCCCTCCCGTAACCTGCCAGGATACGTAAATACTCGACACGATAGCAGTGTCGGCCCGCCGTTCGCACCGTTACCCCACGCTTCACGGGGATTGGCGGGGCTCGGCTTTTGCCGGTGGAGCGCGTGCCGCTTCAGCGCCAGATGGCTGCGAGAGAGAGAGAAAGTATGTGTGTGTGTGTGTGTCTCCGGTTCTCGTATTGCCGGAGACTCTCTCTCTCTCTTTTTCTCTCTTTCTTTCTGTTTTCCCTCTCCTTCCGTACGCGATGCCACTACTCGCTACCTTCAGTCACGGACTGTGCCAGCGCCTCTCGGAGAACGACGGAATGAGTGAACGACGAAAATGAGACAAGGAAAGTTCAGACAGGTCCGTATACACTGAATTTTTTAACGGGTATCCACTTTACTCCAATAATCCATACGAGGTAACAGTGCAGGGGTCAACCTCGGTGTCTGATCGCTATCTATCGACGTCTCTCGTATATATAGTCCGGGATATAGACCCCCTAAACGAACCCTCCTGTGACTCCGCGTTACAAGGTACACCCTGCTGCCCCGTTATGCACCCTCTTTTATTGGACTACAGAGTACGGCCCTGGTGTATCGGTAGAAGCTTGCGAACGCGAGCGACCGAGAAAGAGACAAGCTAATAAACGTGTGCGCGAGCGAGAGACGAGAAACATTACGGGATATATATATATACATACACATACAGGGGAGTTCTTTGGCGAAGAAACGACGGCAGGCGGCGGTGTCGGCGTCGGCGGCAAACGGAGCGTCGATCGGCCACTTCCCTTCAGTCGAATGCCAACCGTCGTCGGTGATGCTACGTCGTCGCATCGCGAATCTTGTCGTCATGATGACATCGTGAAGAGAGTTGCCGGTCGCGACGGTCGCACGCGCGTTTCCAGCGCATGCGCGATTCTCACCCCCCCTCCCCGAATTGCGAGAGTGTACGAGAGAATTGTAGTAGTTTGCGCGTGATAGAGAGAGAGAAAGAGAGCAAGTGAGATGAGAAGATAGTTTTAAAGACCATCCCTCTTTCCCTACCCGTCGCGTCTCCAACCCTGTTAACGTGTCTCGTATCTCAACCATCCCATCCTATGCGCACTATACCCACCATCATCGTCACCAGCGGGCAACGAGTGTTACGCCCCCTGGCCCCGCGTCCCTCGCCCTATCACCCTCAAGCTACCCACTCATCCCCCTTTTCTCCTCCCACTCTCTCTCTCTCTCCATGGCATCAAGTGAAAATATATCGGCCCGGCGTCGTCTAGCAGCGCCGAAGCATTCAGTCAATTAGCCGTAATGGCGCGACCTGCCGCGTCGGCCTCAGCCAATTAAGTGGTGATTAGTGTGCGGACTGTACCGTACTATATACCGTGCTGTGACGTGATATATATATATATATATATATATTTATAGAGCTATATATATACATATAGCTCTGACAGTGCGCGGCCCGCGCAACTTTACTCGTCTACGTTGTTTACCTCAGTTCGAACCGCGACGTTCATCCGGACGCACGGGATCACGTCGGAAAAGCATGTCGATTCTCATTAAACTTTAGTTTAATTGCAATTAATCCCTCATTAATTATGGTAACTTCGTGCATTATGTCCGCGAACGTTTTTTTATCATACCGTGAGAATACCTTGGCGCGATCGATAATCACGACGACACCAACCCCTTGACTGAACAGTTCGTTCGTGTGAGATAAGTGAAAATTGAAAAACCAGATTTACAAAAAAAAAAGTGTGATACAAAGGGTGACGTGTTTTCCCGCGAAGAGGAAAAAAAAACCGTCGGGAGGCAGCCTCTCGACGTGTTTCACGGGGGGTGGTTAGCAACCCCTTGTCGACGACACAAAAGGCCTCGACTCCTCTCACGATCGATCCTAGTCGCTTTCGCGCGACTCTCGCGTTAAATAATTCGCGCCAGTGGTCAAAGGCCGACACGGATTTCGCGCGAGTGATTCACCAGAAAATTTATTTCTGGTTCGTTCGCCGTTCCCAAACTGTGTGTATACACCTTAACGTGTCTCTGTGTTTATCGATGGCAGCCAGAGCTCAGCTGTCGCACGCAACTGCATCGTTACCATTACCCCTGCAGTGTCAGTGTTTATATTGAAACGGGTTCCCGCCCGATATAACTTGTGAGATTGTCTCGATTTAACGAGGCCTGATCTTGTACCGTGCGCGATCGCACCGCCGCTGGCGGTGACTTGTTCAATTATCACCATTGCACCTCAGGCTGAATGACAGAAGAGTGAAAGAAAAATATGGATTTTCGAGCGCCCCATCCGCTCATACATCCCTCGCATGGCGGACACCCTTACTACTATCCAGGTACATGTAAATGATGCGTGGTTAATGATATTGATTAGATTTTTTTTTTTTAAATTTGTTGACTCAAGTATTGAGTTATATTGAAACCTTCCAGTGCACCTTGACTCGAGTGGTCCGTATATCTAGGCATGTTTGACGGGGAGTCGGGAAAATAAAAATTCGCCCGATAACAAAGAAAAAAGTTTTATTCAGCCAGCTTCGCTAAAGCCAGCTTATACCCCGGGTCATTATTAGCCGTGAGTTAACGTCATTAATCGCGCGTACGTGTTTTATCGTCGGGCGTAAAAATATATTGGACCTCAACGCGCTCTCTCGTAATTTGTCGCAGTCCCAGCGAAATGGACGCGCACCGCTTTTGCCATATATTTATAACGTACGCAGGTTTAATTATCGTTAATAAATATAATTTGCTGCTGTAAAACCTAAAGAGGCGGTAAAGCCTCGTGTGTCCCAGCGAATAAATGAAATATCCGACGTGCGTCGTCGATAGATCACTGAAAATTACTGAGACTCAAAGAGAGAGGAAAGAGAAGGAGCAGCAAAAAAAAAAGCATAAACTTGAAGGAAAAGTGAAAATATGAGGATTTACGTAAAAAGAAAATAAAAGAAAGTATGCGTAACGATCGGGCAGTCTGATCGCACTCGTTATTATCACTAATAAAGAATCCTGAGCCGCAGCGTCACCCGAGGCGGGTCAGGCCGTTTATATGGGCCCCTAAGCCTTTTATAACGAAGCCCCGCCGGCTGGGCTTATCGCATAATTCTCTTGGTGCAATTGGTACCGCTCGATATCCGGAATCTAAATAAGAGCCAAGAGTAAAGAGAGAGGGAGTAGGAAAAAAGAAAGGAAAGAGAGGTGGGTCCCCATTAAACGTGCCAAATGGAGCGTGCATTTTTTTTCTCTCTCTTTCTCCCTCTGCTTCTTATCCTATTCGTATCTCACTCTTAATTCCTTCATCTGTATCTTCCGTAGTTTTACGTTTTTTAAGCCTCTTTATCTCCTCTATTCATTCCTATGTGCGCAATGGCGAAATCTCTCGACGCCTCTGTCTTATCTCGGATCTCAATCGTTTCGCCGATATTCCCCCGTTCCTGCACGGGACACGATTTTATGTCTCTCCTGTAACCTTCCCAGTCATCCCTTGTCACTCGAACTTCCAGCACCAAACCTCAACGCGTTTCCGCATATGTCAGTACTAATGACAAATATCCATTTGGGCCTCATACATTCCGAATCTTTCGCTTCTACTAAAATTCGCCCTTGCCGTAGCAAAGTTTCGTTTTTCTTTGTGGTTACCCTTAAGAAAAAAAAAAAAATTTACGCCAGATTAGTATTTCCACTATTAGTATAGATACTCGTTGATAGCATTATCAGTGCCGACGACAGTACAGCATCATGTTGTAGCTCCTAGAAGTTGCACAGGAACTACTCATAGTCAAGAGTGGCTGGCTTGCTAGTGACCTTTTACCCTCTCACAATCTGAACCTCCCTTCCCCTCACTACTCATCCCTCTAGCACAGGGGTTAAATCCAGTTCCATTACTGAATCCAATCCGACTGGTTGGACGCGGTAGCTAACTTAGCTAATTCTCGTAACCCCGACCTCTCTTGTGTCCAAACTAAATAATGCAAGTGGCTTCGTATGCTCTGCCCGACGTCGTTTGGATTGCGAGTCAACCTAGGAATAACCCCGACCCACAATCCCTCCTTGTCATCCTAACCTCAACCCTCCGATAGTCGCGCTACGTCGTACAAACCAGAATACGGAGTTCCGGTAATAAGTCCTTTGCCGCCCTGAGTAAACATAAAAGTGGGAACGTGGGAGTTATTGAGGCTGAGGTGGGGGGGGGGGGGGGGGGTCGCCGTTAGGAAAGGGAAATA
>JARQSW010000658.1:244192-294846 GCA_030142375.1 Calameuta pallipes
CCCCCCCCCCCCCCCCCCCCCCCCCCCCCCCGCCGGTAGGAAACGGAAAGAAGACGGAGATAAAAAGGGGACAAGATGGGACCACGTAACCTCGTAATAATAAAGTCCATTATCTGGTGGGACAGGGTGCGATCCTCGAACTGCCAATGGCGTATTATACCCAGACCCTAATTTCATCCCCGTGCCTTCATCACCCCCCCCCCCCCCCCCTCCTGCCGCTCTTTTCCACGACATTCTATTCTCGATTCCACTGCTCCCTCCTGTCTTATTTATTTATTTTCATCCTTCCGACTACCTGACGTTCTCTAGTTCTTTCTTATACTATATTGCTGTGTATATACATACATACATATATGTATATGTATATATGTACATATATATATAGTCAGTGAGCCGTAGAACTACTACGTGCGTCGACTCGGCCACTAAATAATTGCGAGCTGCCAACGTTACTTTTTTTTTCTCCAGCCTGTGCCACCGCTCGACAAAGGGCTGTTTGAACAACCCTTTGTGACGCGTCTTGAGCCCCTCCGTCCCTTATACTTCTCTCTACGGGCTGAATACACCATCCACCCCGCTAGTCCTCCCTCTCGCCCATTACCCCACTATACCCTTACTGTACACCCTTTGTGTCTCGACGTCCACGCATATTTACATGCGCCATTCAGCATCTGTTGGCTATCCTGGCCCTTCCTCGATCGTCATCCCTTCTGGTACCTACATCGTACCGTCAAACCCTACCGGATCCACCTAACCTCCCGTCCTTCCCTTTATTACACGCTTTCACTGTTTCTCTCTGTAGGTCGATTTATAGATTATAAGGGTCTACAGTGCCCAGCCGTACCCGTCGAGCTACGGCGACTCTCTACCTTCTTTTTTTCATATAGGGATACATATTACTTAACTTGTACTCGTGTCCTTTCCGTATACACGTAACAGTCTGTCCGCTAGATTTGCCAGGATTGCACCCTTAAACCGACACGCGGTTGTTTTCTCTTTGAGGATACAACAAAAAAATCATCCAACTTTTCTACCTCCCTTTCATCTTTCTCTTTCCCCTTCTTCCGCCCCTCTCTCGCTTTTTCTACATCCAAACGAATCAGAAGGTCTGTGCCCGCACGTGATAGCAGCCCCTGTGTGCATGCATGTAATATGCATGCTGTCCCCTGTACGACCTCGTACCCCTCCTGTCCCCTACTTTCACCTCCTATCTGCACTCCGTCATATAACTCACGTGGTACCCCAGGGGGTGTGTTGTTTTATCGTGAAAACGCGAAGGCGAGTATGCGGACGCGTGACGGGAAATATCATGATTATCAAACACGTTCCCGTCCTGGTGTGACGTTACATTAATTTTTGTTACTCTGGTCGACGCTGATCGCCTTGGGAATCTCGACCGATCGATCATCATCCCCTTCCTTCGGCGAGACTCTCTCGCGTTAGGACACTTCAGCCTCTGTTCACACGTGCTTCCTGTATACATGCCCGCTACGAGCTAGGCTCGCCCTGCACCTTTATCTGGACACACTCGTAAATTTCAAGGCTGCGAAAATCCGAAGCGGACCAGGGAGGCGTTAAATTGCCCTAAATTGCCGGAAGATTAACCGCGACCTTGCTATCTCTGGTTGTAGGTATCTCCTGCGCCCACCACTGTAAAAACCCCTAACCGTCCGCCTCGGTGTCTATACTTCTCCGTTTCTCCGTTGCGTATCGGGTGGTTCTAGAATTCGGCTTCACTTGGCCTCTTCCTGTCTTTTGCTTCCTGCATCGCTTCCCGTATTGGTGTATCAGTGCTTGTGGTGGGGATTGGGAGTCTCGTTTTTGACCACCGGATACGAGCACTGACGTGGTCGGTTGTGCGGGGATACCCACGACTTCCGGTCCACCTCTTGGTTCCGTTAGGACTGCCTAACGTCTGGTAAGGGATGGTCCTGATCAGCGGGCTCGTTCCTTGTTTCTGGCTGAAAACTTCTGCTATGACGTTAGGGGGCTGGTAACGACATAGGGTGCGAACCGGTAGTTGCCGTCGTGGGCCTCCGGAGGTCTATAGCCCCTGGGCCCATGAATTAGGTATGACTTCCCTGCATCGGGCATCTCTTCCCTTCGATTCCCGATCAATACCTCGACGCGATAGACGGGATCGCCGACTTCCCGAGTGTTAAGGGAAGCGTTTTCTCACGTTGCCGTAAATCCGTAAATTCACCCTAAACAAGCCTCCAGTTCTAGTTTAAATTAATTTATCAAGCCCCTGAAACTCCGTCGAGAGTCTGTGCTATTTCGGGCTCTCTGTCTCTTCCCCCTTTTCTACTTGTCTCGCTCTTCTCTCACCGTCCCCGATGCTCTTTCACCCTCTGTCTTGCAGCCTCCATCTGTTTTGTCGACGTCAAAGGTTTACTCGAGAGTGCGGCAAATAGGGATGAGAAGGTTAAAAGGTACGGGAACCGACGGAGCTTACGACTTTTCGCCACCCTATCAACCCCATCGACACTTACGGAAAATTTCATCCTCTCCTCCATCCTCCTGCGCGCTTCCGTACCTTGCAGAACGTTCTGAAAAAGATACCCTGGAATCGCAAGGTATCTCGGTGATAATGTCGAGGGGGTTGCGTACCTCTGCTGATATCATCCCCCCCTCCCTCCCTCTCGTTTCGTAAAGAGGAGAGAATATTTTCCGCAGCTTTTCCTTTGCCCCACGATTCCTCGCTCTAGGAAGCAGCAACTTTTTTATAACGGGTGGCCCTTCTTACCGAGCTTCGCTTACTAACCTGACCACCCTCTGAACTCCAGCCCCTTCGTTGATGATGCGATACTTTTTATTTTATGGGATTAAACACTCGTTTGCTCGGGCTGTCGGTGATGCGCATAGGGGATGCGCGGCGGTAACGAGGACGGCGAAGGAGACTTGGGATTCTATTGGACGAGGGATAAAAAAAACGGTCGAAGTAATACCCAGGTGAAATGAAAACTACGGCAAAGAGGGTAATCATCCCTTGCGAGCGTTACTTTCTCACGCGCTTTAATTAAAATTCAATTACGTATTACTTCATATTCTTTTTTTATCTTTGTTCCTCATGCTTATATGTATTTCAATTTCGACCTATTCAGTTTTTCAGTTTCAATCACTTATCTGCCTTTTTCTCTGCCGTAGCATTTTTCTACCACTACCCCCCCCCCCTCTCCGCCAGCACCCGAAAATCTTTAACCATCAACCTCCCGTCGACGTCCATTAACTTTATTGAAGAGGGGTCCAACTGTCATTCCCTAAGCGAAACTTTCGGCTACTTTCGAAACATTCTCCGAGCTCCGCCTCTTCACCCTATCTCATTTACTTCATCCAGGCGACCCCTACCTCTCTGCTACCTTTTCTTCACCCTCATATTTCCACCTCGTTTCCTAATCGTCCCGCTAGTCGGTTCTAGATTTCCAGACGAAAAAAAAAAGAAAAAAAACCACCAAGTCAATATCGAGTTCATGACACGTCCCCTATTCTCTCTCACTCAGCATCCCTCCTTCCACCTGGACCCTTTTGGTTTTTACAAATTTTTAATCTCTTATACTTTATCACTAGATCTTTGGCTCTTTCAGCGGTCTTTACTAATTGAAGATGTGGGAGAAGGGGGGGGGGGGACACAAATGTCACCACAACCCGGTTTCATATTTACCTCCCCCCTCCTCCTAATTCAACCCTTATAATAAATAACGACTGTTTTACATGATCGCACAATTTATGGCTAATTCGTAATCATTACGGTCACGCAAGCCATTACGGTTCGTTCGCATGTTGACTACAACGAGCAGACCAACTTGATAACCACAAAGCACAAGCGTGCCAGAAGCACAAACCCTTATAGTAGTGGATACCCTTTTGGCCCCCTAAGCCCTTCAGGCACAGTCCCACACCCTTTTAACCTCTAACCTCTCCCCCACTCGACGATATTTCACGAGATCGGGGACATCGTCGAACGACACGTCGCGTTTCAATTAGCCTTCGCAGTCCGCGTCCAGCACGCTTACACGATACTGCCTTTATACTATAATTATATACAAGCACTCCGTCCGTAAACAAGGAGAGACTCCTTGTGGATGCTCCTTAACCCAATAGTAGCCGACGAACGAAGCGACCCGGCTTCAGGCTTAACTCGTCAAAATTAACCCGGGCACCGACATCGTTTCGACATCAGCGAGTTAACGCTCGGGCTAACTCGACCCCTGTAACGACTTTCCCGACGTTAATTAGCAGCCCCGACGATCTTTATTGATTTGTTTTCTATCCGGGAGCTCGTCGTCGGCCGTGCCTCGTGGGCAGCAGAGATACCGTAAACAGTAAAGGTGTAGAAAAAGGCACAGATGCGTATTACCGTGGCACCTAACGCCGTTAGTGCTGCCATCTGTGTACCCGTACGATTTACACTGGCAGACGGGTTAGAAAAGTAAAGCCAGAAATAAATAATGTCCGAACGTCGTACGATTTTAGAAATTAAAATTAAACGACCCTGGGGGATTCGTAGATCGGAAAGCCGAATGGGAAGCAGAGATTTCGTGTTTTGGAGCATTTTTATGTGACGAATCGTTCTTCTACGATCATGGGAACTCGCCTGTTAGTAGCCCTGCTGCTGTTTCCTTCCTTCCTTCCTTCCTTCCTTCCTTCCTTATGTACTGATACTTGAATGGGCTCCCTTACTGCTGATGCTATAACTTATACGTATATCTACAGCAGCCGTATCACGTCGCAAAATGGGAATAGCAGGAGCTGAGCTGGCCAATCGATTCTGTGGGTGTCTAACCGCGCTTAAGTCCTCTTTCCTTCCGTTTACTATGTAGCTTCGTCATTCGATTGCTATTAGTCACCCGAGGCACATCCTTGAAGACGCCTTTCCAGCGCATTAGTATTACGGATACTGATATAACTCCCTTGGTGGCGACCATAATCTCTCTCGTTCTCATACCCTTGGCTGTGATATATATGTATATAACATTATATCTCGTGCGCCACTCTCTCTCATGCTTGGAAAATTATCGGGCAATTAGCTACCGGTTGAGAGGTCCTTCGTAAAATCATCTGCTCCAATTTTATATGTACTCTCTCTCTCCACTCTATAATCTACTCTTTCTCTTTTTCTCTTTCCCGTTCATTATCTCGCACAATATTTTCTCACGCTCGCGCTACTAGAAATTTCCAATTTTACGCTTAACTGATTTACGGTTAATGAAGAGCCATTGCGCGTTCGCTTCTCTTTCGATCTCCGCCTTTTTTTCTTACTCTCCATTTCTCTCTTTCTCTCTCTCTCTCTCTCTCTCACCCCCTTTTCTCTATCGTCCACAGTTAACTAGCCACCATGCAGTAAAGCGAGTTTATCGACCGCAGTAAATCTTAAGGACAGATCGTGCAATGCTCGACGAATTCTGCTACTTTCTAGTTTTACTGCGGTATAACATAATAATTTCGTCCCTTACTTCAGGATGTACCTAAAGTGATGCGTCTTCACTGAAATCCCCATGGACGCTTATATATAAAGTCTCGTACACATATGTCGCGGTATACCTATATATATCCTCAGAATCAATTAGATCGACGATTAGAACATTGCTCATAGATCGAACTGTATTTATACGGGATTCTGAGTGCCCGTTAACATAGATAGGCATATATATATATGTCTGTAATGCCTGCAATATATACCTAGAGTACCTGCTCTATAACAGTGCAAGTACTAAAGAGTGCGAGAGAGAGAGAAGAGGGGGCGGGGTGGAGAATAGTGACAAAGAGACCAGAGGGAAAGAGGTAGTGAGAGGGAGAGAGATAGAAGGTCCCTTTCGATTAAGGACCTTAATGAAAATTGATCGTCCGGACTAACTGCATTTCACGGCGAGTCGCAGCTGCAATGCTCTTTACCCTCCTATATGTGCTTCACATGTATAGCTGCAATTGCTGGTTATCTCTACCTGCAACTTCAACAAAACACCTATCCCAAGTATACTCCTTCACGGAAAGAGGATTCAGAATCGTTGGCTGCCCTGTGGTCACTGTTCGCTGGACAATTAGCTGCGCTAATTACCGCGGCCATTAGCGTCTATCGTCGCCATGATCGGGTATCGATGTTTATGGCTTTTCACTATCAAATCAGCCATTTCAAAGTAAATCCGTTTAATCCTTCGATGTCGACAGTTTTTTATCTGTCTTTTTTTTTAAATGTATTTTTCGTATCCTTGCGAACGAATTTTTCGCCTTCTTTTTTTTTATCTTTGCCCGTAATTTAACCCTCTATCTCTCTCTTTCTCTCTCTCTCTCTCTCTCTCTTTCTGAGGGGGTAGCCGATTCTTATAATTTTAGCGGCTTAAAGTATACTTATTTTTGATCCGTTCGTTACACCGTGTACGAATTTGTATCACTCGATGAGGAATTCCAAAGGCGTCTTCTCTCGTATCCGCCAAGTATTCCCGGGACGGTTATTCCGCGTCGCGGCGCGTCCGTGGCCCTATGCCAGAGCTTGTATCAACGTGACCCGAAAAATTCCGATGCTGACGAGGGGAGGGATTGCGGCGTCGTTGATGTCGCTCTGCATATCAAACCCAACGGGACGGTCGTTTTCCAGCCACATATGTATCTATATATTGCATATAGAGAGCATATATGTACGTTCTTCCGTGGGGTACCCTCTCGGCTGCGTGGATGTGGCCCGAGCAATTTTTCAGGCAGCCAGTGACGTCGTGTGTAACGATGCGCCCGACTGAGCTTCTCTTATTTTGGCCACGTTTTTTCATGTTTATTTTTTTTTTATATTCTCTCTCTCCCCTTCTTTACGTGCTTTGGCCAGTTGCACACTACTGCCAACTGTCTGGATGCAGTCTCGCAGCTGGTTTTTGACTCCTTTGTCACTTCGTTGTCTCTTTGCGTAGCTGATTGGCAGTCTGTTAGAGACGAGAGGGATGGTATTGAATTTCCGAGAGAGTACTTGTTTTTTATTACTTTTCTTTTTTTTCCCCCGTCGAGTGTCGAGTATCTTGCTAGCAGTATCATGGGTACGAAATTAAGACTGTCTACTTGGCCCGGGATAAGTTTGGACGACATCCGTCAAGCTTTGTTGTACCGTACTCAGGGTGAAAGGGCAAATAAGGGCTCGTAGCGTGGGTCGGATGGGAAATTTATTTCGTTTTCTTTTTCTGAGCTGATCTTCCTGGGCCGAAGTTCTTTATTTTTTTTTCCTTGACGGGGGTCCTTGTCCTAATACGGGAATTCTACTTTCTCTCTTCCGGTCACTCGTTCTACGAGGGTGACACTTTTATGCATTTAAAGAAGCGGGGAAATATTTGTCTTTACCTTCCTGGAAGTTATGGGGAGATCATCGAGTGGACCTATGCTAAGAGTAGGTTTTTTCTCGTTTTTTTTTTCTTCTCGGTAAAACAGTGACGTTGTTGTACGAGTAGGTAAAGCAGGGTTGTTATTTGAAGCAAGTAATGTGTTTTGGGGCTAAGAGGTTAAGAAATTAGAAAGATACGAATTTCAGTACTGCAATCACTCGTAGTAGAAAAATGTACCTTATACACGGAACGGGTAGTGAAAGAAAAAGAAATGAAGAGAGCGCGTGATGTGCCCAGGTCGGTCCGAGTAATGTCGAAGACATTTCTGGAATTGCGATATCAGGGATTCCCGAGGGTTGTGCGAATGAAGTATGGCCGGCATTAAGGGGTAGGCCGCGTCCCGTGGGTATCGCACGCCGTTTGGCTCGTTTATCCCTAAAATATTCATGGGATGCAGAAGGCACTCGGGAATCGCTGCGAAGAATCCTCCGTGTGACGGGGAAGAACCGGAAAATCCGGCATTACGCGAAGTGAGACTGAAAAGCTGAAAAGGTTTGGTGGGGACATTATGTCTTGGACAAGAGGGAAGGAGCATACCAAAAAGTTGCCACGTCTGAGGTGAATCGGGGAATCCCCGGAATAATGTGTAAGAGGCAAATCGTTTGGTTTACTTTGTTATTCAAATCAACCAAAAAGACACGCTACCTTCGGATGTTGTATCTTCACGTAACGATTTAAAAAAAATTTCCGAACGTCGGCCATTTCTTTTTCTTTTTTTAACATCTCAAATTTGTACCAATCCTTATGTCCCGTGCATACTCCACGTCGAAAAATTCTCGAGAACAAATCTTATCGTCGTTCCTACTACGTTTTCTCGACCTGACTAATTTGCGGGTTATAAATATATGCTCCCGTAGAAAACGTCAAGGGAGAAGGCTGAATTGTGTAATTCACAAAGGTCCTCCAGGATACCCATTGCTCCGATCTACTCCCGGGTGTGCTATGTCCGCTGTCCCGGGTGATCTATAAGGACCTGCTTTATACCAGGGTACTTTGTCTTCGACATCTCACGACTTCTTCGAGTACGGGGTATTCGTGTTCTGAACTATCACCAGGTACTCGAACTCCATTACGTCGACGACTAACATCCTCCAGGTCCCGCTACCTTGTTACAGCGCCCATCCTGGATTTTCTCTAACTCCAGGTAGTCCCTTAGTCGCAGATCCGTTCCTGTCTGTAAACGTGAGGGTTTCGTGCTCTTGAAAATCAAAGCTACTCCTTTATACATTATATACATATACATATGTATATGCTACATATAGTATTATCCCTTCGATACCTACAAGGACGTCGAATACTCTTCCTATACTATGTACACATAAACCATTGCTTCTTGTATATATCCAGGATTACTTCACATAACAAGGAAGACTCCCTCTCGCCTTATTCACGTCCAAGGTAGCTAGTACGGCGTACTGGATAATCCGACTCGTTGCTTCCTTCAGGATCCACCACTCGTATTCAGGGCACGTTCTCAATAACGCTGCCAGGATACGATCGGCTACCTGATGCCGTTGTTAACCGAAAAAGGCTATTTTCGTTTTTCACCCCGTAAGAATTTTCATGAAACTTTCAAACGTATAGGACGTGTAGGTTAAGGGTGAATGCGACGTCGTCGTTATCCTGACGGAAAAAGATATAAGGTCGAACGGAAGTTGCCAGCAGGCCCCCGAAGACCTTGTCGGTAAAATCCGTCGATACGTTCCTGGCGGGATTATTGGCTTAGTCACTTAGGTAAGGTTGCCTCTGATAGGGAGCAAAAGGTACGCGAGGGTGGGAAAGGATAAGGCGGAGTTTCAGATGGATATAGATACAGGAGGCTAGAAGCAGTTTGGTCCACGAGGGTTGATCCCACCCTTTGCCCTCTCGGGCGACCCTTATCCAAGGATTACTTAGCCGGGTCGTGTCTTCCGTTGCAGTAGCCTCTCTAGACGGTACCCGTCCGGGGTACCTTCCGATCTTTAATAGATTCGACCGATCGAGTCAAGTGGATGGCCACTCCAATTGGTCCCGTGAATTCGTCCCCTTCTGTTCTCCCTCGGGAAAGGCCGACATCCACTTTCCATCACATCCCCCGCCCCATCTCTCCTTACGGGAATGTAAACGGGGGATGAATGGAATCGTTGGAACCCCGGGAGTTACGTGGGCTGCCAATAATTTTACCTTAATGACACGCGCGTCTGGCCCAAACAGGGTTGTACCTACTGTATATGTGCGCGCGCGTGTATAATTTACACCCCCCCCCCCCTCCGTATCGTGGCTTCATCTCCCAGGGGCGAATTAATAACGAAATTAATTACTCGCCGTTCGTTTATTGGCCAAAGGGGGGCTCGTATTTATTATTTTAATAAATTCTACCGACACTACTAATCGATTCTCCTTCGTTTCAACTACCGACAATGAACTAGCCTTCCTGCCCCTTACACATTGACTCTCGATACGTGCACAAATTAAATCACTGCGTCTATCAAGCATTATTGGCTGAGGTATCACTGAATTAACTGGAGGATATTGTAAAGCGTATTCAACATGTGAATATTACGTGTATTCCTCGTACACTCACGTCTATCTATTATGTACCTGTAAATTTATCTGTCGACCTTTCGAAACTGTATCTGGTTACATGCGAAATTCAATGTATAAATATAGATGTTTCATAGCCGGAACAAAACGGACCAGCTGATTTTGACATGTTACAGAAGCTTTGGTTAATATATTATGGACGAAGTTAATGATATGACCTTTGAATTTAATTTCACGTGTTAACTGCAACTCTGCATACCGTTTATGGGTATGACAAGTGATGTCGAAGCAGCGGACTGTTCTATTTGAATTGGAATGTAGTGTGTAAAGAATTTTTGAAATTTTTAGATATATATATTTTTTAAAGGGTCGACATTATACCTCCGTCTCTCTCGTGCACGCGCGAATTCGTATAAATCCGTCTCGCTCGCACCTGCGGTAAGTGTATGAATTTTCAAACTATATAGTAAAGCCTGCGGGCGCTCGCATGACAGCTGCCGATGTCGCCCGGTGCATTTGAAAGTGGACGACCACTGTGTATACCTGTGCGGAGTCTATACACCGGGTGGGTTTGAAGTTGCATTAGGGATTCAAAACGTGAGGTATCCCGTCGCTACCCCTTAACCAATACTCCCCCCCCCCCCTCCGCTCCCCTCAGTATATAAAGGACTCTCCAATCAGCAGGGAAACTCGGATCGGTGCGTTTTGCTAGAATTTCCGATGGAGGTGGAAAAGAGGAGGAAGCCCTGATAGCTTCAGGATTGTTCGGAATAGGGGTGAACCAATCCCGGCTGAGAGGAGAATGAGAGGAGGTTGGCGATGGCTCTGACGGAAGCTTAGGGGAGAGGTGGACGACTGTCGGGAATATAAATAGGGAGGACGTTGAATCGTGAAACGAGCCGAAACGGCCGCGAGGAGGATGAGAAGTTGGGGTTAGGTTATAGGTAGCCGAAGTCGAAGGTAGGGAACTGTCGGTGCCAGATAAACCTGGGGATAATTACTTTTGCGGGATTCGATTAATATCTTCATCCTACGGGAGTACGGATAGAGAAGGAGTGAAGGGGGAGAGGGGGGAGACCTTTCAACCCCTATAGTAGCCTCCTTTCCAATCTTTTCTTTTATTTCAATACTCAAACCCACCCCCGTTGGCCTCTATATTTCTTCTTGTCTGATCTCCCATTTTTTTTTTCCCCCTCCACCATCCTCCACGTCTTACCCCTTCTTTTTTCCTCTCGTCACGTCAACCTCTCATCCTCACAACTTTCACGAATCTATCACCGTGTTACGAGGGAGCCGATTTCACTCAGTTCTTCTTCTTCTTCTCCTTCTTAAGCTCAATGAAGAATTCTCCTCGACGTTTGTTTCCCAACCAGCTCATTCCGTCGTTTGACCCATTTGACTCCAATTGACACACCAGTTGGCCCCAACTGTACCTACGCGTTGTCATGACTCCCGAGTAACTCGGCTCACCAGCTCGTTAAACTTGCTCCGTGCCCTCGTCACCCGAGCGCTAATCATCCTCATCGTCAGCAAGAGTTCCTTGCTCACGCTGTCACGTTAAACGGGGCCCTGTCAAATATACGCGGACCACGTGACGAGACGTTGTTGGGACTGCTCTCAGTATGGACCCACACTGCATATTCATAATACCTTGGCCTCGATTCGTCACCAGAGGTTCCTCTCGTATGCTTTGACTCAGGAACTAGGATCACTAGGTTTTAGATATATATTATATATATATATATATATGTACGATTAATATATGTATATATTATATATTGTACCGTTTACTTTGGCAAAAGCACTACCCCTACTATATTCTATATCGCCCTCCTCTCAAACCCGATCCCCTACAGACTGCTAGGCGCACATCAAAGCCGAATATAAATCAATTACTCAGGGTAAAGCGACGTTGAACCATGGCTACCGAAACCCTATCTCCATCTACCGTCTACCTCTAGGTACTAAAATCATCCGTGGCGTTCTAGCTGGCGTCACCGCGAAAACTCGATTATTCAATCCGCTGCTATATCCATAGGATATAACACCCAGGGTATTTTGCTTATCTATATCTGTATGGACGCTATATATTGCTGCTTGTGCTTCTATAGGCATCCATATCTATTGAATATCTCCAGGAATAAATACTCCACAAGTCACGAAAGAACCAAAGTCGAACGGGAATATATTTTCCAGACCTCTTTTGGCGCATAATTTTCATTTAGCTTCGCACGATATATTTCGCAGCCGACGTCATTTATCTTCGTGGATCTCGCTAAGGATGAGTTATTGACACGAGGCTGCTTTCTGTGAGTTCCGATTGATGCTGCATGTCATCATGGGCGTCTCCTGGGTGCTATAAATTTTTTTTTTTTTTTTTTTTCTTTCGTTACACATCCCAATACGCAAATTCATATGTTGTGACAGATGCGTGCGGTCCGATCGCGCAGTGTACGACGTAACTATATTTAGCGTGATGGCGTCTGCGAGCTGGAGCGAAACGCGTGTCAAATAAATACGGTGCTTCCGGTTCGACGACACGTCGTCGTGGCTCGGTGCGAACGTGCCTCAAAGCCAATAAATAGAAGCGCGGAGGAGGTAGCGGGGTTTTCCAGATGGGACAGTTGTGAATATAGACATAAATAGGTACAGTGCGCTTAACGACAGTTGGTTTACACCGATGGGTTGTCGACTGGTGAAATTTTCTTACAGATATTTTTTTTATTGATAAGAAAATTTGCAAATTTTTTGTTTCTTTTAAAAGGGATATTCGTCGGTTTACCGGTGGCAGGGGAGGTTATTTGAATATCGGTTAAAAATGTCGTGAAATTATCTGTCGTTAAATTTTTGTATATATTCAACACGGCAGATCCCATTATGGCTTCTTTGCGCTTGTACATTTTTCATGCTCATGACAAAACGTGCCTTCCAACTTCGTTCATCTACGTGACAATTTTTTTAACCGTCATACGCCATTTGCGTTCTTTACGATTCTTTATTTTTTAATTTTCCTTTTTTTTTCACCGTCTTTTGTCCCCAATATACGAGGACAATGGCTCACGATCGTTTTCTCTGTTTATGTTGCAGGTATGTAAGCGGACGGTGATTTTGATCCATCCATTCGTACGTCGATCTCATCCTGGGTTTACGAGTCCCGTTAACGGGAACAAAGGAAATGGCTGGTCGATGAGTATCTTTTATATTGACGGCCGTGGACATGCCAAGACGCCGTTACGCATACCGATTATCCATTCTTGTCGAAAAATGGCCAGGAAACCTAGGGAACGCGATCGATGCATGGGAGATGAGGCAAAAATTTATCAGAGGGTGGGGGTGAAGAGCGAATTGGACAAGTTGAGGGACGGGGTGATTTTAATATGAATATTTTTTTGGGCTCGTGAAATAAAAGGGATACCAATAGGCAGTTGCTACGAGGGTAGAAATATTACTGGGTTGTATAGGTATATGGGTATGGACCTGACTTTTCTGTATATACAAAATTAAGAAGGAGAAATGCTCCCGATATCTCTTCTCGGGGATTAATCTTACAAAATGGCACTGGATGGGGATGAGCTCTCATATTTTCTACTTACTCCTAACCAGCCCCTCGCAGCAGATCAGACGTTATTAAAGCGTATTAAAAATTGGCCGCTGGGCATTTTTCTCCCTTGATTCTTGGTTTATCTTAGCGTTACTTTGCTGATTAAAAAAAATTTTCAAAACGTAGGAAAAAATAGGGCAAATATTTTTTTTCGGGGTATCCTTTATTCGTCACGTTGCATCCGTTGGGAGATCCCTTCATTTGATATTGATACAGGAAAACGTGGTGGGGTTGCTAATCGGTCACCATGGGATGATAAGGCTTGTTCTCATTTTGGGGTTGAAGGGTGGGGGCTTCCGTTAATATTAATTAGCGTCAGTGACATCATCCCCACTAAATATTTGATGGGTCGCGCACCCGGATAATTCCCTTGAGCTAATCACTGCTTAAACTCCCTCGGTCGACTTTATCCAAAGTAGGGGATGATGCTGGCTGCTACCTTCGGGAGAGGTGGAAAATCAGGAAGAACCTTCAGGAAAACCAAGAGCAAGAGGAGATTCCACTTATCCACTTTCTCGTAGTTAAGTCCCGACCGTGTAATCGTTACTAATTTATCGTAGCTGGCAGCGTTACCACGACTAATCCCCAGCGTGGGGATATCTTCCCTGCAAATTGAGGGTAGAACAGAAGAATATGAAGGGTGAAAGTGGAGAAGTTAGAGATGAAGGAAGCGAGGCACTTCCCGAGGAAGGGGAGTCCCCGAAGTCCCTAGTACGGGAGCATCGTGTGGAGCTTCTGCCGGAAAGGGTTTTATAACGGGGAAGAGAAATTGTTAGGGGATGGAAATAGATTATACCGAGGAAATTGGAGGTTTCTCCAGAACATATTACCCTCTCAATTCTCTGGTGCTTGCTGGGAATGGACTGTCGGAGGGGCTGATTTTAAGTTTGAAATCAGCCACGGCAACTAGTCTCTGAACTAGTTTCGACCCCCCTAACCTTTGGCTTCTGTACTTTCTCTCTGCCGGATCGAGGGGGATGATAGAAGTGGCCGGCAACGGGTGAAACGACAAAGTAAACTCTGACGGGATGGGCTACTAGGGGCTAGTACCACCCTGGGTTAGTTCCGGGTCGCTCGTGGACGGAAATGAAAGCCCCCGAGCTAAACTTTCGTAATGAAGGCGTCGCCAAGTGTTTACCCGGTGCATTTGCCAGGAGTCAACCGTATCAGTCTCAAAAGGGGGATGATGCATCTATTTCCCCTTATTCGTCTATCTCTCGTCGCTAGTCCTCCCTTTGACTCTCTTTGTCCTTATCGCTCCTCTTCTGCTCTCTCGACCCTTCACCTCCTCCGTACAAGCCGCCTTCATTTATCTCTTTATTCGCATTCACCGAGTCTCGTGAGAAATTATGATTCGCCAAAAACTTTCTCTCTCTCTGCCCCTTAACCTTTTTCATCCTTTCCTTGTTTTACCTCTTATTTCATCTTTTGATCTTCGTCCCCGTGAAGCTTAACAAGGCGCACCGAAATCCTGAAAGGATACAACCAAGCCTTCCACGTATCTTCTAAAAGGCCTCGCAAAATTCTTCATTTATTCTTCCTCTACCTTTCTCGTATCCACCACCCCCTCTTCCCGGTTCGTCCAGCTCCTCTCGACGTTTTCTACCCTCTATGCGCTTTCAACCCTTCTGTACACTCTGCTCGAAAGGCTTCTCTTTGCTATCGCGTAAATTTAATCCGCTTCCTTCTTCCGGCAGTGCTTTCTGAATTATTAAGGGAAAAGTACAGCTCGGTGCGTTTGTACGGTTCGTCTTGTGGAAAATTTATAAGGGTTGAATGAAGTAGAGTTCGTGGTAACGGTGCGCGTGCAAGGGATTGAAAAAATTTATAAAAAAATGATAACCCGAGTGGAGTGGATTGGTTGCGTTTTTGGAAATCCCACGTGATTCGCTTGAGGATGTTCAACGTGATAATCACAGAAGGTCTACCCTTTCTCGCCCTTTCTCTAGCCACCCCTTACGTGTATCACGCAGCCTCACTTACCCCATCCCTTGTCAAGTTGAACAGTACGTAACCGGGGAAACGACCCGACAGAGAACGACGGGACCGCTGTGTACCAGACTCGTAATAACTAACCATAACCAACAACCCCCGTGTACCTAATACACAGACTAGCAACCCTTAACGGGCCGGCGACTTCAGACAGAAGTCGCAGGCATTGTGCGCCAACCAGCCTGTCTCCCTCTCCATTGTCGTTCACTGTCAGCCTTCGTAACAGTGCTGTTACCCCTTTCAGCTAGCAATGTCTTGCAACACCTCGACTTAATGGAAACTACCCTTACTAAACATTCTCAATGTTAAACTTGTTCCTCCAACCTTGTACAGTTTATCGGTACGACTTTTAATTATAGTCACTAATTAATGTATCAGCCCTTACTACACCACGTTCTCTGTACAGTAAAGAAAAATCGCGAGTACATTTATTACTTGACTTGCAAGTCTATAATTAAAACTTTGCAAACTCTTATCATTCTGATATGTGTAGTTGTCAACAAAAATTACAAATTTTTTTTTACAAATAACTCGTTAATCTCATGTAAATTATATTCGACTCTTTTTTATTGTTTTTATTACATATCTTTACTTCAAGCTCGAAAGAGCGTACATGCAACAAAGTGGCGTAGAAGGGTCGAATTTACAGCTCCATAAAATTTCGTCGAATAGGTAAAATCGTCGATTTTAACAACCGCGCCCAGCGGCAACCCTTTCCTTGTCCGTTGACGAGGCGTCAATAGTTTGTCGCTGTCGGCGCCGCTGTTGCTGTTGTTCCCACGTGTGTCATCCGATGAGGGTGGCTGATATCGCGTGCGGTTAGCTGATACGGGGGGGAGGGGGCATATGTATTGCTTTTCCGTTACGGATTGGCACGCACGTCAAGCGTACAAAACGTAACGCGACTGTTTCGGTCACTCGTAATGGGCGACGAGTTTCGATCGTCACGTAAAAAGCGTCGTGGTCGGCTTGATAGGCAACTGGTCCATGTGGAATTTAGGCTCAACGACCCTATTATGGTTTTCGTATAAGTTTTACAGATTATTTGGCGATTGGTCGCCATTTTGGTATCCCAAATGTAGCGACTAACATTGCCTGAATATTTTCTCTATAAATTGTAGATACTGTACTTTGACGTAATTATCAAAATTTGCTGAAAAAAGTTTCTTAATATAAACACAGTGTATTTTAAAAACGGGAGAAGGTTGAAAACATGGAACTTTTGTCGAACTCAATACTGAAAAGTTACGAGCTCTCCTGCAGAAACCGATGTATATGTATCGAGGGGTGGTTATAGGCAGTCGTAAAGGGACGTGTAGGTAGCTTAAGGGTGAAATTAAAATACACAGCTTTTACGCGACCTTGCGTTTCCATGAATGGGCGGGACGATTCCGTAGAACGATTGCGGAAATCATTGGAATCAAAACGTCGGACAATCCCGAGTGAGTTAGCCAGGGGGACGTTCTCATCTTTTTCTATCGAGGGAGGAATGAGAAGGATCGACGGGATAAAAATATCTCACGAATCACGTTCAACGTTCTCCCTGCTCGGGCGTGAAAACGGATGAGGCGTGTAATCATTGTCGAAGTTGAAGGATCAGCCCCTGTTCGCACAACTAGAGAGGGGTGCTGCTCTCACGTTCATATATATATATTCAATGCATACCCCCTAGAGATACGAGGGTGAGGAAATATTTTGTGGTCGAGAAAAAAAGAGTCCTGAGGGAACGTAAGGGAGTCTCCATTGGACACCCCTCGACGACAATTAGCGCACCCCATGCAAATCGTTTCTAATCCCTAGTATCGCATCCCCATTGGCCAACGGGGATTTCTGGCCCAAGAGTGCGACTTCGTGGGTTACTCTTTTCACGAGTCCTCAGGGGTGGATTAGTAAGGTAGCACGAACCTCTGTTCTCGGTTGGGCCCCCCGCAGAGGTTATACCTTGCTGTACATCGATCGCTTGAATTTTCTTTTACTATATAACGTACTTGTCGTCCTCGTCCTCGTCCTTTTCACAGGACACGCAAATATACGACGGGTATTTTCCCTGCCGAGCACATTCGTTATTCGAGCGGTCGATGTCGGATAATTGAATACACGGCTTTTATGCAACCACCCCCCTCCCCTGTCCGAGCCAATGGCACAGCGACGTGCTAGGGGTGTGTTCGGCTGTTCCAGGGGTTTTATAGCAGTGGCGGTCGGAATTAATGAGGGCCCGTGTTTTCACGGCGGACCGAGTATGGCGCAGATTTCATTTTACTATTTATCCCCCAGGAATACACGCCGCGGACCATTTTCATCCCTTGCTACGTCCCCGGCGTACTTCAACCAGTTGGCCCCGATCCTTTTCCTCTCTCCCTCTCTGGACTCGCTCTTTTTTTTCTCGTAAAATTTATACCTTCGTGTCCTGACATACGACGGCTTCATGTCGTATCCGGATGCCGAGGACGTTAGTCGCGCAAAAAATTGCCGACTAGAGTGGCTTCAGTTCTCTCATTTTTTAAATTTTATATATTTTTCCAACTTCCCTCATTGCTTGTACGATTCAATCCTGTCTGTGTATAACAGGCTGTGGTCGAGGTCCTCTTATCTGTGAAAGGCAGTGGGCTGGTCCCAGCGAGGACGGCCATGTTGGATTTCTGAAGGAATAATTCCTCTATAGTAAATATATTTTATTTCCCATCCCTCTCCGGATCTTGATCCTACTCGATTTAACCATTTTTTTTTGTTCAATATTTTTTTCCATCTGCATCCTTCTGTTCTCTACTGGTTTGATTCGTTTTATTTTTTATTTTTTTCCCAAGGTTCGTTGTACACGCGCGTGCCCAGCGAGAACCCTCTTTCCCCCGTCCAATAAAGGTCGCTCTCTTTGGCAGGGGGTGTAAATAGCGGGTTGCCGTACGACTCGGGAGGACAAAACGTTATTAAATTGTGGATTCCCGTCACGTTTTGCGATCTAACGAATTAATATGGAAATTCCAAAGCGCCTTACGAACGAATGGCGCCGACGTGAAATCCCACTGGCACCCCTCAGGGGTTACTGGCGCTCTCTCATTGTCGTCGTGAGGGTTGGGTGTACAGTGGCGTAGTATTTAGTTTCTTTAGGGATTCGAGAACGCAAAGAAAACATACAAAACAAATTATACAGACCCCATCTAGGTAGCATGCTTATGGCCACTGAAGGGGAGACAAAGAGAGCGAAAGAGAGAGAGAGAGAGAGTAATGAAGTTGAATCTACTTTTAGAAAATTTTCACCCTCTTCTCCCCAATTCACCGCTCCCAATTCTCCTTGTTATTCCTGATACAGTAATACGTGGGAATCCGTGGTAATCCTCCTGGATTAAACTTCGGAGAATAAATAATTGCAGGTGGGTAGGTAAAAAGTATTCGCAGAACGTTCCACCGTATGGCAAAGTAGAATATTGCCATACTAACCGGAATATAAGAGCTATGAGAAAAGAGAGAGAGAGCTTTCTTTTTCATGGATTAAATTTCTCTGAAATTGGGAGTAAAAAGCGAGTGGTGGAACGGTCTAGAAGTAAAACTGGCAAACTAGGGGTAGCAGCAGAAGAAAGGAAGAAGGGAGGGACGCCCATGGGCTGACATTCGGGAAAGGTCCTACTAAAATGAAACGTATATCTGAGGTTAGGGCGGATCAAGAAGAGGGTTGAGTCTGGGTGAGTTCGCAGGCTTCGAGTCGTTTATATGGTGATTCAATGGGACCGGGTCGGTATGGAGGGATGGGACGCCTGGCAAAATATCAAGGGACTCGTAAGGTCCAAGCCTAGTAGCCAGGCAAAGCTCTCTCCGCTTCCAGTCCCACTTTCATATAACCGTGGATCTCTTAGGGGTAGTTTCATCGTATTCCTTCCTATCGAAACGCCGACATCCCCATAGAATTACAAGATTCCACGTGATACCTGGCACGATACGTGCTTTTCTATATCTATATATATCGGCCATTCGATTCCCTGCTATGGGAACCTTTTTCTCTTGATCCCGCTCTCGAAAATTTCTCTCTCCCCTTTTCCAAAATTATATCAGAAAGTTCACAAAGTCCAAGGATGGATGGCGTAGCCACTCTTCAATTTTACGTGAGAATAAAAAGAAGTGGATACGATATATCTATACACCGTGTCAGGTGAATGGATTTTTCTGCACTTGGCGTACTCTGCTGAATATTTCGAGTACTATGAAATATAACTATGGAGTACTATAGTAGTGGGAGTAAAATCAGCAGCAAAACCCGATAGTACTTTACCATCATGGAGCCAGACGACTCTGTCTCCGTATATATCTGTCTCTCTATCTCTCTCTCGCTCTCTGTAGGTATAGCCTGGGGTTGTGACTCTCCAACACAAATTGACTCTTCCTCTGATCTCTCACTGGTATTCCCTCATCCGTCTCTAGCAACCCTCTCATCCCTCTCAACATCATCCCCTCTCCCCTTCATACCACCAGAGCTCCGCCACCCTCCTCTCCCTCATCCGTGCGCTCGCACTCGCGGCTCGACTTCCGCCCATTGATTTTTCGCAACCCAGAGTCGACTTTCGCTCGAGCTCAACTCTGCCCGCGACCGAGTCAAGACCGTAAATCCAAAGAGGTCGACAGGGCTCCGGATTGCGACTAGCATAAAGACTCGTGGCGCAGTTATCGGGTTCACCCTCGTTACGCAGCGACGAACGGAAAGGTGGTCGCCATTTTTTTCTTTTCTTTATTTGTCAACTTCTCCCCTGGGGTTCCCCGGGTTAACGTCATCCACCTCCTTACTATCTGGCAGCCTCGTTCAGCCCTGGCAATAAAACGACGGCTTATCGAATCACGTAAACGCCCGGCTTAGCGGCCTCATCAAATTACCGAGGTCCGCAACGAGGGTGACTTTTACGTTTTTAGCCGCCACTTCAGCCTTCCTTTCACCCTGCTCCGTTCAGTCCGTCGCCCGTTTTCCTACTTACCGACGGGCTGGATGTCGATTTCACTTGATCTTGTGTATCGATCAATATTCCAATGTCGTCCGCTCTGCGACGTCAAGGAATCACGTGGAATGTGCCTGGAGGGTCGGACAAAAAATCTTTTGTGTAACGTGCTCGGGAGGTTGAGATGTTATATGGGGTAGAAAAAAATGGGGGTTGTTGCCGACGTGTCTGGAGATTGTCGTCTATGTGGTAAGGGAATAAAAATGAAAGTATCTCAACGGGCGAACTATGGCTCTCGTCCAGTAATTAAGGGCGAGGTTAACGAGGCGTCGTGACGAAGCTGACGTTAAAGAGCCTGCGGCTCTGTCAAATTAACGTCAGCAATCACAGGGTAGCGTAACGACGCTATTGCTTACCTCGATCGGATATTCCTCTCCCAGTGAATTTTAATATTGCAGGAATTTCGATTTTCTCATTAAATTTTTTTCCGTAATCCAAAATTGCTTTCGTTATACTGCGTGGTGCTTGGTACGCGTGGTTCAGGAGTTTCTCGTAGTCTGCTTCTTTTTTTTTCCTCGTTAATCTCAGGACCTCTCACCGTCCTCATTTTGCTCGTTTACGTATTCAGGACAGAGAGACGACCTAAAATGTTATGTATGCATATTATTAGAGTCTTACGATTACCCGTATATTGGACAGGACGTAAAGCTGCCTACTTCAAAATGTCAATATTTAAGATGCTTGACGCGGGATGAAAATACGATATGAATAAGGGATGCATTTTTTTACGGTACAATATTACCCACTTGTGATGACGCAAGCAACCTAGACGAAGCGCCCAGCATCCAGGTTAGACGTCACAAAGAAGGATTTACCTACTTTTTCGTAGAGCTTCTGTCATTTTCAATATTTCGTTGGGTACAGAACAAGATTGTTCTTTTTTTTGTTTTTAGTGTTTGGGATCAAATTGAAAGACGAACAAGAAACCCCATATGACCCTGAAGTACTATGAAGCATGTTACCTACCTCGTGTACTGAATTTTTCGATCAGTATTTCACGAGGGTAGGTTTCGTGAATGTATATTCCGAAACCTTTATCTCTTCGGAGAACCGCCGAGCCCCCAAATACTCGTCAATGTATTCCTTATTTTTTTTTCACCCTTGGCAACAGTCTCTCCCTACCAACGTGGCCAAACCCGTCGTCCCGTCGGGAAACTCTCCCCCTATGGTAGTTTCCCTTTATTTTAGAGAGATCCCCGTTTTCAAGCCATTTCGCCCACGGCGATATCCAGACCATCGGATTCGCGCGTATAGATATATGCGCACGACTTACTACCCTCTAAGGCATCAGCCCCTGAGCTAACGCGAAATGCCATAAGGTATTCCCGTGTTACGTGCTACGTGTCCCGAATATGAAGAAAGAGAAAAAATGAATTTACATTAAATGGGGAAACTGGAATCAACGCGACGAAGAAGCCTCCCGCGTTTCGGCCAGTAAGAAAGAATCCTTAGGTCTTTTGAATTTTCGCAATCCTCAAATTGCAAAAGCCAGCCGAGCGTTCACGTAGAGATTTCCAGTACCGTTGTCCAAGAAGAAGGTGCCCGTAAATTCGTTAACCGAACTTGGGGGATCGAGCGTTATCGCGGACCAGCTCGGTGAAAACACTTTGGTAGAAAAACACAGTGTTAGCGACGTAATCCCTCGAGGTGATTGTAGTAGTACAGTCGCGAAGGGAAGGGTGCCGCCGATAGTAGACAGGGAAACGACGACGAGGGTCAGGGTGATCGGGTGTGAGGTTTCCTGTCTTAGTGGTGCGGCGTTACCATGGTTACAGACTGTAAGCCGCTTAACACCCCTCAGAGTCAACTCCCCGGATCCCGTTTCTTTTTCGGAGCCAGTAAACCCTCTTGTCGCTTCTCATAGAAAAGCATCATGAAGTTTTCCATGGAATTTTGTCAAAATTAGCCAAAAATCATAGTATCGCGCAATTTTCAAATGTTCTCACTGAATACTCGACTAGCATCCTCGACGATGAGGTCGGGGTTAGTTGGCTCAGTGCCTTTGAAAATTTTCCTCAAAAGTTTAATTAAAACGTCGAATCCTCCGGGACCTTTTTCTTTTTCTTCTTATTTTACACCCTTCTGTTATCCATACTGTGGAAGAAGCTTCTTCGCGTTTTTATTCCGAGCCTTTTGTTTTTTTCTCTCCTTTTTCCCTCATCAATGAAACGAAATTTACCGGAGGGCCATGGTCTTGAGATGTGACGAGAGGAAACAACGCCTAGGGTCGCCACCTGATGAAGAAGATGGTCGTTCTGCGCCGTTGATAGCGAACTGGTTACCAGTAGTAGTAGTTGGGCTGTAGGCGTAGGACTATCGAGGCATCAGTAGAGACTATGGAACAGAATACAAATGAAAAGAAATAGTGTTTCGGAGTAGAGCACTTTAGGGGGTAGACCAGAGGAGATCTCCGTCACAGCCAAGGCGTGCACTTTCCTGATGAGGAATTGAATGGAGGGTGAAAACCTTACTAAAAGGACGGCGCTCTGGCATTCTCTCCCTGTTATTTTCTCGTTTTAACCGGAGGGCTTTCTCGCTCAAAGAGGAAGGAAAGAGGAACTCCCACCCAGTTCTTTCAACCTTTCTTTCTTCTCTTTGCTCTTTCTCTTTCTTTCTCTTTCTATCTCATTCTCTCCCTCTTTACTTCTGTTTCGTACCTCCTCATGAGCAGTTGAGACAAAAGGACTCCGGATGCGACGTCGTGTCTTGAAAAAAGAGAAAACGACCCTGGCTTATGAAGCTCTTTTGCCACTGTCGATCGGCTCCATGGACTACGACAGCTTTCAATCAGTACCATTGTACCCTGAAGAAATATATGAAAATAGTAGCACGAAATTGACGTATACGTTATATAATATTTTATCATTATCGTTACAGGTCTCCAACCAGCCAGTACGAAGGCCCAACCAACGTCAATTGGCAAATCGCACAGACCAAGCTCAGGTGTCCTACCACAGGGACATACACCTGGTCCAGGTCCCGGTGGACAGCAGAATAGTAGAAGCTTCGCAGCAGCCTTAAGAGATTTGGCAAAACAAGCAGGACCGGCGCCCCAAGAGGAGGAACCTCGTGCGAGTCCAAAGAACAGGGCGCCGCCACCCCTAGTCCGTGGACCGTCTCCTGCAAAGGTAAACAATACATTGGTATCTTATCACGACGTAACAGTCGTTACACATCAAGTTCGAAGACTCATTTGAAAGAGATAAGAAAAAAGATCGTACCTGTCATTATCCGTCAGCGAGTTCGCAAAACGTCCTCATTCAATCTTCACGAAATGAAGAAGGAAATCGCTCTACCGGAAGGATAGCTCGCTTGCGATAATCGGAAGATCAAAGAGCCCCGACTGAAGCTCTCACTGTTCCCATTTCTGGCCTCTGTCCGCCTTCATCGTAATAAAACTCTCCTCCGGTTGTCTCCCTTCTTCTCTTCCTCTCTATCGAACCTCCCAGCCACCTCGAACTGGCTGAACGATTTCCATGGCAGTGAGAACCAGCCGAGCGGCAACATCTCTCGTTATAGGGCTTTACATAAAAAGGCTGGGATCCGGTAGAAGACCTAGTCGAGCGTCTACAGTCGCATCACTTAAGCCCTTTGGGTAGAGAAATCCTGCACCCCTCAATGATGAGAGTCAATTTTGTCATCCACAGGAACGCTCGACGCATGAACGCAGACCGGAAGAGATACCCTCAATGTATACAACCGCCAGGGCTGCTGAAACTAACAAACACAGCGTCACTGCTGCGGCCTCTGAACTTCTGGCCCGCTCTGGTTTTCAACCTTATCGGCCCGAGCATCATCCGGCCCATGCTCCTCCGGCCTTCGCCCTGGATCCCGCGGCCTACAGCCCTTACCATCATGGTCTCTATCCACCGCCACACCTGCAGCACGCTTATAGGTAACTAGTTCTTACTTTCCATAGGCTGATGTTATCGATATCCTTTGTGCGACACTCGTGAGACTTATTGTTCTGAACTTCCTGCTTACAGATTAGAGGAACAATTGTACTTGGAAAGGTGTGGAATGCTGAGACCACCCCTATTTCCTGGGCTACCCTCGTATCCTCTCTATGGATTGAGGTACAATAATGACATATTGCCACCGGCTTCCTTGGGGCTGATGTCACCGGTGATGCACGAGCGGTAAGTACCAGTCGTAAAACTTCTTCAGAATGTTTTTCCTTCGCGAATCTCTGATTGGATAGAATCCACTCCTAACCGACCCCACTTTCATCTTGTTTCAGGCTAAAATTAGAGGAGGAACACAGGCTGAGACAAGCTCGCGAGCAGGCTGCGCTGCGCGAGGAGGAGGAAAGGAGAAGAATCGTACGAAACTCTGCTTCAACGGCTCCGGTTCCTGCACCTGCACCTGCATCCGCCGATACTGCAGGTGAGCGAGTCGCTCCACCCCCCACTGCCTTCCATTGAACGAATAGAAATACGATATCGCGACACGAGGTTTACCGGACGACCAGGATGACTCTCACGTACCTTCCCCATAGAAGATTTACAAGAAAAAGACTTAAAGACGCATCTCGAATCGTCTTGTCGTATGCATGCGTCCGGTAAGCCTTGACCCGGTCATCATTTAGACAATTTTAGTTAGACCGACGACGAAGGCGTCGTGACGTCACTTATGCATCGACGTCGAGGAATTTTTTTTTATCACCACACGCGTTTCCACTTCCTCGCCGTTATCCCCATTAATACTTCTTTATAATCTCACTCCTTATCTCTAATTCGTTCTCTTGACTTTACCCCCATGACTTTTACCGAAAAGAATAAAGGAAAAAGAATGAGAGAAATAAATGAAAATTACGTATTAACAATTAATAATAGAATACTCGTCATCTTGACGGACGATTAAAAATCAACCCCAAGAAGCGTTCATGGTTCACTTGACCAGGTCACTTTACTCTAATATGTCTTTGTTTACTTGAACTCTCGTTCTCGTGACCGTCGAGTACTGTCGACGCGTGATGATTATATTTCGTAGACCGTTATCACGGTCAGACTGAGAAACTATATGCGGCTCTTCTAGGTAACCAAGAGCCAGCCGACTGAACGAGAAGACGCTAATCGAGACACGCGTGATATCGTGCACACGCTAATCATACGTGAATCGCATACACATACACTATATAGAACACTTAGACGCGAAAACACTTTGTACACTTTAGAGACGTAGCACTCCAGTGTTATGTTAAAGCTGCGACAAGAACAAAAACGGTAGAAGAAAAGAATATGAAACACGAGAGAGAAAAAAGAACATACTACGCTTCTAATCTTAATCTAGAGATAATGAAAGTTATAGTCATAGTTAATTGTTTCCTAATGAAAAGTTAGGTTTACGATATTTTTTAGATAAGCCCGTCACGAGGATCGGCGATCTTACTCGATTAGAGACCTTCGTTCTCGTTATTAGGACAAGGATTAGGTTCCATTATTTTCTTTCTATCTTTTTTTTTTTTTAATCTAATTTGGAAACATTAATCCCTGTCGATTAACGAGACAGAAATTCTGACGCAATCCCGATCCTCGTTCTCGATCAATGCTAGTTAAACAATGAACACAAAAGAACAAAGAAATGTTTAAAAGTGTTCTCTTAGTTAAGGGAACGTCCAAACTCCTATTATCACCAAATGTACCATCTTCTGGTACAGCGGGACTTACAATCCCCCACCCACCCACCCCCCACCCAACTCTTTGTCACATCCTCAGCGCGTCTTTGAGACACGTAGTGTCAATCAATGAATTTCTTTCTCTTCATCTTTCTTCCTCCCATTCTCTCATTCATGGTCACTCTGGCTTTATTTGATGTTCTATATATACACATATATATATATATCTTTTCTTGATGACGTCATCGTTTGGCTGACTTACGATTTCTTATCGTATTCTGCAGGCTCTCCTACTCTCTTTCAGTACAGTCTCCTTGTACACACAACATAACGTAAGAGTGCACGGACGTTACTGATTGAAGTATTTTAGGTATATGTTAGATTTTTACTTGCCTTTGTTATACTTGGGGGCTTTATTGTCAATGTTACCGTCAGTTACCGTTCCTCTTCCAATCGAGCAACTTTTGTTTATGTGGTAGAACGTACGAATGCGACAAGCAGTGTGTAATACGTTTTACTTGGAATGAATTATAAATATTCGTAATAATTTGACAGGTTGTTAATGAATTTATTGTTAACGGGTGATATATATGAATAAGATAGATACAGCAGGGACTTCTACAGTTATTTTTTTTTTTAAATTTAATGCGCTCTTACGTTTTCGTTTATTAAATTGTTTCATTCGTTGAACCTACCAAAGTGCGATAGTACAGTTTTGTTTTTCCTGTAGAGAAGACTGCGGTGTTTCATTTTAAATAT
Organism: Calameuta pallipes; assembly: GCA_030142375.1. Taxonomy (NCBI): domain Eukaryota; kingdom Metazoa; phylum Arthropoda; class Insecta; order Hymenoptera; family Cephidae; genus Calameuta; species Calameuta pallipes. The sequence continues at coordinate 271,019 of JARQSW010000658.1, forward strand.
GTCATCTGTCTTTTTTTCTTTATCACCTTTTGCATCTCTCCTTGTCTCTCTTGTCTCTCTCTTATACACACTTCGACTCTGCTTCTTTCTAATTGTCTCTGGCCATCTTTCAAACTCACTTCCCCTGACACACTGACTGAATCCATCGATGTACATAATTTTGTCAGGACCCGTTTCTTTGTCAAAATTATACCACCTTTTTATATAATTTATTATGTAAACATGTATATTTGGACTATAATTGAAAATAAACATTGCAAAAAAAGTGATCAAAATTCTGATTGACTCTTGGAATTCTTGACCCTTTCGAATCGCTCTCTTGGACAGTCTCGGGGAAGATTCACTCTCTCGTCAGACCGTAATCGCTGCGTTTCTTCGTCATTACATCATCATTCGACAATCGTCACTGTGAATAGATACCATCATGAAATCGTTCTCTGGTAGCACAGTGCGTTATTGTCCGCTTTTATTTTTCTTTCTTTCTGTCTGTCTCTGTGTCTATCGTCATAAACAGTTTATACGAAGCCCATAGATTTCTCGGGAACGTTATCACGACGGTGATCGTCCCCAGCACTCATAATCAGTATGTATATTGAACCTCAGCATCCGTAAAGTCCAAGAGAAAACGAATATGAATTTAAGTAAAATGATAAGAGAGTCTTGTGATGGGGAACAAAAGCGAGCGAAAAAATGTGAGACAAGCGTTTCGTAAGGTAAGTCAAAAGAGTCGAATTCGAGTTGCGTGTACTACGTACTACTATGTCCTTTGTATCCTGAAGTGTTTAAGTCTACTAACGGTATCTTTTTTTCTTCTGGCAATTTCTATGGCCTCTATAAAAACAGTATTGTGCAGGGCCTTACATTTTTTCGCTTGTAAGTGTATCGCGGAGCCACGAACCGTCTCTTCAATCGCAGAGGCCAACACCCTAGCAGTAGACTAGCGGAGCGTTACCAAGCACTGTGTCGGGATTTGTTCCAGCCAGGAAGCCGACCATAGCGGCTCAGTTGCACAGCGAGCGGGAGCGGGAGCGAGAACGGGAACGGGAGCGATCGGGCAACGTCGGGAATGGCTCGATTCCTGGGAACTCCTCGAGCAGTGGCGGCCACCATGGAGGAAGCAGTTCCAGCATTAGGAAGGAACAAGATCAGCAACCTAGTCCAGCCCCATCGGTACCCACGGATCCAGGAAGCCTCTACCATCCCAGACTGCCACCATTCCCGAGTCCAGCAGCACCCATGGGACCGGCATCCCTGGGATCAGCTTCCATCTGCTCCGTCAGCTCTGCTCCAATGCCACCACCACCCCTGGGACCCAGCCTGCCACCCCTGAACCTTGGTCCTCCGCCTCCTATAAGTTCTGCTCCTATAGGACCACCTCCCATACCCTCGATATCGTCCATACCATCCCTTGCTCCTGGCGTCATAGGACCACCACCTCCTGCGCCACCACCTCTCAACATGCCACTGGCTCCTATAATATCCATTCCTTCTCTGCATCTGCCCCCAGTGCCGTCGAGTACCATTCATTCTAGTCAGCACTCCACAATAAGTATCGCTACCGCTACGACCACCATTACCACATTGACCTCCACAGCTGCAACGACCTCCAGCGTCTACCAGCAACCGCGCAACCTTGTCAATTCGGCAGGGTGTACCACTACTAGCTCCCTGTCCGGGAGCGGGACCATGACCACTCATGCGACTCATACGTTAGCCACTCCTGGTGCGATACCATCGAGTCATACAAGTACTTCGAGTACCACTCGCAAGTCACCGCCATTGTCCCTATCTCTGTCTCATGGACATCCTATCAGAAGTGCAAAAGAGTCGACGACATCAGCGATGACAACTTCCTCGTCAACCCCTATCACCACGACTGTTACGACTACCGTTACCAGCCAGCCGCAACCTGCTTTCGTCAGGCCCTTTGAGGACTCATTTCGTACCACATCGAAGCCACAGCCTCCACGTTCTGTTCTTAATAGTCATGTACAGAGTGTGATAAATCACCAAGAGTCGCCAGGAAAACAGATATTGGGTAATCAAGCTCAATTGGGTCAGGAAGCAACTACAGAATGTAAAGGAAACACCATTCAACAGCCGTCCAATCAGGCTTCCATGATAGCCTATCCTCCTCCACAGTTTCATCATCCTCACATTCCTGTTCCCCACGTTCCAAGTCTTTATAAGTCTCCTCACTTCACACCTCCGCCGCCTCATCAACAACAACAACAACATCAGCAACACCACTCAACGACTAAGCTTAATATACCTAATCCCAATTCTGGATCGACGGGAAGTTTGAATAGTACCAAGAGTTCTCTGCTATCTACGGAATCGCAGGCCGCTGTAGTCACGTCTCAGCGTACAGAGTTACTTCAGGCGAACGTCAATAACAACAATTGTATAACAGAAAAAAACGGAAGTTACTACGGTAACAATCACATTGCTGGAGCTAAGATATCGAACTCCAATCACAAAGGCGCTTTGGATACTAACCGAGATGGTAAATTGAATGGCGAGAAGAGCGAAGAGCGTGCTAGGAATATTCAAACGAATATCGCAGCCCAAACGACGATAACGATAACGACAACCACGACGACGACGACGACCACTACGTCAACGATATCCTTGCAAAATCATTCGACGATGAATTCGCTCCTAGGCAAAGTCGCACTGCCCCATCCGACTTACGAGACAAACAAGATGCAAAATATTTATCAGCCAGCGTGCTTCAATCTCAACGAAAAGGACTGTAACCAGGACATGGACCTTAAGCCGCAGGTTGATCAGAGCATCATCCTGTCTACATTACCCATTCAGTCAAGCCTTAAGTTCAACTTGAACGACATCTCTCAGAAACCCATCGACACGGCGCAGCTCATGCAAAGTATCAAATCGGAGGAAGTGCTGCGCACTTGTCAGAATGTGTCCAACGTTCTTCTTCAGATACCAAAATACCAAGAGAAGCTTCTCAATTTTTCAAATAGCGAGCTCAAGACAGCCTTTTGCTTTACCGACAAGTGCAATAATTTGACTGAGATTTCCGTGAAGTGCGAGTCGCCGATATTAAACGTACCCGACCTCAGCAAGGCCCTGGTCAAACAGGAGGCCTGTAGAGAGAGGTCATCCTTCCTCGTGCCTGAAAAACCCAAGGAGCTTACTTCGACCCTTGACCTCGCCGAGAAGAGGCGTAAACGTAGAAGAGAAAAAAACTCCAGTATAGCCTGCAGCTCCGATTCCGAGGGTGAGGACGATGCTAAGGATATGGATTTGTGGATCACCAAAGGTCCACCTGCCAAGCTTCGCTACTCTGACAAGAAATTGTCTTTCCTCGCCATGTTCGGACTGACTACACTCAGTACGAGGAATGGTAAGGATTAACCACTTCTCCACTTTAGAATTGTTAAGTATGATCTCACAAGCACTTGTCGTGCCATTAAGTGTGATCTTTAACCAACACTTGTTACATCTCTTCGTAGAAATGGAGCTCTACAAAGTGGAAAAGAGGTACAGACTGAATCCAGATCCACCGGAGCCGCCTTTGGAGGCTGAGCCGATAGTAGAATCGATTTTGCCAATTCCAAAGGAACATCCGGATGTGCTGTTACAGTGTCCAGATTTCGCGCCTAAGGTTGGCTTTCTGAAAACAATTGGCCTCGATTTGATGCCACCGAGCAAGCGAGATGGTAATTACTTCATTGCATGGATCCATACGTCGTACTGGATAAGTAAAATCATATTATAATACAATCCTTAATATATTACAGAAGCTGAAATAACCTGGCAGTACGTGTTGCAAGATCGTAAGAAACGTAAGAGTACCAACACAGTAACAGCCTACTGCGAGAGGATCGCCAAGATTTACTCAAAGAATCCACCTCCGTTACCAAAAGCACCACAGAAGATGAGATTACTCGATAGAGTAAAAGTGAAACAGCATCCTGAACGTCCTCCGCCTTTACCACCCTTAGTTTCAAATATCGTCACATCGTACTATCCAATTCTACCGATGCCCGGTGAAAATGGCGTGAAGCAGCACTGTAAAATAGTGGAGCTTGACACCGAGGAAGTACTCGGGGACGAAAAACCAGAGAAGCCCAGGTGGAGCGGTATCGAGGACATAATGCTGGCTTATAGAGAGTATTCTAAAGGTATGTAAAATCTGATCATATAAAGTCTCATTCCCAAGGCGCAAATTAGGTTTTAATTAGAATTTTTAAAATCGCTTATTCTTACAGAAAAATCAATTGAAAGAAAGATCTTGGCAAGTCAGACCTCAAGGCTGGCCGCACAATCAAACAGCTTACGATCCGAGGCCATCCAGTTGGAGCGTCGACGCTGCGAACTCCTGTCGACCAGGAACGCACTCGATTCCGAAAGGCGAGTACTCAGCGAGAAGATTGAGAGGATAAATGCCCTCGTGAGAAATCTTAGGTAGCGATGCGCAACGCACAACACGGAAACTCATTCATCTGTGATATTATCCACGGGTTAAGGGCCGTTGGTACGCGAATATGATCTACTGGAGGAAGGAAAAAGGGAGAAAGAAATGAGGAGAGGCAAAGAAGGATTGAAAGGAGAAAAAGAATAACAAGGAGTAATTACTTAGCAAGGAGTTAGATAAGTAAGCGTAATAAGGGTTACATTGACCAAATGTACAGCGTTGGTTCGACTTTAAGTTTGATTTTCTGTCCGATTTGCGTGAATACCCAGACGTTCCTGATTACCTTTCATCTCCTATGTAACAAAAAGGACATGGCGTCTGTTAATGGAAACCAGCCTAAGCGTCACACGACGTTCCCCAGGTATTCCTATGGATTGACAGTCGGGCGCAGCCGACGTTTAGTATTTAATTGTAATAAAGAATCATATCATTAACGGCGTGCACATGTATAAAAAATGGATTGTATAGAAAAAAAAAGGAAAGGCAAAAATACAATGAACAAAAAAAATAACAAAATGAAAAAAAGGAAGATACAAATTTCTTACTACTGACGAAAAAATGGATAAGGTTTTTTAGTATTTTATAATAGTCCCGCTGACTGACGGCTCTTAAACCCAAAGTATAAAAAATAATTCTAATTTGTATCATAATATTTTAAACGAGAACTCAGAGTAAAAGCAGGGGCGAAGCGGAAGAACTGATAGAAACAGAGTAAAGAGTGGCGAAGGGCAAAAGAGAGAGAAAGAGAGAGAGAGAGACGGGAGGGGAAAGAAGCACCATGTAACTTATTTTATTCTCCGTAATGTGAACTTTAATATCAAATTTGTTCGAGACGATGTTGTATCGTGCGATTTGTATTGTCTACCGATCTTAGTAAGGTTTATAATTAATAAAAATAACAATGACCGATCGGACATAGGAGCGAAGGATGTCGGAAGAAAAAAAATAACGAAATGAACGCATGTCGAATACTTTATCGTGTCTCAATACAAAATTTCTTTTTTCTTTCTTTCTGAGACTAATATATCACTATGAGAATATTCGTCTCATTGCAGTTTATATGAAAACACTGATATAACTTGTGTTCATGCGCCAATCCTGAAACGAAGTCAATAATAATCTCGTGCGTTAAGTATTCTTGATCAGAATGACAAGGCGTCAAAGCTATCAGAGGTTCAGGAACATCGTTCTGGCATCTGTAGGCAGTCATTATCTTAACTATTCCTTCTTTTCTATGCCCAGGATTCGCCGTCTTTTGGGGTGGCGAATCAATAGGCAGGCCAGTGAATATAATATAGCAAAAACAGAAGAGGAGAAATTTTTGGGAAATCGAGAAAGAATGAGAAGAGGAGAAATAAATGATTATTAATTAAGGCGGGATACGTTGAGGTACTTAGGTGAAAGTGATTTAACTTTCAAAGTTTTGGACTCTACGCGAGCACATTCCACACGTAAAATGAAAAAAGAGAAAGAAGAAAAAGGATTTATAAGAATGATTAATACCAACCCGACCTCCAACATTCCACATCATCACCGATCAGAACGTAAATAACGTTAATCAATGAAAGCAATTGAAATTACAAGAGAAAATGAAAAATAATAATTGAAACGATCGAACTATTTTTATGTTTTGATAGATGGTAATTATCGTATTAACATTTATCCTTTTTGTTCTTCTTCTTCCTGTTCTTCTTTTGTTTCTCTCTACTTTGTCTTTTCTCCGTTTTCTTCTTTCTCTTTTTCCTTTTCACCCCGTCCTTTTGTACTATCACATTTTATTATGAATTATGCTTATTCTTGTCCTATTGTCTCTCTCAGTTGATTAATTGTCATTTTACCACCGTAATAATACTAGCTTGCGTGACAAGTCGACCGTCTATGTTTTCAACGTTTTGTTCATTGAGTGCCTAACATTATCCTACATTTGTAAATATCATTATTTTTATGTATTGTGTAATAAAAGGGCCTGACTCACCATGTCGGTCTTAATCTGGCCAGAACGAGAGCCTAGGAGTAAACTATTGAAAAACAAAAATCACAAGTATATTATTATTCCCTTAATCATAATGTTAAAATTATCAGCATAAATGTAATATGATACATATACCTATACAAAACATAAAGGCAACATTGCTTTTCTTCCGCATCTGCGCGATAAGCATATTTGACAAAGAAAAAAAACGAGCAAACCTTCCGTCTAGTGACTTTTACGATTTCAGCGCCATCCTGACCACAGCCTTCTACGCCTAGTAACAATAATCTGAACTGGTATTATGTTCAAGATGACAACCAACCGATTGAACTCAGCCTTATTTTCGTAAAGTAAAAAAAATCCGGTTCAACCACAGTAAAAATTGGATGCAACAAGAAACTGTTGCCTTTTATCTTATATATATTGTTTGTGTTTTCAACTTAAAATTACGTAAAGATCTAGATAGCAGCAATCATATAGGGATATTTTCTCTATTAATGGTATCAAAAACCACAGCCTTTATGCCGTGAAGGTATTCCCGCGCAAACGTACGCCAACCGGACGGCAGCCGCCAAAAAATCTGACGTACCTCTAACAGCCGTGAATCCAATACAAGCTCATTCGCTACTGAACAACCGTGAGTAGTGGTTGGAGTTGACTAAGAAATATTTCCAGAAAAATCAAAGAAAGATGTCCGGAAGAGGAAAGGGTGGTAAGTATTTGTTTTCCTGTGGACTTTTTATTGTGGTAAATTCATTGAAATTAATGCCATGAAATTTGGACTTCTTTTTGTAGGCAAAACAAAAGGTAAAGCGAAGACGCGTAGCAGCCGAGCTGGGCTTCAATTTCCTGTAGGAAGAATCCATCGTCTTCTAAGGAAAGGAAATTATGCTGAACGTGTTGGAGCCGGCGCACCCGTTTATCTTGCAGCCGTTATGGAATATCTTGCCGCTGAAGTACTTGAGTTAGCTGGAAATGCCGCAAGGGACAACAAAAAGACAAGGTCTGTGGGGTTTTACGATTTCGTCGTTTTGTGGTACATTTGTCTTGAGGAATATATCTTAGAGGAATTAATATTTTCAACGATTGTCATTTTTTTTTCATTGTGTTCCTCTACTTGAAATTTCAAATGAATTTTAATACACTGAATTTGAAATCCGTGAAGGTGACTCGATATTCGTCATACAACTGTATGATTAAATTTACTGGAATTTAACAGGTTTTTGTTTCTATTTAATTCTATTTACATTAAATCAAAGATGTTTATATTACAGCAAAGAATTTTTTTGTGTCTGTGTTACAGAATTATTCCACGTCACTTGCAACTAGCAATTAGGAATGACGAAGAGTTGAACAAACTTCTCTCAGGAGTAACAATTGCTCAGGGTGGTGTTCTGCCAAATATTCAGGCTGTATTGTTGCCTAAAAAGACTGGCACTAGTGGAGGCTCCGGAAAGGGTGACAAGGCTTCACAAGAATATTAAACTCAATTAAGATGTGACTACATTAAAGAAAACTTATTCAACCCTGCATTTATAACTGATTATTAATAAAGTGTGTTTGTTTTGTTCATTTTATATTTAATGCTTGTGTTTCATAAATGATCATTAATAAAAATGGAATATATCCCAGGAGTTTAGAATGTTACAATGTTTTTGTTATGTGAAGACAAATATTAGTTGAAATAAATTGAAATTAACTCTTATGTGTCGTTCATTTTCTTACAAAGAAAATGTACCAATATTCACAAATCCGCGCTCGAAAATAAGGTATAATACTATCTTACGCCATTTCCGGCTAGTCTAGCGTTACCCGCGTTCTCGTACATGGTATATATAGCGCGTCTGTCTGACATGACATTTACTTTTTTCCCGATTAGGACTTATTAGAGTTATCCTGACCGTTTGATTTATTAGCTAATAAGAACGGTAACGAACAATGTCTTCGGCGGATATTGCGATGCTCGTGGATATGGGCTTTAGTCTGAAGAAAGCGTAAGTATAGTGGTAAAGTCATTAGAGCGTTATTAACCTCTTAGCACTGATGACTCCTTTGATTTTAGAGAACGGGCTCTGGAAATTACAGGAAATAAGGGCGTAGAGCCGGCAATGGAATGGTATAATTTGAAATATTTCTTTAGATTTAATTCATATTTTAAATATTCTTTCACTGATCTTAGGCTCTTGGCTCACTCGGATGATGCTGAACCTTGTCCAGAACCGCCAGTTGCAGAGGCTGCTCCTCAACCTGCAAATGAAGCTCCGGCTCAGGATAATGTTGCCAGTACTAGTAATGAACAACCTGCTGAAATTGCCAAATCAGTTAAATGTGATATGTAAGCTTAGTTAGCTATTGTCATCTTTGTTGGGACTGTTTAATCAGATTCTAATTTTTATATCAAACATTGTTTAGTTGTGGAAAGTTGTTCAAAACAAATCTGGAGGTTGAGTTTCATGCGACAAAGTCTGGTCATGACAGTTTCTCCGAGAGTACTGAGGAGAAAAAAGCATTGACGGAAGAAGAGAAAAGAGAGCAACTTAGGTTGCTTGAGGAAAAGCTTCGACAAAAGAGAAAAGAACGGGAGGAGGTAGAGAAGAAGGAAGCTTTTGAGAGAGAGAGAAGTAGGATACGCTCTGGGAAAGAAATGGCAGAGGCAAGAAAGAAGTGCGTTTTTTACAACAAAATAACGCTTAATTTCGTTTTCATCATATTCCACAATTTTTTATTCATCCTCATTATACACAATCTTTATTATAATTTCAAAATCTTTACAACAGATTGGAAGAATTGGAAATGAAAAAACTACTAGAACAAAGAAAGCGTGAAAAGGAGGAAGAAAAGTTAGCACGTCAGCGTGTAAAGGCTCAAATTGAAGCAGATAAGGCAGCGAGGAAAGCCAAAGCCATGGGCACGTCTCCTCAAGCACCTTTACCGGCACCGGTGCCTTCCGCAACTTCATCAACATCCTTAGTCTCTACACCTAGAAAAGACTACACTGAAACAAAACTACAAGTAACTATGCTATTAAGATAAGCCTTTAAAAAAAACTAATTAAATGTTCAAACAACCTTACTTAACTGTCACAATCGATTGCATTTAGATCAGACTTACAAACGGTCAAACGTTAACGGAAACATTTGGAAGTAAGGAGCAGCTATCGGCTGTACGTCTTTTCATCGAAATAAACAGGACAGACAGTCCAGGGCCGTTCAATTTGATGACAAATTTTCCTAAGAAAGTTTTTATGGAAGAAGACTACGATACGCCATTGGAAGTTCTAGGTCAGTGACTGTAGATGATGCGTCAGTCGCGTATCAAATGCAGCTGCAATGACTATATGCTGCAGGCTAGATAATTCCGTTATGGATTACGTAATGACTCATTCATCTTGGATTACACTTATATACTTATGATAGCCGTCTTGAAACTAGAGCAGTTAAATCTTTGAATGTATCACTGTTGTTCGATGATAAGTACAAAGTTCACAAAGTAAAATGTTTCAGGACTGGTACCGTCGGCTGTGATAATCGTGCAGAAAAAGTCGGAGTGATCCTAGACGCTAATTTGCATCCCCGGCTGAGTTGTAAGCCAAAACATTTTCTTACAATATTATACCAACAATTGCATTAAGATAGTATAAATTAAATCACTTTCATATTAACCGAGTCATCATTCATTTATTAATTGAAGATTTATCTTCCCGCGAAATAAAAACTTCACTAGTTTTATTTACAGCTGTAAATGGATTGAGGAGGAATATTTAAAATGGGGAGAAAAAAGGTATTTGCTATACCCGTTTAAAAATAAATATTTATTCTGGTACAATGATGTACATGATTAATTGAACGCTATTAATGTTATATGCATTTGTCTACGTAATATGATTAAAAATCTGTAAATTTGATTTAAATAACATTAGAATTGACTAACAAATCATCAAATCCTTGATAATTGTATTAATGGTCTATGTAAATTATTTTTAAGTAAATTAGCTAGACAGAAAGAGAGTCAAAAAACGGTTATCATATGAAGTAGCTACCAAATTTTTGTATAGCATTAAAAAATCTCATATTGTTAAATTTGAATGACACGATAGTCCACTGGTACATTGCTTGGATACATTACGTTCTTTTTAGGATCGCAATTAGTAGGAAATCCATGAATTCCGTCACAGTGTATTAATTCGAATGTTTTGCTGAGGCATATCCTTATCTCGAATAAATACGACTGTTTTGTTTTCTAAAACAAAAAACGTGATATATGCACATTTTATTGGGAGTTTGATAAGTTGATACGCGCAAAGCCATGTAGATAACTTATTCTAGCCACAGAATTTATTACACAATTCGTACATTAATTAAAAATATTTTTATATCTTAACATTAAAAGAGCCTGTACTTCAGTTAGTATTTACTTACTGAATTAGTTATACACTCCACCTGGCATCTCTTTCCCAAAATTGCTTCTACGGCATTGAGGATATCCTGCACTGAGGAACTATCTCCAGGAACGATATTCTTTTTGGCAAGAACATGTTTCATGTCATACGTGTCTAAAAGCTCCAGACCTTTCTGAAAATACTTCACTTCTGTACTAATACTATCAAGAACTACTGCGCAAGTTCCATGCTTTTCCCATTCATGCTTCCAGAACGAATATCGAGCAGTTCCCTTCTCGACATCAAGCCATTTTACATTGAGCTGATCCTCAAGAGGTGCCAGGGCACTGGCATTGAAGTGTAACGAGTGATTACAAAATTGTGGTGCGAGTTTGTGATACTGCGTAGGCCAAATACCATGAATAGTCCACTCTTCGTCTTTTGGCAAACTACAATCATGCGACTCAGTGTCCTCCTTCCATTGATAGCAAACAGTCTGAGGCCAGTGTTGAGTGAAGATTAAAAGATCAAACTCGTTTGATCCTGAAACTTCTTTGTGTCTACCATCACTGTTTTCAGAAAATCTGAAGACGAAAGGCTTTAGTTATCAATGTAGATACACCTAAAAACGCGAGTGCTTTGTTTATTGTGATCTATAAAGACATGTCACTCTCGTTGTAATTTTTTATTTAAACTAAAATTACTAAGAATATCAAAGTTTGTCTATAAAATATTACACCAGATGTTTTTGGCACACCGTCTGGATGAAAAGAATAATACCATAATGTATTAAACAAATAATTTATTTAGACTCTCAATGTTTCTATGCTTATGTAAATTATGTAACTCACGAGAAGGTGAGAAAACTCACCCATTGGTTATTACAAATGTAGATACTAGCAGAAGCCACAAATTTATGCAGCGACTGACCATTGTCTTGTTCTAATAAACGGGGACTAGCACGGAACGCACGTACACAAAAAACATGAAACGCACTGCTGCTTGTGCTGTTGCGTTATACATATGTATATCTACAAACTAGATTTCCCTCTCCCCTGTTATTCTCCTAGCGCTTTCCCCTCTTTAGGCTAAAGCATTCCCACCATTTTTGAACACTGTTTCTTCAGCCTAACGCATACCTGTCGATGTGTTATTTGTAATATCAGTCGCACTATGTTGTTATCTTTTGCAAATGATATTGCAAGCATTCATACTAGTAAAATTTCTCAGGAATTCTAGATTTTCCTCTTTCTCTGCACAAAGAAGAAATAATCGTTAATAGGAAATAAGTAAAATATATAGTACGCCCCGTGATGGATAGTATGGTACTTTTAATTTGGATTTTATATCTCTTTATTATTTAGTATTCGTACGAATAATTATAACACCATTTAAGCAAGTTTTAAGACACCAATTTTTGTATTTTATAATCGCTGACGTCCTGTAATTAGCTACTTCAGCATACGTGACGTTTGTAAAACGAAATACTCGTATTTTTATGCAAGGTCGAATACGTTCCAACAGTTTGCTCAGATGATAACACAAATTGAATCACAACTAAATCAATCTATTTTTAACTAATACCAGCTGTTAATAAATTTATTTCAAAACAATTGAAGTATACAACCGAATGTGGCGTTAATACATCTTTCTTCTTTGTGGTAAGCAAACAGTTATACAGTTAATACCCATCCGGTCTATTTTATCAAGCAATCATGAATCGTGTGCTTTCATAATTTTGAAAATTCTAATATGGCCTTGAACTACTTTGATTTTTTGTTTCAACACGTCTTTAGGCCCGTTAAACAAATTCTCAATATTCCAATTCCATTTTATTATAGCCATAACACAATTTCGAAATGGGTCAAGGTCAAATAGAATTTAACGAAGCTCCGAAAAGAGGTCATTTAAAATTTCAGAAAATATTCCCAATGTGAAACGTTTTTATAGCCGATCAAATTCCTTGGTGCGAAAGTCTACAGATCATTATTCTATGCAGTTTACGACTTGCAATTATGATGAAAGTTATTAAAAAAAAACAGTATAAACTAGATAACGAGTGCACTTATAATTCAACATTTGTATGTAAGATTCGAGTACCGTCGTGAATGTCTCACTGTGCAACAAAGGCATAAACAGTCAACCAGCTTCATTCACGTGCCGTAAATGACACGTACTATATGACGGTGTATAATGTTATGAACAACACTGATTATGAGCAGCAGTCTAAGATCAGCTGTACGGACCGCATTGAGCTCGGTGGGTGACCCAGCAGCATGGGTGTACGACCTCCTTTCGTTGATTAGTAACCAAAGAGGAATCAAATCTCACACAACTTGAAGTACAATTTTTAAAAACAAAATGCTTTATTCGTAACAAATATTTATTATAAAATACATAATTTATTACACCGTGTCTGGCATAATTACATACGATTGATACACAAACACAATAAGCGATAGAGTAGGATACACATTATCCATATCGCACGAAATCGGTATTCACACACGATTTATCGTACAATTACTTGATGCATATATTATATATGCAAATGTATATGACGCGGCGATTTGCAGTCAACAATAGTTATTGAAAATAGTGGGCGCGAGAGAAGAGCGGAAAAGAACTCGCACGCAAAGCACCATTTGGCATTGCAACATTAGAAAATATATGTAGTGACAAAAAAATTTTTGCACACACGTCGCGATTAGCCATGATGGAGCTATTTTTTCTGCAATGAATAATTATTCCCCTTCTTCTCTTGCTACCCACCTCGCAATTCGCAACAATATTTGGTCGTCAAGCAAAGTAAATAGCGATTAACAATTTCTGGCAAGATAAAGACTCGTATTAATTATTATTAGGACACTGTTCCTCATTTATTCTCGCACTGGCTGGCAGACCCGCGAGGTACCTTCCCTATTGTATTTTATGCTCACAGCCATTGATGGAATATAGTAATAAAAATGACCGGGTTCTCGTATTTTTTTTATCGTCCAAACAAAGGGACTCATCGCGATGTTATCAATTATTAAGACGGTCGGACGGTATGTTATAAGGCAACTGTGAACTCACTTCGTGATTAATGAAAAAGATGCATTTTGATGCGATACAATGCTCGTACCATTTTCGTCGTTACTATTTTTCTTTCAACACCCGATCTTGATTAGGTTTAATGTCGGATTCGATTCTCGTGGGACGGTTGTGCCACGCTGTACGAATTGACAATGTCTTTCCTTTTTTTTTTTTTTATATTACAGAACAAGTCTACTAAGAGAGAAAGAAAATACCCTGAAGTGTGAAATAGGTCATGCTAAGTTACCATTACTTTGTTTGCATTACAAAGAGATAAATAAATTATATATTTGCCTAGATTAAGGACTTATGTACTAATTGTCCTTTCTAGACCTCGATATCCTAAAATACCTACAAAGTCTTAGTGTGCACCCGCTTTCCGTTTGCAACGACGAGCGACAAAGACAAAGGTTAGGTCTCTCTCCTAGAGGAGAAGCTCCAGTTTTCCTTATGTTTTTCAAAATCATTTCTTTTGATCATTATAATGGAATTCAATAGCACCATAGAGTCGTCCATGTAATAACTTCCTTTGCACTCTCTCTACTAAGACCATATACGATTTCCGTCTAATAATGTACAGTGCAAAGGTTATCGCAATTGCACTTGAGCTTATGCAGAACCTTCTCCATTAATAATGGCCAATGGACCAAAACGCGAAACCTCTGTACTTTGATCAACATCTTGAGACGAGCTTATCGCGCAGCCTTGAGTTTCCAGCGCAAGAAGAGGAACGCGGCGATTCGTAGAAGTACAAAGATAAGTAAAAGCGCTAGGATATCAAGAGTGAAGTCTGCGTATTGCATGTCAAGTTCCTCCAAGGTAGTTTCTGGATTTTTGAAGTGACAGTAGGCCTGGAAGCACCGCAGATTCTTGCGGGCAAAAGAATACGTAGCCAGAGCAGTACCTTCGAAGCCGTACCTGATGTAGCTCAGATAAGTGATCCATCTGAGGTAGATCGGAATGGCGTCGAAGCTCACAAAGAATCCAGAGAATAGGAGGAACGGCACGGACATCACCGGCGCCAGGAAGACGCCATTTTGGACATTCATGGCTGCACCCACGACTAGACCCACTGACTGAGCCACGAAGGAAATCAGCAAACACGCTCCCATGAACATACTGAACCTCATTACTTCTGGTGGTTGACTCGTAAGGAAATATACGATGGTCACGTAAATTATACAGAATATTGCCTAGAGGACATAATAAAAAAAGATTAAACGATACTATACCCATTATGCAAATTAAAATACAGCAAGTTTATTATTAAGCTCACCTGGAAAGGTACGTCCGAAACAGTAATGGCTAGGTAGTAGGATTTCAGAGAATACCATCGATTAAAGTTCTCCTTTAGGAGTACCGGCAGCTCCAGAGGGACTAAGGAAGACGAAAACAAATTGTTATAGAAAACAATGCAAGATCGAGATCAAGTTTCATCAGGGATCGTATACTCACAAGATAAAATAGTAATGGTCATGGACGTGTACATGAGGAAAAGCATATTGAAGAATAGGAATCCAAGATTACTGAGTACTTTGCCACCGTCATTGCCAATGTCATAATAAAGAGCTCCAATTAAAAATCCGACGAGAATGTGTGCGAAGAGTCGAAGATACATGAGAGTCTAAAAGGATCATAACGACAGCCATTAATAATTTTTTCCTCGGAAACATTCTGAAGTAAAAATAAATGAAATATGCTAATCATACCCAATCTCTTCTGCTAAAGAGTAAGGTCCGCTTGAGAACGATCCAGAACTGTGTAAGCTCCGAGGTTGGGTACCTTTCCGGCGTGATGACTAACGAGTCATCCAACAACGCTGTATCCACGTTGTCTTTTTTATTGTCAGCATCCACACGAATTGCCACCTCACCTACGTCACAAGGAAATCAGGTTCAAATTAATAATTCCGAAAAACACAGGAAATTAACGTATAGTATATGTTCCATAAAAGACTCTAGAGATTTCTAAATGATCCTCTGTGTTTTGGTACAAGAGTTCATAGGCCAGTTTGCTGGTCGTTAAAAGCAGCATGATGATTAAGTTAAGATCTAAAATGTCAACGTACTCTGTTTAACAATGTCGTTGGTGGCGTAGCTCGGAATAATTCCGCCGTTGGTAGCCCCGTTTGCCTTGCTCTCCGGGAACTTATCCTTAAGATTGCTCACGTCATTCTTATCCTCGACGGGGATGTTTTTCAAGTCTTTTTCATCCTTCGAAAGGCTTGAGTTGTTCAATTCCTCGGATTTCGTTTCAGGAAAGGAATGTCCCGTTCTTATGTCGTATTTCCCATTGTCAATGGCATTTACCAGATTCCTTATGTTGTTGCCGTACTCGCCGCATGAGACCTCGATGACTGGAAAATGGCAATAAGGAAATTTTTTTATAAAATTGCCAGTCTCTCAAGGAAACATTGACGTATTGATATTCGTCGACAGCGATAGTCGAGTCTCATGAAAAATGACAACTGCAATAATTTACACTACGTGGCTTCGTCCATTGGAAAGGTAACGACATAGCAACTTTTGGTATCGTCGTGCAATTGTGAAACTGTCTTGAAATTATGCGAGTCCTTAGATAACAGAAATAGTCCTCTGCACCGTACTCCTTGCAAGACATGGATGGTGTTACTTGCAGAGACATTAAGAGAGTGACTTGTTATTTTGCAATGTTTAACGTAGTTTCCAAGTATGCGAAAAAAAATTAACCGGCACGCTTGCATTATGTAAATACATGAAATTGAGTAAGAGCCAGACTCACTGAAGGAAGCTGGATTGTGATAGCTTGGACAATTCAATCCTAACGATCTCAAGAATGGCACCAGTTGCGAGGTTGAACCCTGATAAACGCACTGCCCTTCGGCCAATGTGTAAAGAGCGTCGAACATCTCGAACAGCCTCGCACTAGGTTGATGTATTGTGCATATTATCGTACGTCCACCTCGTGCCAGAGTCTTCAGCAAGGAGATACACTGGAAGCAGGAGGATGAGTCGAGACCACTGAAATGAAACGAAATAAAATAGTTTTAAAGAAATTCCATGAGAATACTTAATAAATTATGGTAACGGGGGCACCATCGTCGATGGGACCTGTTTCTGTTGGAACGTGTGATTACTGGACCTTGAATCGTCTACTTGATGACCAGTTCGTATTTTTAGCTCTTTTTACCCTGTAGGGTTTTCATGAAAAATAAATTTATAGCTGCAATCCTTGAAGACCTTGCGAAAACCAGTTAGACTCGAAGGCGAAGGCTCCATGAACAGTTTTCACGACGCGACTACGTATCGAATAACCCAAGAGAAGGAATCATAACTTTCGCTATATCGTTCAGAATCAATTTTTCGTTTAATTTTATTTGCAGAATGTGGTCGGACTCAACACTTGACACATTATGCCTTTTATATCTTGAGCAACAATTCATTAATGCCTGAACCTCCTCATTGTACTGCCACGTATGCGAGAAGACAACAGAAACACCAGAAATAAAAACAGCAAGTATAAAGATTTACTAGTTTTCACGAAATACTCGTGGAACAATCCATTACGTAAAAGGCCTATAAATTCCGAATAACACGTTCGAGGAGAATGTACATAATATTATACAAAACTTGCTTTAAAAAATCATTTAAATACTTGCACGTGGCGTGTTATAGCTCAATAGTATATTTAAGGGAAACGTCACTGGGAAAATTTGGAAAGAAACCAATTTTCCTTTTTTGCTTGTTTTTACAATATATATATATATTATTAAATATGTAGTTAAAATTTTTAATTAAAATTCTGAAAATTGACACTTTAGTTAGAGCAGGTGCTGACTCTTGGTACGATTTTCAGCAAGTTGTATCAATTAATAACTTGAAGTCATTTGTTGATAAACCGCCACTTCTGGAAGATGTTGCTGAAAAATTATTTCCAGTATACGAAGATCTTTTGATTCGTCCAAAATAATAATGAATGTTTCAATTCATTAGTGTGGCAAATAACACCGAAATCAAATTCAAGTGATTCCATTATTGTTGAAGCGGCCTTGTTTATTTTAACAGTAGCATTTGATGAAGGTGCACACGCGATATTCAAAATTGTGGAGTTATTGGGTATAAAAGTTGGACCGACATTCCACTCGTACTGCGTCGAACGAGATATGAAGCGAGTGGAAACTGCTGAGAACTGCAGGAATATGGTCTACAAAAAAGCAAAAAAGTCAAAGACGACACTGGAAATGCTGATGAAGAACCATCATATGGTTCAGGACTTGATATTTTAAGAAAAACATAACTTTACATGAAGAAAAATGCAACAAAAACTTTAAACGCGCTTTTTTAGAACCGACTTTTTTCAAACCTGTCCTAACGATTACTCAAAAACTTCTAAGCCGTTTCAAATTTTTTTTAAAATTTTTGTAATCACAGTGACTAACTTTGTGCGTAACCCATTTTTAAAATTTTGATAATTACTATTTCTGCAAGCTGTTTCAATATAAAAAAAGCCAAAAAAATGTAAAAATTTTCAATCCGTTGCCATTTTGCGAAAAATTAAAAAAAATAATGGATACCCATAGCGATAGCTACAGTCGTATAGATATTCAAAAATTTTTGATTTTTTTTAGATAACCACGGTATCATTGGGAGAATGGAGGGGTAATTTTTGTTAGTCTTCAAGTCAAATCCCATAGGTTCGTAAATTTTGAAAATTTTGAAATAAAAATTTATATAAAACAATTTTAATATATCCTTAATAAAATGAAAAAAAAAATCCGAACCCTTTAATAATTAGTTAATCCTGTGAAAAAAATGTGTGACATAAAAATTGTGGAGTGTCACAAAAAGTTTGACGGTCAACAAGTATTCAATCGGCAAAATCGCGAAAAGAAAATAATCCGAGTCTCGCGCATCTCGCGTCTAAAAGAAAAAAAAAAAAAAAATCGAAAAGGAGCCAATCGTCCAGAGGAAAGACACCGTTTCTCTGCATAGGTACTAAATGGGCTCACCTGGTAGGTTCGTCAAAGAACATTATAGGAGGATTATTGACCAACTCGAGGGCGATAGAAAGTCTTTTTTTCTGTCCTCCGCTGAGGTTTGAGGTCATGGTTCTGCGATGCTCAGCTAGACCCAGAGTTTCCAAGATCTCTTGAATCTGTATCATAGAGAAAAAAAATATGTGAGTCGACCTCAGGTAATAATGTTATCGCCACATGCAGATTTCTTCGTCGGTATAACGTCAGACTGACTTTAACATTCGGTAATTTATTTATTACTTTTACTTCAATTAACGCCTTACGTGCCTATTCAAAGGGACTAGTAACATCCATGCCTGATTGAAGAAGAAAACGAAAATTCGAAAATCACAACAATATCAATAATATTTTGACCTACCACTTCTTCCTTCTCAGCCTTCTTGACGTGACTTCCAAGTTTCAAATTTGCCGCGACCTTCATAGCCTCCTCGACGGTTAAGTTACCGTGAAGCTGATTGTCCTGCATTATGTAACAAGAGAGCTTCCTGAAGGCGCTGAGATTTCGTTCGTGTCCATTCATGGTGATGCTGCCTTCCATTCCCGTAGTCCTGAAAATATAGAGTCACCAAATAAGCAACCAATGGAAAGACGACAGTCTTCAAGTTCAAGGATAAATTGTTGTGTCTTCTAGTAATGAAAAGGAAGAAAAAAATTAATATCACGTTTCGATACCTGCGTGGAAAATGACTGTCGGACAATGAAAATATTCAATTTAGTTGTGCAACAATACCATCCTTGAACAATGACCTGACCCAGACGCTCCGTGAATGCAAATATCAAGTAAAAAAAACAAACGTATGAACGTATAAAATGGAAGCTTCGACATCATGAATTTTCTTCAATTTGATATCGCGTTATTTCGATGGGCAAGGAAGGAAAAAATATGGCGAAAACGCAATGTTCGAGTATAAAATTAATCGAAATTTCTTCGATGAGCTCGATGAAAAATCGAAGGACTTTTTTAAAAAGGGAATCGAACAATTGCCTTTACGCTGGTAAAAGGCATTAGAAAATGATGGAAATTATTTTGTTGATTAGCATTTAAGATTTCTTTAATAAATAAATGTTTTTCGCCAGCAAACAAAATTTTCATTACTTTTCGGCCCCCCTAATATGCATATATACATATATAGGTATAGTGAAGCAACCAATAATCTCGAGCATTTCTCCATCAGAATGAAGAAAGTGAGACTGCTCGCTCGTCCGCGACCTTTTACTTTCTTCGGGCGAGAGAAACTTTCGAAAATGGCTAACGTTACGAATAATATTACAAGGCACTATATGAGAAACAACGGTTTACAAGAGTCGTACAATGCAATTGTATTTTCTTTTTATTATCGTCAGGATGGATTCTCCTCATTATCATGCATTGGCCTGTGCCGCTTATCGTCACCTTTGTTTCCGTTCGCCATACCGGATATAACGTAACGGGCGTTGATCAGTCGAAATGAATTTTTTTGAACTATCGTCCGGGCAAAAGAACACGACAAAAAAAAATTATCCTCAATAAGAATTCACGTATCGCTCGAAGAATCCTGCCGAAGGAAATAATCGTGAACGAAATATTCGCGTGCAATGCGACTTGCATAAGTAACCATAATGCCAGCTGAGAATAATGGCTGCTTTTGTAACGATAGACTCCCGCTGAATTTATTCTGAAAAACAAATGTCCCTCACGATCAATTATTATACCAGCTGTGTCTCGTATACGAGTCACGTGCTCGGCGATCGACTCGTTGCATCTATCATTTCTCAAAACTGACCGTACGACATCTGAAGTTCAATTTGGGAATTACGCAATTTCGAATTTCCCGCCTCTTCTCGCATACCGCACAGTGAAATCGTATCGTGTATTGAATCGCAGAGTTTAGCCTATGGCTCGCGTGGAAATCTAGTGAACCTTTCGGGCAAATGAGAAACCAAAACATTCCACGCCTTACGAGAGAGAGAAAAAAAGACTTTCCGTTATCGTCATACTGAACTGACGAATGTAATCGGAAAACGGCAAGATACGCCATTAACGAAAAAAATATTTAACAATTTATCAGACAAATGTCACTAATGATATTCGCTGTGAGTTAAATTACTCGATTATAAATTTATTATTATTCGATTAATCCTAAGCAGCATAAATCTTCCTTCTTTTAATACATTTGACTTCCATGAAAAATTAATGTTTGTCTTTATTCAGCCACGCGAGTAATTGCCTAGTGTGGTAATGATTCGTAGAAGCTTCGATGGTTCGTTAGTTATGAATAGCTTCGAGTAACGAGCTAATACATTTACATAGACACGACAGAGGCATGTAAAGAGAATTTATTCTTATGGTTATACGAAATATCGATGTGCCATTTCAATTTCATCAATCACTTCAATGGATGCCAATCACCCCGATTATAAATAATGTTGTGTGTCAGCGAGTAATTATTGTTTCCAGTTAACCAAATAGATAAGATTCTTATGCATAGTACAAATAAATACGTTCATTTCCTTCCATCCATCGTCATCGTCTTCATCGACTCACCTGTATCCCGTGAGAATATTAAGAAGCGTCGATTTTCCAGCACCGGAAGGTCCCATGATGGCTGTAAGTTCTCCAGATCTGAGTCTTCCGCTGACGGACTTGAGAATGGTCTTGAAATCTGTATAAAAAAAAATAATAATAATTAAAAAAATACGTTAACGTCAACCTCGATACAGTGTATAAAACAGAGCATGAAACAAAGAAGCCAGAGATTCAGGCCGCGTCTAAAGTCCACGCAGTGAATCACACAGCTCGCAACGAGACCAAACATACATAAATGCATGCGGCTGCTTCAACGAAGAAGAAAAAAAAAATGTACAATTATACGTACAAAAGTCACTATATGAATTTTATGCAGACCAATAAAAAAAAAGTTGCTCGACCGGTTCATTTTGATAGTCACTCGTCCTTGAGATACTCATTTTCTCCGGTCAAATTGTCCAATTCACGAACACTCCTGGAATCTTATCGCATCGATCCTCGCTCTTGTGTATGACAGTGCGCGATAAGAAATCTAATCAAATAACTAACAAAGCTCAAAGTATTCGACGTAACGGGGACTGAGATATAAACGTAAAACAAAGAAATCCTGTAATCTATCTATGATTTTTTCTCGTCCCTGTGTATAACGTCTATCCTGTATATAAAGATCGGAGACTGTCAACCATTGATGACTTAGAAAATTGGATACAGCAGAACAAACAATGGGGTCGTCTTTGTCGCGTATCCCAAAGCTTTAAGGTCAAACGGTGCATTGAAAATCTAATCGAAAGTCTGTAAACGATTAGGGTCACGAGATTTTTGATAATTATACGAATCAATTATATTTCATAGAGACGTCATTGATTTACGAAAGTTTTAAATTGCACGCATATTAATTCGAAAGTGTCGCGCCTATTCACCGACCGAGCTAGGTTCCTTTTATAAATTATGAAAACGGACATTTTCTTTATGTGCAATGGAAGCGTGCAACAGTGAATAATTTCCCGGAAGACATGCAAATCGAAAAACGGAGGACGTATAACGAGACTGTGAATTACAGAGATTGGCTGTTGCAGGTAGTAACGATTCAGAGTATAGAGCCTTGAAAATGATGATTGCCATTTGAGGAAACCAGAAGAAGTCTGTCTCGCGTTTTCTATCAAGAGAAACGACTAGTCAGACACGGCAAGCCCTATTAAATATTCATAGAAATAAAAAACGATGCCCACAAAACTCGTATCGATGTCGGAGGTGTACAGAGTTTTGTGCATAATTCTATCGAATATATTCGAGTGTAATCAGCCTCACCTATTTTGACAGTTACGTCAAAGTGGTTTATGCATAAATTCGGAGACAAATTATTATTAAGCTATTTGGCGAGACAGGCACATAATATAAGTGAAACAACCGTTACTGCCTCTTGTGTCAAAGATAAATCTAGCATAATACATTATGAGGATGCAATCGCGATAATTTTCACGTGGACTAACACCTATATATCGTACCGTGTATTTCATCTAAAAGTATATAAACAGTTCCAGCAAGATTTGTTTTTCAAAAATTTTTTTTATATCCTCACTGCTTGAGATTACGTGTTGCTGTTGAACGAGAATTAAATTTTTGCATCATCAATTATGTCAATATTGCAAAACCTGGCATGAAGATGCAATTTTCTTCTCATATCCCCACCACCTTGTCTCAACAAGTATCATCGCTATCGTGAAAACTCGACGTAGTAACAGGTGCGATAATCATACATAAAAAAAAATATTGTTTGTTAGCGGCGTAATGGCGGATTTATGAATATAGAATGGTAAGGAGACTCCTCCCTCTCCGGCGGTCACGAGACAAAATTATGTTTTGCAACGAGCGACACACGAATTGCTGCGGTGAATTCAAGTAGGTTAATTTAAAAGGAAAGTACCGGTGTGCCTCGCGACGAGAGAGAAGGTTGTCGAAACTAGTCAAATTTTCAAGATTTTATCGACGATGAAAGGATAACGAAGTTTGGTTATGAATTATAAATAAATAAAATAATTCACAAGGCTAACGCAATGGATTAATAATGGCACCGACTTATAACCTCGGTGATAGAAGCTTTTTGGGACCGGAAGTGTAATTATGGTCATCAAGAATTTCTAGGTAGTGGAACAGTGGAGTGGGGGGAGGGGGACACGTCACCGACTCCATTGTGAATTCTATTAAATAAAAATTTTGCATTTCTAACTCAATGACGTCCGAATGTACATGCTGTATATTACATTTATGTATATCTATATACACAGGTTATTCAGCCCAAACGCATGACATGAACATAGTTTTACCATAAGACTCAAATGGGCGCGCTACCTTCAGATGGTGCGTTTATAGTGAATAACTCTGTGTGTATATACATATATATATCTAGATATATATATATATATATATATATATATA
>JARQSW010000659.1:0-103198 GCA_030142375.1 Calameuta pallipes
CTGCAGAGAAAAATTCGATTTTCCATTCGTTTCTCATGCGCGAAAAAGGGCGTTTTTCATGCACGTATTATGAAAAACAAATTGTCGCGTATACGTTGATTGGTCAAGCTTTCTCTGTACTTTTTTTTTATCTTTCTTCATTCACTTTTTTTTCTTAACAACTCAACTCGCTATCACTCGGAACGTCTGAGCGATTTTTTCCTAGAAATACTAAGATCCAACCTCTGACAATGCATTTTATTGCTCGTTGCACCGTTCGAGAAAGTCTTTCTCTCCGTCGCCCCGCTACTCCCCTCCTCTGTCTGTCTCCATCTTTTACTATCTCTCCATATATTGGCTGCAGACATTTATCGTATAAATTCCCTATTCGAAGAGGTACCTTGTTGCCTTCCGTGAATTCATCGAGAATTTAACGAAGATGAATATATAGATTTATGTATAATATATATATACACAGCTGGAAGTAAGTAAATTTCAAATCGAATGATAAGGCACAACAAGGAATCTCTTCTCAGGGCGAATGTGTATTCGCACAGCCAAGCTACGCCCCTGGACATTGTATGACTCAAGTATAAAAGTGAAAACTACTTGAATCGTGTACTCGAAGGATCGAACGTTAGTTACTTTCCCGACTCTATACATAATGACATATAAGAATATATAATTTTGTACAAAACCTTAGAATAAGTTGTTTGCGGTTTTTGGAGAATTTGTATATTAAACATGCGATAACGAACGACCACCGGAATGCTTAAGCGGTTCCAGGTTTAAATTCTTGTGACACTAAGATTGTGACATTTAATTCGATTAATCACACGAACCGAACATCCCCGCTCGACCCTTGTGACGATCCTGACGATCGTCATTGCGATTATGCAACAGGAACAAATTTTTGCTCAAAGGCGTTTTCGAATATCTCCTGTTAGCTACACGTGGTCGAAATCGAAGCTTGACGAATCACATTGTATATTTTCTGCGCGAGGGATGAGTAGCGCGTGACGTTATGATGAAACATTTTGAGGGTTTTGACATTTTCAGGAAAAGCACATTTTCTCAACCGGATATATATATATATATATATATATATATATATATATATATTAGCACAGGACGGACTTCGATGAAAAATATGAAAAATTTATTATGAGCGTACTTCAGTTTTTTTTTTTTTTTTTTTTTGTATTGGCAGATTTGTCTAGGGGCATCAATTTTCATTTGTCCACTCAATTTAATTTTATTCTCCGCTGAGAGATACGTAACGAAATATTTATTCTACAAAGTTTGTATCATCGCGACAATTAATTCGACACTGAGTATGTAGTAAAACATTATACGTAACTTTTTTTTTATGACACGCTTAATGTTTCGCGCGCGCACGTGTTTCTCTACGTCACGCGTTACTTGTTCCTTGAGTCATGTACTTGAAAAAGCTCTGGGAGTTTTCTGCAAAATTGCTGCTCCTGGAAACACGAGTTGACTTAATTACAAGCCGCAGTCGTGTCGTTTAGTCAGATCGTTACAGTCTAACTAAACAGATGAAGAGAAGCCCTGGAAAGTGGAGTGAACTTTATTTAGCTAATTTTCAAAAAAAATTCACCAGGTCAATAAAAAGCTGCTTTTGGGACTCGAGGGAAAATGTTGACGCTAGTGGAAAAAAAAAAGCTTCGTACAGATCTTACAATTTTACTTCACTCCCCCCCCCCCTCTCGGACAATGGTAGAAGATTCGAAAGACGAAATAACATATACGGCCTTCATATTGATCGTGAATTACGAATTTTTCGTATCTCAGCAAAACTGCACGCGCCTCACAACTATATACATATATATGGAATGTATAGGTATTCAAATTACTGTATGATTTATCGATGTAACAAAATCAATCATTCAATCTCCAAGTATCGATTTTCCTGTATTCGAATCGATACTCGTTGTTTGATTTCCGTCTTTCTACTTCGGTCCACCCGGAGGGGGGGGGGGGGGTGGATAAATGATCAGGAAACCAAGAGGGTCGGAGAGGTTGGTACCAACGGTACCAGAGCTGAATGAAGAATGATTTATCGAAAGTTAGATTGCGAAACCGCCACATAAGATAAATCATCGAATCGTCACATTCCGACAACGTATGCATACCTACTCACATGAAAACGGAAACATGTGCTCGTTAAAGCATTTTTCCTGCGAACGATCCAAGCGTTGGCACACGTGTTACCTGAATTTCAAGAAAACAATAGAAACTCGTTATTGCCTAGGTCTACGTACAATTTGCTATTTCGTATTGAGTTAGACTAAAGAAATTGAAAAATTCAATCCGAACTGATTGAAAAATTATAATTCTCCACCGAATGAAACTCTTTGTCCGTATGACGTGGGTGGCATTTTTTGGTACTCGATACCCCCCGATCTCTCGTTTTGGTGGAACTCGAGAAAATCGAGGAAACCGGGATATGAGAAATAATGAAAAGAAAAAAAATATTAACAATAAAAAATCATTTTGTCTACACAACCGAGATAGGACTTATACACAGTGTTAAATGTAAATGAATGTCACGGTATAAGAATGAAAAAAAAAAATCAACGTTGGAGTAGCATGCTACGCTATCGTATATCCCTACTGTAACTACTTTCTACGACGTAGCAATTATTTAATAATATAACAGGAACATGTCTGTGAACATGACTATTGCGAATTTGGGTTATCTCGTGTTATTATCCAAGTGTGTTCCCCTATTCATTTTTTTCAGATGACTCTCGACGCATTCTTGTACATAATATTTTACTCTTGTAAATAAATTATCCACACGGTATATTCGTCGCTGTCTCATTATCTAACGCACACCCTTATTATTATTTTTTTTTTTCGAAAATAATTTATTATCGATCTACGTAGAAAAGTATCAATTCGTATTTTTACATACAGGAATCGAGTTTAAGAATCGTCAGGACTTTAACATGTAATTTTAATATATCTATATATATTTAACACTATTCCTACCAACACTTCACGTATGACTATTCCTACCAATGTTAAAAACGGTCATTTGATCGGTCCCGTTGACAACGATGAAACTTTATCTTCTAAAAACTGCAATTAGGGTAAATATTAAATTCGCGATACGTAAGCGTGCATATCTCCGTACTATGTATGTACATCAAGAATGCTACAGTCAAATATTAATGAAAGCCTTTTAAAAGCATACGGGTGGACTTTATTTGTAATTAAAGTTGCCGTTAATTAATTTTTCGTCTGCAAAATTTCTCTACTTGTACCGATGACGTCAGAATTTTTTTTCCTCGCTCATACCTCTCCATCATTTATCGCCAATGTACGTAAGTATGTAAAATAGTTCGCTAAAAATAATTCGAAATGCAAATTTACACTAGCGTTAACTGCAGCTGAACGAAAACTTTAAAAATTCTTTAATGCATCTAATGTACTGTATAATCATATCACTTAAAATTGATCCTATCGGAGAGACTGCAGTTTGTATTTCCCATATGAACGAAATTAATGCAATACGCATGTCTATAACTATTGGTGAGCATCGATCGCTGCAACCAAATGTAATATATATGTATATATACCAAGCATATGTGCCCGATGCACGCGAAATGCAATGTGCCAGTGTTTCGCCATTCCTCTCATAGACAATGGAAATTGTGTACAGTGACAGTCGCGAATTTTCCTCGTAATTTTCGAAAATTTCAAATACGTAAAAATTTAACTGTAACGCTGTATACGTACGATTTACGTAAGTGGGTTCTATGTAGAATTGGATGGGGGATGGAAGAGGGTTGAAATTATGAAGAAATTTTATTTCAAATTTCCCGCCTCAAAATTTATACGTAACTCCAGCGCGAGGAGCTGGAATATACAGTAAAAATATCGCGAGCAGCGTTAGTTACGTTACTGATAAAGAAAGAACTATTTTACAGGATTATACGATTACACCCTTGAGGTGGTGAGTGGTGGGTCTGATTAGCGAAGGCGAACGGTTTCATTCTAATCCTACGTTAATTTCGTTTTACCATCCGTGACGTCTAATTAGCAATGTTCACTCGACGCACTTGAGTCTCCCTCGTAATTCAGTGCTGAGAACAATTGAAGGCCGCATTGCAGAAATATACGTTAACCAATAAACCAGCCAGCCTGGTGCGACCTAATGAGATAATATGAGAAGCGAGTATCACTCGAGTCTCTTTTGTACAAGGAAAGATTTCTGAGGGAATATGTGGCTGCGTATAAAAAACCAGGATAATTTGGGCTGCCTGTAAAAAAAAAACGGCAAAATGAAAAAAAATTCAGCGATACCCATACCGAGGCTGAGTAACGAGTCTCCATAAGTATCGAAAAGGCATAAAGACAATATCGGTTGTCCTCTCGCATTAATGATAGCACTTTACGTTCGATTTTCTTTTTTTTTTCGTCTAGCGTCATTAAGGGCGTTATTAAAATTCTTGCGTTTACGATTTTATGGGGAATTTAAAATTTTTTTATTTTACGAATGGAGGGGGAGATACTTGTTTTTTGAGGAGTCACGTGTGTTCGTATGTCGGGTATATCAACTTTTCAGGTAGTAAAGCCTGATTTGTACTACTAGGCGGTCAGTAAGTATTTAGTTACATTTAGTTTAGTGTCGGCAGGTTTCGAGCTGGTAAACGATATCAGGTAACTAATTGGAAATTGATAAAATTTTGTGTTTCATTGTTTTCGGTCTGTTATGGAGAAAGTGGAGGGGGATTTCGATTTATTTTGAAAAAATTCTAATTTCGATAATTGACATTGGAAATCATGCGGGAAAATTACACGTGGTGATGATACGTGTCCTGAAATTATTATCTCGTATAAAGTGGTCCCTTTCTGTTTTCTTATCACTCAATAATATCATAGTGATTTGATATCAAACTTGGGTAAAACTGAATTTGGACAGTGATCGTTTTGATGGATTTTACAAGAAAATCAAAAAAATATAAAAAACGTGGAAAATAAGTTCGAGTACCGGTAAGATTATAATCGAAATGTAAAATGAACGTTAATTATTTTACCGTAGAATAATTATTGTTGAAAAAATAAATTTAAGGGAAACTTAAATTTTAACGAGTTCAATTAAATTTTGTACTTTTAACGTGCATACGGTTATGTTCAGATGCATTAACCGGTATAGCAGATTTTTCAGTCCATTTTTAATACATACTTTTCCCATTGACTTTTTCTTTTCGAAAAGTCATAAACCTCACATAGCGCTCTTTCGTCTTTCTCCCAGTTTCACGATGGCTATTGTGAAACTGTCTGAACGACAATATATAGAGCAGTCCACGAAAAGCTTTAACACGTAATCTTTTTATCGCGAGACTACCGTATGCGGTTCTGATATTGCCAGGGAAAAAGAAAGGGAGGGGAGCCTTAATGGCATAAAAAGAAAAAGTATATTAAATGTGATTCGGTGTGCACGGGGTTAGGTGATGGGTTGTACATATTCGCCGTATACCAAATGAGAATCCTTACAGCGATGCATCCATTTCCGAAATGCGACGTGCAATCTCTCGCGGATGCTTCTCATCCCTGCACCCGCGCTGCACCCGCGCTGCACCCGCGCTGCACCCGCGCTGCACCCTGTGCTCTGAGAAACATGGGAAAAGCCGTTTAATCCTCTGGCAATGCACTTCCTATTCCACGACTTGCGCAACACTTATATTGATCGAGAATAGTTGATGCACAAGTGTGGCATATAACGGTATATAAATATAAACGATGTTTATCTGGGCCAACACTGCGCCGTACGGATACGTAGAAAAAGGCCACCCTATATACATACATACATTGAAATCGATTGTCCCAAATGTAAATAGGAAGAAATCGACGGGTGAAATTTATCTCGATTACATATTTAATGTCAAACTGTGTACAGCTGCATTTTGTACTCGGCACTTTGGTAGAGAAAATGTATCGATGAGTTGAAATGGTGTGAACGAGGGGGAAGAAATTTTTGATGAAATTTTCCAAATATTTTTGGAAATTTTTTTCAGATACTTAAAAACATAGCAAAGACGATCGTTTCTTCGAGTTTTATTTTTCGTTAATATAATTTCTTGAATTTTCGATTTCGAACTACTTTTCGTACTTGTATTCAATGACTGATCTATCTATTACGGGATACCAGCGGATTTTAATCTGTATTGATAATCTAAGAGATAAAAAATTTAATTCCAGGTATGTTTCTTTTTTTTTCATATATATAAATCGCGAGTTGAATTTCTTTGTCTCTTTGTCCACCGACTTGACGTAGACAGAAATGCCGGGTTGGTGACCAAGTGAAAAATGAGGGTTATGGATGAAACCCACTAACTGGGGAACAGCTGTAGTGATGAGATCCTGGTGAAATGTCAAGAAGTTGTTCCATGACCGAAGGGGAACTTCTATACGTTTGAGATATAAAATTGTGAGAGCGGATGGATAAATTTGAGGGAAAGCGCAGGGATGGGTTTGGCGTGAGATATTTCGAAATTAAAGAAAGAGGAATTTTTTTTTCTCGTACATAAAATTTATATATTAAAATACTAAATAATATTTTAGTATTTTATAATAGACACGTTAACATAGAGAACTTAAATGCGAATTCTCAAATAACTAATTTTCTGTGGTACAGTCTAATATACCTTTGACTTTACGATGCGGCACATTGAAAATTCTTCGACTCATACGACACGAGACATATTACCTTAATATTACAGAATGAATTAAAAAATTGCATAGTTTAATCTAATTTCTTATTAATCCTAAATC
Source organism: Calameuta pallipes (assembly GCA_030142375.1). NCBI lineage: Eukaryota > Metazoa > Arthropoda > Insecta > Hymenoptera > Cephidae > Calameuta > Calameuta pallipes. Next base: position 6,784 of record JARQSW010000659.1, read on the forward strand.
CGCAGCTCCTTTAACAATATCGACTCTAACGACTGTCCGTACGATTTCACGAGTCAATCGTCAATATTATAACGTCAAGTCTTATTGTAATAATCTGTCCTTACGACACGAATAAGTTTCCATAAATGCATTGAAATCGTTATAGAAATTCAATTCGGAGTGTCAGACGTAAATTATTATTTATCCAGGACAATTTCGCGTCGGACGATACAGAGAAGAAAATTTTCACCAGTCATAACAATTCGTAAAGCAAGACACCAGATAACTGTTGTCACGATAAGGTTAGACGTGACATAAATATTCTTTGACGGAAGGAATCTTTATTTATTTTTTTAATTTTTTTTTTTTTTTATAATTCTTCGTATAAAATCCCGTAAGCGAACAATCATGTCTCAAAATATTATTCATTTGGTGTATGCTCAAGTGTATAAAAGAAAATAAGACCAAGGCTAAAATTGAGCATCTGTTAAAATAATCGATGCCAAGCATAAAGTACGGCAATAGAATCTTATTAGTCAGTTTATCAGAGTCATGGAAACACTTCGACTCTTTTGCTTGCTCGTAGCTCTATGCAGAATCGGACATTCTGCGGTATCTTACAATCCACTGGAACGGCTCATAGAAGACGTAGTCCCGGATTTTGAGGAAGATAGCTCCGAGGAGGATACCACAGACGTGAAGGACGAAGACGAAGAAGATACTGAGTGGTGGTTAGGCCACTATTGTGATTACTTGTACGACATACTGGGTATTGCCTACCTTCGGGATTTCACTGAAGAGCTTGCGGACACGCTGAGTGATTTTGATAACGAACCAGGTGCGTTGGATTTCCTGGTTTGCGTTGAGAAAATTGAATCCATAGTCTGGAACAAGGGAGTCGCATGTACAATATAAGGCAGGATAGTTTTAAAATGGATACAAAATATTCGTGTATGGATCGTTTATTTTAAAAAGATATCACGTAATTTATGCTTAATTTAGCGTAAACATTTTATTTATAACTAGTTAGTATTTGAAGAGAAAATGGACTTACGCCATTTTAAAAATAAACTGTCCATATGTTCATTTCCAAGTAGTAGAAAAAATATGTAAAATTAATAGGGAACTTCTTTTCTAAAAATTTGACTCTTCGTATTAAACGTTTCTAACTTTAGTCTGAAAAAATTTTTTTTTCCTCTTTCTTCACTTGAACACATGCCCAGTGCCTTTCTCGTGTGATAAATAAAATATGTGAGGTCGGAAAATCCCACGTAATTTTCTTACGACTTTAATTAAGGGGCGCTGTCGTGTTAAATGCATGATTTATCATTAATTACAGAAACCCAGGTGGAAAGACCTCCTATGACTTATAATCATTCCGTGTCGATACCGGCTGCCGTGTATAATGATATATATGGAACAACAGTGAATTCAGGTGAGAATAATTTTTTTGTTTTTATCTCCCACCTATCTGTGCTTGTCAAGTTGGTCGGATTTTTGTATCGTGTTAATATTTTAGCTCAGATTTTCTATGCATTTGGTTACAATTTTTATTTCCAATCTATATCCGGTATTATCGATAATTACGAAGCGCGACGATCGATTACGAAATTATGGGATTACGTGTAATGGCGATTTCCAGCGTGATATTACATTCGGGTAGTATAGGATATATGACAGCAGCTGGCTAATTCCATGGAATAACGTAATGTGGGAACCAATTCAATCGTTTATGTATATAATTGAAGGATTGACTGTTCACGCATTTCAATCGATTAATAAATAATGTCGAATAATATAGTTTCGCTAAAAAAAATAGTTATACAATTTCGAAAAAATATTGTGGATTTTTAAATGTCTTTATTCAATTCTAAATAGCGTGGTAACCAATATTTTCATTTATGGTACAATATATTGTATTTACCAATAAATTATAGTTATCGATTATTCTCTGTAAAAAATGTATCTTTTTTATGAATTTTTTCCTTGCAGCACTTACGGACGTTGCACGTTAAATATTTTCTTTTCTTTTTCCTTTGTCCATAGGGCCAAATACAGCCGAACTGCCATCAGAGCCTCCGACATCGTCTGTGAATAAACCACAGTTCGTCAATAGTTTATTAATCCCATCAGTCTTACCTCCAGACCAGATGTTACCAGCAAATGAGACCACAGAAGATTCATTAACGATTGCATTAGCCAGTGATCTGGTGGATGATACTGATTGAGAGAAAAATAGACGAGGATTCCATAAATAAGTGGTATCTGTCTACAGTGACGTATCGTGAAGGATATAAAAGGATAATAACAAAATTTGATAAGAATCAATAAAATGATTATTGGAATATAGAATTCAGATTAATTACAATAATAAAGTACGAGTAACGACGTTGACCTACATATCTAAACCGTACGTACCTTGCATTGGCAATCGGTTGATTATTATTTAACGTGAATATGTTAAATGAATGGAAACAAATGGAAATACAAAATTATGTAATTAAAATATAATTAATTCACTTGCAATTACATATGTAGTATCAGTGGTCCCACAATTTTCATTGAGTATACGATTTAATTGAAATCATGTCCCGCAACGCTGCTATGGACCAATTAACAATTTTCATTCTATCCACGAATCCTAATGATGATATGACCATTATTCTTGCATAAGTTCCAAGCTACAATTTTTTGATAAAAATTATGATTTATTCACATATTGACACGTCAGAAGTATTATTTATCCAATTCATTGCTCCGTTAAGTTTCATATGAAATATCCTGTTTCGTTATAGTCAATAATATCTACTGATATTTGATAAGGAATTTCCAATCGAAATGCGAATAACAACACATGCAACTAATAAAATGTATTTCAAACGTAATACCTGGTATTGTATTATCTATGGAAATTACCTACTAACAATAACCATATTTACGAGCACTACTAAAATATTATCGGACGTATTCCAATCTACCTGTACAGAGTGTATTAGCAAAGATGCACGTTTGCGGTTTGCGGTGAAACGGTGCAAGATTTTGAAAACCTGATGTGATGAACATTGAAGGTTTCCCTATTGCGCATGGATTGTGCATATTATTGTTGTTTGTTTAATTTCTGTTTGCAAATAAAGATATTATATATTTTTGATTTAATTGAATATGTTAATACCTTGATGACCGGTGCTTTTGAGCCAAAACCGTTATGTGCAGCTGGCGATTTCTAGTCGCTCGTCTAGCCCCTAAAATCGTATTTTTGCGGGGAGCTTTTTTTCAGTTCCAAACAATTCGGCCAGATGGCGCTGTTAAGCACCTGCGATAGTTCCGGAAAATTCCGCTACGGTCGGAGCGCGTAAGGCAGCTAAGATTATTAAGGCTGCAAAGGCTGCAGTCAGAGGTGCATAATGGCCTCCACCAGAAACACTCCAAATCCTAAAGACTCCCATGGACTCCAAAATCTGTAGCGAGGAACGCGTAACACCTAAATCTAAATGGAATCCAAATAATCAATGCAATTCGTATATTACTTCGCACTCTCAATATAGTTACTTTAATTTCGAGCAAATACCACAATACGATGAAATACAAAACGACCATAACGATCATTTATCGTTCAAATATTTTGCACCCGATTGTTATATAATTATTCTCAGCAAACGTACAAAATCTCGAAAGGCTCACGAGAACCAATACACACACAGCACTTATCGAACATAAAACCTGGCAAGCTTACAGTACGAGCAAAGCGTCCATGTTGCACACATGAGAAGGAATCACGTAGACTCGTACCAGAGTAAATACACAAAATACGAAGAGAATCGGTTCACCAGTGAGCGAAGTTCATGAAAACTGGGCAAGCGGCCAATTTTTATCAGGGCTCCGGCTAAGCTCGGAATAAAAGACATTCTTTGAAAAACGCTTCACGTGTGAAGACAAAAAAAGGTGGCAAGCAAAATATAGGATAGCTATTAGCCAGAATGGAAGTCAACAGTATCAGCCTTCATAGGGAAGCATTGTATACTGAAAGAACAATAGACCCGATCATTTCTTTAGCCCATCTTATACCTAAAAGCTGTTTCAGATCGCCCATAAATCTTTCAGAAAGTAACATACACAGAACCCTCGAAAGAATCCCTCAAGAGTTTCAGGGAAAAAAAAAATTTTTTTAACTTTTGAAACTAACATACAAGTCGAAGAGATCCTGATAGGTGTTGAGAGGTCGGTTGGTCTTGCGCATCCTGTATACCGTGTAGCAACGAAGTTACAAGTTCCTGTCATGCTCACTTTGGGCTCCGTATTCACGAGAGAGAAACGATCCGTCAATCAGGCTTCATAATTATCGTAAGCTATCTTGCCATCGTCCCATTCTAATAAGTATTGATTGCTTTCTAACCTGAAACCTGCATAGGAGAAGATCGTCCGACGTAGCCAGCGAAGCTTCAGTCCCCGGTGACCATGCCGGGTCAGGCTCATCGTCTCTACCCCTTAAGTAAGATAAATGATCTCCTAATGCCTCTATTTCGCTCTGCTTCGAAGCAACGCGATATAGTAGCACGAAGTTGTCTTCACTAAAATTCACTACATATACAGGCAAACAATAAAATAGGAATTCGGGATTAGATATTCCGACGAGTATACAAATGAAAACAATGACGAATAAGAATAATTAAAATCCGAACCACCGTGGCACTCTATTTATTCTCTATAATCACATTAAAACTGTAGAGGCTGTACGTACACGTGCTGCGGTTGCAGTGATACTGCGCGAGTTAAGCAGGCACTTACGAAGAAGCCTATTTTGTTCCCTGTTTCCCAAAACCAACAGCATAGAGTATTAATTAGTGCAGTGTGCTAGAAATTTACAACATGTTTAAAGGGTACTTATAGTGTTGCACGTAGAAAGCACCAGATGTACGTTGCCACAGCGTAATCGCGTACCTTGCCAGAGAAGCCAACCCACGTACAATAGCTTGTATATAGGTAGGACGATATTGCCCACGTAGTTTATTAATTTAACGACGTTATATTTTTTGGTTAATCAATCAAATAAATATACCTCGCTCATAAAGATAATACCGGCTGGTACATAGATTGTAGATAATATTTGACACTGACATTTCTACTTACCGCTCCTTGTAAAATCCTTTAAGGCACTCTCTTGAACGAGATGGGAAATTTATTCACTTGCTACCTATCTTACATAAGACAGCAATAGATACGTAGGTACATATCCAAATATACATTACGCAGGCAGGACTTGCAAATTGTTCAGCCTGGCTGTACGTCGCTTTGAACTTTGACCCGCCAAGCTCTGGATCCAATGGCACGACGTGAACTCCTCTACGACGAAGTGGTGCTGCTTCCGTGGCGTCCAAAGAAAGACTGACAGGCGTTGACTTCGTACAAAATGGGGTGTAAGTTTTGCTACGTAATATATGGACAGGTAGGTAAATTTTAATGACTAAAGTGTACGGGGTTATTAAGGGACGTATTTTTTTCAGTCTTTAGCGAGGGGACTGAGTCGGAAGGGAAATAAGACGAAGAAGGAAAAAGTGGGGGACGATCGGGACTTGAGAAAAGGAAGAAAAAAAAATATCGGATATCTGAGTACACTTTCGTAGCAAGGAAAGGGTTAAAACCATCGATCCAGGGCGTAAGTATAAAGTCAAACGGTACGCGAAGCGCGAGTTAACGATGTCCCACTAACTCTTAGGGATCTTCGAGTATCGTCCAATTTGCCAACTACAGTTTTATTTTTAAGCTTTACCTTCGCAAGACACGGCTAAGAGTCACTGATGTAAAGTTCAATCGAAGTGTGAGTGTTTTTGAGCAACTGAGAAACTGGCTCTATCTGTCCCTATAGACGCTTCGCGTTAGTTCACTGGGTGAAAAGAGATAGTGGGACACGACGAATGGGGTATAGGTGTATGACAGATTTTTGACGAGTCTCTTAGTATATTTTTTATACGTTTAAAATTACCTGGGAGATATTGTCGTTTGCACGTGTTGAATCGAACATCCGATTTCAGTATAGGACATCGAACGTGTGCGAGATAATGAGACCCTCGTGTCGTCAGGTAGATTCTGTTGGGATTTGCTTTTAACAGGGTAGGTGCGTCGTGTTATCTAGGCATATGGGATTTTAGCATATGCCTGTATGCCTGTATACCCGTGTATGTATACTTATGTCGATTATCTGAAGTTTTTGATTTTGTTCTTTGGATTTTTTATGATTCAAATTTCAGCAGAGAAAAGTTGACGGTATTTGGTAATATACAAAATGGTAATATGGTACCAAGAAGTGACGACGAGAACGATCGTTGAGGAAAATTCAAAATTTCAATATTAAAAAATTTTTTTGACTATATTGTAATGCAATTATGTGAGCAGTCTATATTAAAAATATTACTAATACTATTTCATTGGCAGTGTATACCACTGCAAATGTAGTATATGTTAATTACTAATTGTTTTTCGTGTGCTGTTTTTTTATGGGGATGAATATTTGTAGCCCTTTGACGTTTTTTTATACTCATCAGCCAAAAATCCACGTGGCAGTGTCAATGGTAGTTACGAAAAATGATAGATTAAATAGTAAACAAAATTTGAAAAAAAAAATACAAATTTCTGGCGAGCGATAATCCCTCAGAAAATTATCAATGCTTCTACTAATTTTTACCTAACAGCAAATGTCGGAAGGGCAGCATAAATTAAAGTATCTCGTTTTCATTACTCCGATTCAACCCTATATACATATACATATGCACGTGTGTATTTCAATCTACGTAATTTCCCTCATCCAACCGGTCCGAAACGACCAATCGTATGACTAGTAATAAAGCAAAGGGATAATTAAAAATCAAAGAGAAATAAAATCAAAGTAAAAAAAATACTCAAAAATAGAAAAAAAGTCACAAACGGATAATTAATGACGTAGACAAGTGACCACTAATCTGCGATCATGTAGTTGCTGGGGATTTTTGTGGTCGTTGGTCGGTTGGTAATTGTGCGCATAAATTGGCGAGGGTTGTGGCGAAATAACTAGGTGGGGGTGGGTCGGGCGGTGTCTGTATGGTAAGGGAGGGAGGGAGGGAGGGAGGGAGGGAGGGAGGGTGGTCGAATGCGTGGACTGTGCTGAAAAATAAGGGAAACGAGAAACAGGATAACTATATATGTCCATTATATACAGAAGGGGCGGAGGGGGGTGCGAAAGGGGGAGTGGTCGGGCATTACCGCCATACACAAAATTGCGTGATATCGTGCCGTATGCTGTCCACCTGCATACGTACGATGTGTCCTGTGTCCACTGTTGAAAACTCAACTCATATCACATACGTATTACGGTAACGAGCAACATTCCGTATTACCCCGTGAAAACGCGCACGAGCCAAAACGCGGACGATTCTGCGTCAACTGCTGCACGTACGTATTCAAGCAGGTATAACAATCTGCTGTACAGTTGCATTATACAGGGTGATTTTGAAAACTGGAATCGAGGTATATGTATTTTTTAATGCGAATATAAATAAAAATAATGAACAAAAGTATAATATGATTTACCGAGGATTCATCTTCTGTAAGATTATTTTTGTTATTCGCTCGAAAAAAAAAAAGTAAAAAAAATTTCTATAGCCCATCCAAGTCGCGAGGATCACCCTGTATAGAGCGATTTGGTAATATTGTATCGGCTGAAGTTAGTCCGACGGACTTCCTTCATTCGCATAATCCATTTTCATATACAACTCCAAATCCTCTTGGCAAGAACGTGGAAGCTATCGACATTCTAGCAATGAAATATAGATGAGATAGGATATATAAGAAAGTTTCTCCTTGGACCTTCACCACGTTCACTCGTTATCATCCTGAAACGCCATGACGTCCACGAGTTGAACTTTTAACGTACACGACGACCCGTGGTGAAAACTTGAAAAAAATAAATAAAAACTTTCGTTTCTATTCTTCGTAGATTTTTTTTTTTTTTTTCACTGAAATTCTAGAGTGACGTTTTTTGGCCGAAATATTTCGTTTCTCTTATAAATCTATCTTTTATAAACCAACAAACTCTGCCTATCTGAGCATTATGGCTCCGACTATAAACTCTGGCTGCACGTCAAACAATTTATATCCCGATCAATTACGTTACGTGTGTCCAGGCATGCACGAGGCTACTAAATTTTACTCAGGTATGCATCAACTAGACCTGATATCTCCATTGCGAATGATTTCCGCATTTCCCTACACGATGACGCTCGTTTAACAATACCAGGTAAGAAATGACAGTGGGATTACTTGAGAGCTGGACAATACGACCCGGAACAATAGTAAGTATACCCAAGACTTTATACGTTTACAGGATACGGCACTCAGGGATATTATTTCTCTCTGTACTACTCCGTCTTCCTGATGCCGTTTTATGGTGTTTGTAAACGCGAGGATAAAGAAAGAAAAAAATTGAACAGGATCCATATGGGAAGTAAGGAAAATATTTGACCGATTATCGACATCCATTGCTCGCGGGAAATTTAGTCAAATACAAGAAGGTTATATACATATATACATACATACATACATACATATTGGTAAAAAATTTCATATAAAATAATTCTCAACGACCTCCTTGAATTACCTGTACAGTTTATCCGAAGGAACGTGAACGTGGAAAAAGTTTTCTTATCGAATTTACGTACTGAAAAATTGAGAGTTCAATATCAGGCTACAGCCAACGTTAACGTAAGGTTTACGTATAGGTACAGTAAAAGCGGCGAAAGCCTCGCCTAGTTTAAAGTTCATTTGAGTCAGGACATCAGACACGAGACCCCTTGCCTTCCGCCCAAGTATAATTCGATGAAGTTAGCACTGACAAGCAACCACGGAATCAAAGCCCCTACAGGCATATTCCGTGCACGCATCGTATTTGTGATTGACGAGAAATTTTACGCGTCGGGGAGTTCGCGAAGTAAGTTCCTGCGCCAGGAGGAACCACGGTAACGAAATCGTCCACGTGGACTTTAGTAATATCGAGTGGAAGCGAACGAGTTATGTAGCAACAATACGAACAGAAAGAAAAGAAAAAAAAAAGGTTGAACAAATAATTTTCCTTAAGTAAATTAATACATTCGGAAGAACTTTGAAAGCAATCAGTGCCTTGCTAAAATATTATTAGTGAGCTACGACTGTACACGCAAAATACTAATGGCTCGTATAAAGCGATTATCACGTTCGTTCGGATAATTGCCATGTTGCGCAAGCAGACAGTTCGTCAATTAACGTAACGTAATGCGACGGTATAGGAAAAGACAATTTAAATATAGGAACGGGTTTTGAGTCGAACTGTACATTTTGGCAAGAAGCCTGTGCGGCAATTTGGAAAAAAAAAATTCACAAAATTCAATAATGTATATTGTAATCTATAATAAATTTTCGAATCACTCAAAGTGACTGCACCGCGCTTTTTTTATACACCGAACTGATACGTTGGGACACTAAAAGGAAATTCAGATGGCTGTTAATTTCTCAGTGCATTCTGACAACTGTATGCGACTATAATGAATATAATATATGTATATCAATAAGAAACTTACTGATCGAACTGTACTTGTCAGCTTGTTGTCCTGCACTATCCTGGTTGGATGCGCCGTGTACGAAACGACGGTATCAGTCGGAGTTGTTATCAGTAGGCAAGGAAGTAGCATGATCTGAAATGCGAAAGGTCAATTGTTGTGGAAAAAAAAATAAGACTATCGTATCGTAATAAATTTTTTTCATAGACCGACGGGATGTGGCAGAACTGAGAACAAAAAGCTCTCGACATATCCGAATCGAATTCGTATCGGTATTGACGTAACGATTCTCACGAGATTACATGAGCTTCGAGTTATTGAACTCGGGGAAATTAACGGGACGGAAAATTATTTAACAAGCACTTTGTAAGTAGGATCAATATTTATTATTATTATCCTTCACGACTCTCCATGAGTTTTCTCCTTAATTTCAATTATCCATTGTGTCCTCCTCGTCTCTTCGGAAGCTGTCTCTTAATTTCTTCTTTTCATACCGCTTTAATTACGGACTGAAATCGCGTCATTTTCAAAATTTCGTATCGCTGCGTTATCGCTGGTGCAAAATTATTCATTTTCAATCAATTCACTTAAGCCTGTGACATTAACTGGTGAACGCATCGCCTTGAACGATCAGATAATAATTTTTTTTTCCCCACTAACAAGCTTATCAGATATTTCAAGAGCGTAGATATAGATTGAAGGGTGATTGTTTTATGGAAAATAATTAATACTGACGTTAGAAAAATATTTTGCGTTGTTAATGAATATGCTGGTTCGTATTGGAATTCGCACTGTTCGTATCACTATTATTATTATTCTTTACCATATTCATATGAGCTATGACGAGATGCACTTTCACATGCATATACTATGTAGGCATAATACATAATTATAGATATATATATATTTATATGCAGAAGATGGTAGGTGCGGTTTCAAGATTAACTAGTTTTTTTTTTTACGATTGAACGATTATCTCCCGTTTATATCATGAATCAAAATGCATGTTTTGTCCTTTTTTATTCAACTATGGCGTACCATATTGACGAGTATGAATTGAATTGCTTTTATTATATACAATGTTATTAAGAGCGCTAAGGATAAAGTTAGTTGTCAAACAATAATATTCTTGTTTCTATAGAGTTTGTATAACGGGTGATTCAGTTGAGGTAGTCGTCGTAGATAAGGTACTCAAATGCTGTGACTAATTTTTGCTGAATCACCCGGTATTGTTGTTGTAGCTGAACAATGTGAGTGATTTAAATTAATACGCATGGATTATTTAGGGAACAATAAGATTTACTTGTATAATAGGGAAGAATCTTACATTGCACCATTGTATCCAATCTTGAAGTACAGTATAAGTAGGTTAATCTTTGAACGATATTATGTCTTATGGAAATATATGTGTAATAAAGTCATGCATTAGTTGACGTGTGCAGTGACAGCAGTAGTCAGGAATTTGAACGGAGAAAAGAATTGTAGTTGTTTCGAATATCTACTCGTATGGATTTTACATAGATGACACAAAATTATAGCCATTAGATTTGATGATGCTGCACCGCTCATTACGATCATTGGATTCATTTAGTTAGGCGAAGAGAATCAATCTGGCAAGTAGAAAATGAATTAGCACTATGGATACAAATCATATTCTGCACACCATTTCCGAGCAAAATTTCAATTAATTTCTACAGTATATGCATGGGCTGCATATTCCCAGAGTGAAGTGAATGCTGTTTTGGGAAATAAATTCACTGCGAGTACGTGCGTCAAGATTGCATCAGACGCATATCTAAAAATAATGCGACAGTAGATAGACTATCTCATTACAAATTATTCCCTGAAGATAATTGATATTTTGATACTTCGATATACGGCACGTCTAATAAGCGTGAATATTGAAAACTGACAATTTGGAAAGGATATATTAAAATTTATACGATACTGTTGTAGAAAAATGTGTCGCGCATTGCTTTGCTATTTAATATTGAAAATCCGTTCGCTAAATGAAATTCGTTTCTGAAAAATTCAGATGACACTGAAAGTTGTATCTCCCGCCACGTTCAAGATTGAATGTTGGCTACATTTCACACCAGTTTACGTCATCCACCACGTGATAGGCAACCACCGTATTGACCTATAACCATCGACGTAGAAAATAGCAGTGCGCATGCGGACAGTAACGTGCGATTTGCCACTCGGCACACGTGCGTTCGGTCATCTCTAATAAATCCGAAGTGTTATCGCGCGGCTAGTTAGCGCAGTTAAATCCGTAGAAAGTTTAAAGTAGAAAGTGGATAACGTACAACGGAGGAGCAAAGAGCACTGCTGATTATAGTAAATCTAGAAGATCGTTACCGGTGAGTTTCCCGGAATAAAGTAGAATTAATTCTTGGGCGGGGCTGACGAGACTGCTGCAATCTGAAGATGGTAGCCCTGCAGCCGGCCACGTGTATAACTACTTTTATTATTATTTGCTTGAATTTAACATAGTTCTCGGGTGCATATTGTGAAGTCCTATGTAATTCAGAATGGAACTGACATTTTGTATCGTTGGAGCTCTTGAAATTTTGCTTCTGCAGCTTCAGAAGTTAGCTGAATCGTCACGCGCTCTCTGGTTATAACCATACCATATACGAGATCGGCTGTAGGAAAGACACGCACGACATATTACCCCACTCTTACGCACACAACAAATTATCTGGGAATAGTCACATTCTATCTTTACATATTTATTTTTAGACAGGTCTTCATATTCATAGTTATTTTACAAAATATATATTGCTGCTGGATATATTATTTTATGGCGGGTTGCATTGCTACTGTCATCATCATTATATATTTTTAATGAATATTAAACTTTTATCATTTGCATCAACATGAATACTTATAAAAACACTTATTGTCACCTGATATTCCGATTGTCACAGTTGTATTCAATTCAAAAATTTCTTTGTTACCTTTGACTTTGCTTCTTAGCTCTTGACCTAACCCCTTTTTCTGTTGTTTACTTCTGACAAATTTCTATTAGCTGTAGGTCCAGCTATCCTTAGCATCAAGTATTCTGTATATTATCATTGATACTGTACTTTTATAACAACGTGACAACACAATTTGGATATCTTCTAAGCTATTCCAATGTCAAATTCTGTGTTTCTTGTGATTCGATTTTCAAACTATTATAGTAGTATATCAAGTTTTGTAGTTGTACAATACACTAAAGCACATTCTTTACTGTGAAATCTTGTATAAATTACAAATAACGATTTTGAATAATATTTGCAAGTTGCTATGATTTATATATTCTGAAATGACATTATTTAATAGTGTGCTATTAACAAAAATTGGATTAACACATATTTACGACTTTGTTACATTATTCTTCAAATTTTAAGTACTAGTATATAATTTTTAAGTTTTCTGAGACAAGATAACTTTATTGCCTATCCATCATCAGTGAAAAGCATATATAACTTACCTAATGCGTAAAATGACAAACAGAATGTTCATAGATATGCTTGTATGATTATTAAATTTCATTCTTGGCAATGATATTAAGCATAATAAAAAGTCTCACTAGTACACTACAGTCTTTAATCTGCAAATATATCTACTGTTTATCTGCAATCTTAATTTTCTACAGATTAATTAAAGCATCTAAGTTAATATGGTTTCATCAACGGTGACTGAAAATGGAAACGCAACACCTGAAGTCAAGTCATCTTCTACAGTGGAATTTCCACCTGGAGACTATAGGCTTGTTGGCTGGGATATGGATGCTACAGGCAGAAAACTCATTGATGAAATTTGTCAGATCGCAGGATATACACCAAGTTCCACTTATGCCCAATATGTGATGCCTTTCAAAAATCTGAACCCACCTGCTAGAAAAAGGCACAACATGAAAGTTGTGACTATTGGAAAATATCGTATGCTCAAAGATAGTAAGACTAATAAGGTAATATAGTGATCTTGTCTACTAGACATGTATAAAAATAAGTTTTACAAACAATAATTGTATTTAAACTTCTATTAGATATTGAAGACCAAGAGTGAAATATCTGCGCTAACGGACTTCTTAACGTGGCTGGAGTCTGTCAAGGGGGATGCCACAGATGGTGTTATACTAGTATACCATGAGGCGCGCAAAGTTATTCCAGCCATGTTACTCGAATCCCTAAAAAGATATGGTCTCCTCGACAGGTTTAAGCAAACCGTTAAAGGATTTGCTAATGGGTTCAACATTGCGGAAGTTAAATGTGCAAATATCGTTCGCACATTTTCTTTACGCACTTTGTCACGCGTAATGCTTGATAAGGTCAGTAATAACTATTATGCTGTTTTTCAAATTTTTTTTCGCAATATGCAATAACTGCACACTTTTGTTAAAAGGAGGAGGAGCTGGACAATGCAGTAGACAGAGCACGACTAGCTCTACAAATTGTCCAACATTTAAGCGCGGGTGAAGAAAACAGCAAAAATGCAGAAGGAAGCGGCAGTGGAGATAGCGATGCCGCCACAAAGGGAACCGTCGAGCTTATTAGAGAATTCGTGCAACCGACTTATGCCGAAGAGAAGGAGCTTGCAGGTATTTCATAGATTACAGTCCTTGTTCGCGACATTATTACATAACTGCAACAAATATATCACTCTTCAGAATTGAAGTTAGTATTGGAACGGCAAAATAGCTTGAAACCAATTTTCGGTGCATTGTTACGTGTGAGTCGTCGAGAACGTCAGCATGCTAGTCCTTTGCGCCGATTGCTTGCTGAAGCTGGTGTGGAATACGCAGTGTTGCAGGTCGGTTTTTTCATTACTTAATAGATTTTTGTGACGTAAGTGTGATTCTAGAGAAACGGCAAATACAAATGTTTAATTATTGCAGGAAGCATGGTCCACGGGTCAAAAGGAAGGTTTAGAGAAATTAATAAAAGAAAAAGTAACCGCAGCTGAGACTAATCAGCTAGAAGATCTCTTGGACGTATTAGAATGTCACTTTGATCCTCTAAAGAAACCAAAAGCTAGACCGGAGCAAGATAAGGAGGCAATTAAAAAAGTTGCAGCGAAGACTGAAGTTGTTAAGGAAAATAATAAGAATGATTCGGGTACCGAGAGTCCGGACACAACTACATCCCATTCGCCTCTGAAGGAAAACACGGAGCCTTCTCAAAACGCAAAAGTTATCGCCGAGATTAAATGAAAATCCAAAACCTTGATGCCAGTGCCTTATCTAATTTCAAAGTAGATTGAGCTCGTTTATTCGAAAACTTCCTACATTGGTACTCGATAAAAGAAACAAAAAAGTATAAACGTTGCCTGTTATAATTTTTATTTAGATTTCGTGATATTCGCTCGGGCAGTCAATCCTGGAGATTGGCCCGTCCGATTCCATTCAGAGAAATGTATTAATATCATATATTATTTACTTTAGTTTATTATGCAATTGAAAAATATTCTTGTTTAATATCTACTGAGTTTATGTTTATTAATTTTTTATTAATTAGTTTTCTATTCTATATTAATAAGATTGTTTTTTTTTTAATCGATCGTATTGAGAGTCTGATCGATTAACAAATTATATTCCCAGCCTCTTTCTTTATATTTCGCTTGTACGCGTTACTTTTCATGTTTTGTTACTTGGTCGCGTATTCTCACTGAACAATCTAACACTCGTTATTTTCTGTTTATCGAACCAAACCGCCAGCTGAACATTCCCATGCGAATGGCTAAACATAGGTGCATAGTATGTACGCATTTAAAATACTATGCATTCATATAACCAATGGTTCATAAAGCAATGAAGACATTTATTTAATACTGTTACATGATTGATCCCCTCGTACTCATGAGCTAAAAGTACTCGCGTACTAGATATGTTCGGATCTCATTGTATTATTAATATAATAAAAGATGTTAATAAATATATAATTTCGCAATTACGTATGACTCAGTAATGACAATTGCACTTCAAAAAATGTTCCCAAAAATATGGAAGACTTAAATTTATTCTATCGACAAGAGGTCATGCATCCCCTAACAAAGATCGATGACCTTACGAAGAAAGTCTTGAATCAAGCTGAGACTCTCAATTTTCAAGTGATTCATCTTCATGATTTCTGGTATATTTAGATGAACAAACACGCTGAAAATGGGACGCCAAAATTTCTCATCCTGTATTCGGCGGAGTTGGGCTGATTTTGTACAGAAAACCACTGAAGCGATCGTATGCATTGTTCGCCGCTTTATGTGGCTACCTTCGTCGGGGCGGAGTAGGCAAAGTTTTTGGACGGTAATGAACACCGGAAGAAGACTACCTCCAACCGTAACAACGGCTGGATAGCGAAAATCGTCGACTCCGCAACCATTGTACCATTCAAGGAAGACGGTTATTACGTACGTCTGTACAGGAATCCAGTGATGAAGAAAAAGCTCGTCAAGTCTATGGACTGAAAATTCCTGGTTACGTGTTCCTTACTTATTATCATAGAATGTATTTTCAGGCTTTAATGCCATTTCTTTTTTTTTTCAAAAAACTGCAGAAAGGATACTTTACTATTTTTTTTTATAAATCTCTAGTAAACCTGTAATTTACATTGCGTGTTAGCCTGTCAAAATTAGAACGTTTTTTGCTTCCCATACGAATTGTCAGCACCCTTCTAGTTTACTTTATGCCTTAACAGATCATATAATTACATTCATCCTGTTGTTTATTCTACTAGGTTACGGCACACCAAAGATCTGTATAATTACGCTGGTGTATCATTCTACCGGAAATAAATAATTTTCTTTTGTACACAACGTATAAAATTTATCTCGCTGACAGTCGGCATAGTTCGTCATTCGATTAATTTCGAATATCTCATTGAAAATGTCTCGATGATAATTAACGAGTATTCAATATCATTTTCGATTATCAATCACAATCGTTATGTCTTTTTAACAGGATTTACAAATAAATTGAACAACCTAATAATTACTTCTATCACATAACGAATATCGATTAGTTCATCAACAGCATTGCGCATCATTTCCTAATGTCAATTATTCGTTACATAACAATATTATGTATAGACTTAAAGTATTTCGTAATTTGAAAAGCTCAATCACTATCCTAAGCAAATATAGACATACATAGTACATCAACTCTTTGAGTGCTATGAGCACATATGTATATGTATCCGGTAAGCGTTTAAATTTGAAAAGCTTCGCACTCAAAGGGTTAACTATCAATAACTCATGTATTTCAAGTTTAGGCTTACTTATGTCAATTAAATTATAAAAAGAAGTAATAGCGATAATAAAATCTTATGAAAAGTTTTATAACCATAAATGTTTAATGTGAATTTAGAAGATTCCATCAGTCACTGGATCAACAAAAAAGGAAGATATCTTACACCAACATATGTCGCACATTAATTAGTTTCACACCTGCTACACGCAAGGTACTTACGTGCATTCTCTGTCGGTTCTCAACCGTTAAGTCACGAATGTCCCTCTAATGCCATTTCGATCAATCTTATTGGCAAAATGTCAATTTGAATTCACTGTACCGAAAATTTCTAGTATTATAAACTTTTCCCTAATTTACTATATGATACTGATTTACTATTGAACTTCCTCTCGAAAAAATAACACTACTAACGTAGCGGAGATCGTATGCAATATAAGAGGCATACAGATTCGTCTTATGATACAATAATTATATGACGCATGAATTACATGGAATCACCTTTTACCCTGACGAATTAAATTTGAATATATACTGTGGACGGGCGTCACCTACTCACTGCCGTTAAACATTCGTTCGCGATGAAGCATCCTTCGTTGACCCGTTTTTATGCATTACTTGTTTTTTTCTCGTAGTTTGACGAAATTAATGCTATGCATCTGGGCATGTGCAATGCATACTTGACGGTTTTGAAAGGAGCATTCATGAATTGACATGCCCGAGTCAAGAGCAATTTGCAGTTTGCGTTCAAAGTCCAGCACTGAAAACGTTCTACTTAGATTTCCAGTAAAGTTCTTGTGAATGCGTTATATTTATAAATTACGCTTCCTTATTGAAAATGCACGTCCGTAAGAACGCGCACTGAGAATAGCGACAGTGTGACATCTCGCGGTCGACTGCAAAAGATCGTTTCGGGGAGACGAGTCGAAAAAATAACGATTCGGCAATACGAATTTTCCATAATGTCAAGATTCGGCAATGTTGTGATTTGGCGAAATAGCGAGTTGTTAAAATGATTATTTACATTAGATTATATGGGCCTACCCATTCTCCCTATAGTAGGAGAAGCTGCTAGCTCTGCTATAAAGACGAGTGGAAATCGCGTGTCAAAGAGTTTCGATTCAACCGGCGACTAGACTCGTCGGCCGTTACGAGAGTCTCACTTGCCAATCGGTAAAATTTATTTCTACTTAAAAATAGACAACAAACGGTGTTATAACATTAAATTCTCATTTATCTATGTATTGTTCAGAGTATCTATTTTCTATTCTAGAGCCACAAATTGCGTGAAGAATGAGTCTACTTGCGTGTCACGAAAGGTAAGTTTCTTTGTAAAAGGCACACGAAAATAGTCAACGATTACAAAGAAACTAGAATCTTTGCGCTGACATAAAACTGTCTGTCATAATGCGAGATACACTAAAATTTCTTCTATTCATGACTATAACAGTTGCATAACATTCTTCAGAGTAGATTAATAACCCTGCAGTATGGTTACCTATTCCTGACTAACGGTATTTGGAACGAGGTAAATAGTATGCAGCTTATAAAATTGAATCATAAATCGCTAAACGATCTAGTAAAAGGCCACTTTGGCCAACTGTGCGTTGCTCTTTAAAAATCATATATGAGACCGTGTTACGTTTGTGGTGTATTATCAAGCATGATAAGTCTATTTTTCTTCAGGTGGGTCGTTATCGTCCTTTTACGTGTTAATTCAATTCCACATTATATCACTGGGCCCTGAAGTACATAGTATTCAAGAGACGCTCTTACGTCATAACTCTTAAGAATCTAATCCTACAAAATCATACTGATCTCAACTAATCTATAAATAATTACTCATAGATTAGTCCAATGATTATAATCATTGCTCGTTCATTTTCGTACTATAACAAAGGATAAACTCATTTAGTATATCAAATCCTTCACTGTGTAATCATCCATCCGAAACGTCGCTATTGCTATTTACAATGCGTCCTGTGACATCCGGTTTTTCTAACTAATTGTCAGCTGTTGTTGCCTTCCCTATTATATCATAAAGTACACTCTTTGTAGTGTCACCTCTTTTAATATGATTTCTATACAACGAACACATACTATAGAACAAATTAACGAAGCCATCGCTCTATAATGCGTAATTAAATTCTAATAACACGCTCCAATAGATTTACTTTCAGAAATGTTAAGATATTACGTAGAATTTTTGCTGAGTTACGTAAAATCAAATCCAATGGAACGATAGGTTTACTGTATAACAAAGGAAATTATAATGTGCATAATATATTTGCATTTCACGATAAACTATTGATGTAGCACTTTCTACTATCCGTTATTGCGCAATGAATAAATATTTTTGATCCCACGTGCTGCTTAATGAGATAGAGTCTAATTAAATAATTTTATTACTTTTATATCAATCAACGTTTTATCCATTGCAGTGGACCAAAAAATGTCGTCGAATTCACTATCAATGGAGTATCATATACAGGTATGTGATTAGTGCTCGCTTACCGTAAAATTATACTGGCCTAACGAAGACGTGATACATGCACAAGTATAGTACCTACCTTGTTAATGCCTATAACAGTCAAAGGTTATATTATATAAATCGTGACCTCATTATTCATATTGGTTTAAGGATATAAAGAATTTTTTCTTTCTTAAATATAGTTCTTAACTGTTCTTAACGTTGTTACGTTATTTGGTGATCCTCGTTATGTGCATGAAGTAGCTATTGGCTATTACACTGATAAAACAAATTATATATATGCGTCTAATGAGAACTTCTTGACATGCAACAGTATATACGTTATTATGAAATATTAAGTATTCTTATTTCCTATTACATAGCTATAATTTAACATGCATGAGTATCTAACGTTTGGAAGATGCACGACATCAGTCGTATTACTTGATATGCAAAATTTTCAATAAAAAGTTCACGTTCGTGTAATTATGTAAGAATGAAAACCGTTCTACCGCGTTCTTTGAGGCTTGGAAATTCGAAAACAAATGTAATTTATGTAACAGTTTTGAAATTTTTTTTTTCATTTTTCAGTTTCCAAAGATATTACCGCAGGAACATCTTTAAATTTATTCATACGGGACCATGCGAATCTCAGGGGTACAAAATTCATGTGCCTCGAAGGAGGATGCGGCGCGTGCATTGTTTCAGCTGAAATAAATGGAGAAGAATTGGCGGTGAATTCGTGCTTGGTACCAATTCTTATTTGCAATGGGTAAAGTAATTTTCTTTTTGCGAGTACAAATATGAACAATGCGTATACGATTAATTTCATTATTTGTTTGTTTGTCTAACGCGTGTAGGTGGAAAATTAAGACTGTTGAAGGGATCGGTAATAAAAAAGATGGTTATCATCCAATTCAAGCTAAACTGGCACACATGAATGGTTCACAATGCGGATTTTGTTCCCCAGGAATGGTTATGAACATGTACAGGTATGTTTCATGAAAACTTATGTTATGGACTAATAAGCTGTGCATTAAATATTTCAATTAGAAAAATTAAAGTTAGAAATAATCTTAATTCACTTGAAATTTAACTTTCGATTGGGTAAAAGTAATAATTAAATTGTGAAATTGTATCAGTCTTTTGCAGAACAAAAAATTGACTATGAAGGAAATTGAAAATTCCTTTGGGGGCAACATTTGCCGTTGCACTGGTTACAGATCGATTTTGGATGCCTTTAAAACGTTTGCATCGGATGCAGATCCAAAATTGACACAAAAGATTCAGGATATTGAGGTAATCATACAATTATTAAAACTTTGGTTGTCGTTATTGTACATCAATTGTTGTTTTTTTCAGGAATTATATAATATTCGAACTTGCCCAAAATCTGGAAAACCATGCGGTGGTAGTTGCGCAAAAACAAAAGATAAAAAAAATGTACAAATACAATTGAAAAATGCCTTGTTCTATAAAGCTCACTCAATTGAATGGTTGTTCGATATTTTTTCCAAGGATGCCAAAGCAACTTATATTCTCAATGGAGGAAATACTTCTCATGGTAAAGCGGAAATATTTCAAAAGATCAGATAACGAATTAGACAAACTTGCAATCATTTGTAAAATTAGCCAATAAAGAACAATGCTTCTTGCATGTCCAATATGTATATTGCGACTTACACATTATCTATTCTTTGATTGTCTATTTATTTACTGTAGGTGTTTACCGGATGGATAAACCCGATATTTACATAGACGTAAACGACATTCCTGATTTACGACGTATCGAAAAAAATGACAATTTCGTGGTTCTTGGAGGAAACGTTACACTGACAGCAGCGATGAATGCTTTTAAGAAATATTCAAGCGAAAATGGGTTTGAATACTTGCGAGATTTGGCTAAGCACATCGATTTAATTGCCTCTGTACCAGTGCGGAATGTCAGTAATATATATATATAAAAAATAATATGTATAAAATATATTTTATAAACCTGCTGAATAATATCAGAATAATCTTTTCAGATTGGTACTCTTGCTGGTAATTTAATCATAAAACACACGCATCACGAGTTCCCTTCAGATTTATTTCTAATTCTTGAAACAGCAGGAGCGCAATTACATATTCGTAAGTAATTCCTCCAAAACAACTCTGTAAAAATAGCAAGAAATATAATCAAGACTTCTACTTATTTTTAGTGGAAAATCCTTCAAAAAAGACCAGCACGACATTAATGGACTTTTTGCGTTTAGATATGAAGCATAAAATTATTTACAGTATCTTACTTCCGTCATTAAGTAAGGACTATGAATTCCGATCGTATAAGGTATGTCTCAGTGTCATCATATAAGATGCTAAGTACAAACTGATTTTCTTATTACACCAACTATAATCGTGTCTTCTCGTAACGCACAAGATAATGCCCAGAGCTCAAAACGCCCACGCACACGTAAACGCTGGTTTCCTCTTCAAATTGGATGGCACTGGAAAAGTCATGGAGAAGCCCAACATAATACTCGGCGGTATTAAGCATGATTTTGTAAGTATCCGTTCTTGTCGCGCAGCTAAATCAAGGTGTGAAAATTAAAAAAAAAAAAAAAAAAAGTAAAGAAAATATTTTCTTTGCAGTTGCACGCCACGAATACGGAAAAATATCTTGTTGGAAAATCTGTTCTGGATAAAGAAGTTTTCAAAGGTGCAGTGGAGACGTTGCACTCTGAGTTAAATCCCGATCACGTACTTCCGGACTACTCAGCCGACTTTCGAAAAACTCTCGCCGAGGGTCTATTTTACAAGGTACGAAAAACTACCCTTACCTACGGTCACGAGCCGCGAGCGATCTACAATCTTTTCCTCTGGATAAAATAAAATTAGAATTGTAAAATAAAATTTTTGTCACAGTTTGTACTTAGCATCAGACCGGAAAATGTGGACGTTAAATTACGCAGTGGCGGTGTCCTTCTTGAGCGTGAACTTTCATCAGGAAAACAAGATTTTGATACAGACAAAAATCTGTGGCCTTTGAATAAGCCAATGCCGAAAATCGAGTCCATATATCAAACTGCCGGAGAAGCTCACTACGTTAACGATCTGCCAGCACAGCCCAATGAAGTTTTTTGTGCTTTCGTACTGACGGATGTTCCCAGTGGGAAAATCGGAAGCATAGACGCGAAAGCAGCTCTGGTTCGTACTTTTCCAATTTTACTTTCCACTTCGGCTCACGGTTGCTGCAGACTCCAACCTATAAACTTGAAATCGAATACTACTCAGAGCCAATATACTGTTACAGTACTGTTACCTAAACTTTCTCTACTTATGTTCCCTAATTGCATTTCCAATCGTCTTTAATTGATACTTTACGCGTTGAGCTAAGCTTCGTGCCAAATTACCAAGAAGAATTGAGAAATACGAGTCGAGCCTTTCACTTGCTTCATTTCAAGCTAAATTCAGCATGTTTTATTCATGAGGAAGCATAACGCAAACAATATAGCTATGTTTATGAAAATAAGATTATTTAAATATAAAGTTTTATTATATAGCAAAATTTAATGCTTGTAACTTGAAATTTTCAGGAAATCGACGGTGTAATCGCATTTTTTTCCGCCAAAGATATTCCTGGACAGAATGCCTTCATTGTTGCGGCGAGTAAGGAACCATATTTGGATAACGACGAGCTGGTATGTCAAACGAGTGGTTCGCAGTTTCACGTTCGCACCAATTATTTGCACCGCGTATATTTTCAGTTATTCGCAGAGGACGTTGTACAGTTCGCTGGACAGCCAGTCGGAGTGATTGTTGCGAAAACCCACGCGCTTGCTAACGAGGCAGTCAATAAAGTGAAAGTAAATTACACGGAGACGTTAAAGAAAAAGGCAGTGGTAACGATAAAGGATGCTATCGCTTCCGATGAAAAAGGGAGAATTCTTGAGACAGCTAATATTCCAGCTAAGAAAAAAGGTTTGATACCTTGATAAATTACTCATTGGCGATGACAACATAACAGTATGAATTACATGCGAATCGTTTAGGTACTAATATCCAACACGTCATCAAGGGAGAATTTGAATGTTCTGAACAATATCACTACACTATGGAAACTCAGAGTTGCGTATGCATTCCGGTGGAAGATGGTATGGATGTTTATCCAGCTTCACAATGGATGGACCTTACGCAGATGTCAATAGCAACTTGCCTTAACGTACAGGCCAATAGGTAAATGCTGATTCACATGTATTTTATTGTCTCAAAGATTTCAAAAAAACTCAAATAATATTAAAAAGAAACATAATAAGAATTATCTTTCTTTATATAAGCCAAAGTTAATACCTAATTGTACTCGTAGCATCAATATTCAAGTGAGACGATTAGGCGGCGGATACGGCGCAAAGATTTCAAGAGCAACACAAGTCGCCTGCGCTTGTGCTCTGGTTTGTCACAAGTTAAATCGTCCAGCACGCTTCGTGATGTCGATTGAGAGTAACATGCAGGCAATCGGAAAACGATGTTCCGCTCGGCAGGAATATGAAATCGGTGTGGACGATAACGGAAAGATTCAGTACTTGAATTCGACACAATGGAGCAACGTGGGTTCCTCGTTCAATGAACCTATTGGGCCAGTCATTATACATCACTTTTATAGCTGTTATGACCCCACCACTTGGAGTTGTGTGGGCAACGAGGCTAAGACAGATTTACCGGCCAATACTTACTGCCGAGCACCGGGTAATTGGAAAACTTTTATAATGCTGCTTTATTCAAAGAGAAACACGGACATATAAACTATAATGGAATAAAGGATAAGATGCTCGAGGTTTTGAGCTTCTCTTCATTCATTAGGTTCTACTGAAGCTATAAGCATGGCGGAGAATATAATGGAGCACATAGCCAGAGTCGTTGGCAAGGATCCCGTGGAGGTCCGTTTGATCAACATGAATGAGGACGATGGAACAGTATTAAAACCATTAATAGACGATTTAAAAAAGTCTTCCGATTTTGATGCACGCAAAAGAGCTGCCGATACTTTCAATAAGGTAATTTTACTCTTAGCGCTTAATTATGCGAGTATACATATTTGTCTTTGAATTTTATAAAAAGGAAAATCGCTGGAAGAAAAAAGGCATTTCTCTGATACCCATGAAGTATCCATTACTTTTCTGGGGAAATTTCAATGCACTTGTTTCCGTTTATGCACGCGATGGTACAGTATCTGTTACTCATGGCGGAATAGAATGCGGTCAAGGGATTCATACTAAGGTGACGTAAAGCGTTCTTTAAGAACGAGAAAATATTTACTGAGATTTATTATCTATTATGAACATGTGTATGGATACTTTAGATAGCACAACTCGCTGCTCACATACTGGGAATAGATGTGGAAATGGTATCGGTAAAACCTAGCAACAATTTAACGGCGCCAAACAATTCCGTAACTGGAGGCAGCATTACAAGTGAATCTTGTGCATACGTAAGACGTGTTGAATAACATCCCATTTGAATCTGCGTTAAAGGTCACGTTTAAAACCGCTTTTCTTACTGCAGGCTACTATGAAAGCGTGTAAGGAAATTCTGAAGAGGCTAGAACCCATTAGAAAAGAAATGAATAATCCAACCTGGAAAGAGCTGGTCTTGGCAGCACATTTGAAAGATGTTGATTTGTGCAGCCGCTTCATGTAGGTCTCTATTGTGTGTCTGCGAAGTTTCATTTCCTTTTAATACATTAGCGGAATTTTTAAAATCAATATCTGAACATACCACCTTTACATTAGCACAAGTAGCGTTGATCTTAACAAGGATTTTGAACCTGCAGGTTCTCCGTTACAGACGACGTGAAACCTTATTCTATTTATGGAGTGACTGTTGCCGAGGTGGAGGTCGACATGTTGACTGGACAGCATATTTTACAAAGAGTTGATATACTGGAGGATGCGGGTATCAGCATGAATCCAGAAATCGACCTTGGTCAAGTGGAAGGCGCATTTATTATGGGAGTTGGGTACTGGACCTCGGAGGAATTGATTTATAACCCTGAAACCGCAGTTCTAACAAATTACAGAACTTGGGTACGTACAGCCGAAGTATTTTCTTACATATATCTTACACATGAATGTACTGTACATGATAGTTTCTTCTCAGAATTACAAACCACCCGGTGCCAAGGACATTCCTGTTGATTTTCGAGTTAGCTTTCGTAGAAAGGCTCCGAATCTAATAGGCATACTTCGATCCAAAGGTACTTATATTTAGAATTATTTAATTTTTAAGTATTAATGGTGGTACAATTTTTATATAATATCTTATGTAAAATTGTCCAGCAACCGGCGAACCTCCTCTGTGTATGAGTTGCTCCGTTCTGTTTGCAATTCGTGCAGCTTTGAATTCAGCCAGGGCTGACGCTGGTAATACAGATGCCTGGTATAACTTACGTAAGTTAATGCACCTTATATTATCAATATGTTAAGAACAAATTTTGCATTAATATCATTTCAATTGCCGCAGATGGACCAGCCACCACTGAGAAAATTCTTATGAATAGTCTTACAAGTATAGACAAAATGATACTTTAAAGACGGTTTTTCTTATATAAATTGTCAAATACGAATGGTGCATAGCACGAATAGCCTAATACAATCATATTTAGATATCGAAGCAGTTCCACCGAAATTGCAAAGGATAACAATATTATATATTATTAATGCACTGACGGGTAAAGGTACTGGTATAAGTCCAGTGATTACATAATGCAAAGCAATAAAAAGTATTACACAAATCAGTTTCTTCGTTCAAAGAATATAATATGTAAATCTTCTATCTGAATGTAAAGAGATTTGCATTGATTCAAGGAAATTTTTTATCGATCCGCAAAAAAAGTTCGAAATATTAAATCCAAACTATTATTTTTTGTGTAACACAATAATAAAAAATGTATTGTATTATAAATGTGCATGATTATTGCTTATTTAATTCTATTAAAACTATGTACGATCCTATACCTAGTTTGTATAACTATACATCACCTGATATATAGTATATGCTACAAGCTTTTTACTTGTTTTCGAAATACACTAGGCAATGAATAAAAAAACGCGTGTGTTCTGTATTACAGTATACAAAAGAATTGAATTTTGGAAAGATTAACATTTTTAGTATATTCGTCGATCTAACAAATATTATTTTTAAGCAACTGGTTGCATAGGTTACATATGTCGCAAAAAAAGTATTTAAAAACGATATTAATAAAAAAAAGAAATTTATCGATAAAGGATCTTTATAGGGTTAAAAGGAAAAGTTGAAATTATTCGATGTAATACTGCGGTGTGGTAAAGGAAATGATTGGCAATGTATCAGATCTTTTTTAAATCAAACCAGCCTTCGACAGCCATTTTTCCGCCCAGTAAATATGGCCGTCTAAGCAACAAGAATTTTTCTATTATTTTTACCTGGAGTACATATTGTCATTCTAGAAAAAGTGAATTAAGTATAATTTAATGCGCTTACAAAAGCGTTGAATAACCCACTCCCAATATCAGTATGCCCTACATTACTTATGTCGTCATGGGGTAAAATTAATTTGACGACGTTTCATGGCGTGTGACATATAACCTAACGTTTTATCCTCCGAGCTTCTTATGAACAAATTCTTTATATTAATTATTCGTATGTGCAATTCTAAGAAACAATCACTGTTTATTAATATCTAAGATATCATGTTTCTTGTGAAGTGATACGCGTGCCTAGAGTATTTATACGACTGCCTTTTTATTATTATTTACTAATCTCATGACTACATGTAGTTCGAGAATACAATATAATTTCGTATAAAAACATTTATAAATAATGTACCGCAGATCATAAATACGCTATAATTAATTCTTCATTCAATTAACCGATGACGCTTTCGTTTTGATACACAACTTAATGTGACGTTGATTCTTTATGAAACCATTCCTTATTGCAAAGAATAATTATTACCACTTTTGGGGTTAATTCAAGTTTAATTGAGAACAAGAATTATGCGAAATTGAGCTGAAGGTATTTGATAACTAAGTATGTAAAATTATGTACTTAGTCATATTATACATTACTGTAATACAGAGTATAGCATGGGTGTATTGCTAATTGATTGTGTTTCATGTATTACGTACTACACACAGTTTCAGTGTATCCACATGCATCGATCCCTTTAACTCTAAATCCTTTGTGATATTGTTAACTATGCTGAATGTAAAATATTGCAGTGCAAGTATAAGTTGGTGAGGTATAGTGCATCGTACTAAATGTATCTCATTGTGCGCAGTGAGTGTGTTAAATAGTTACGGAAGATATTTACCTTTTTTAATTTTTGTCCTTTGATTTTAAAGTTTATACAGAGTTACGTGCCACACCAAATAACATTAAAAGCTTAGGCACTTTTAATCAAAGTGCCATGTAACAAAGAGCTTTTAATCGTAACTACCTTTGTTTAAGTGTTGAATATTATGCTGAAGTATTTTAGTGTTTATAGAAAAATTCAACACTTTTCTTAGTTTACCAGCTTTTTGTTTGTGATATTACAACGCAATGGATGAAAGGCGTGTTGCTGATTACTTTGTCGTTGCGGGCCTACCAGGCCAGGATGATGACAACTGTGCCCAAGAAGATGATGTATACGATAATTTGGAAGACTGGTATCAAGAAGGAACACATCTTAAAGATATGCATATGGAAGCTCCAATTACAGATTTGGCAGTTATTTTTCCAGCCCTTGGGGAACATTGCCCCGAGGGCTATACACTATTGGCATACACGGTATCAGGCATTCCTGCTGACTTAAATCATGGAAGTTTAAGAACAAACGAATGTTACCTATGCTATAGAAGAGGAAGAGATAAACCACCCTTGGTCGATATAGGTGAGAAATTAATTGTATTATATTTCTAATAGCGTTCTTTATTACTTCATGACTTTTCTTCAGGTGTTATATATGATGGAAAAGAACGCATAATGCAAGATGCAGAAATGGTAATGGAGACTCCTAACGGATATGTTGCAAATGTAAACAATTCTACGTCAAGAATTTTTGTAACGTACAGACGTGCAAGTCCAAAAATGCCTTGCAACTCCCTCGTTGTCACAGACATTTGTGTTATCTTAACAAACAAGGGAGAAAGTGCTCCGCATGCATTCTGTGTCATATCGAAAAACTTAAACAAAGGCATGCTAGGATCTGACGTATTCCTATGTTATAAAAAGTCCATGAATCGTGCCAATCTCATATCGTTCAAGCCAGCAATACTATACAAGTATCCTACCACTGATTACGATAGCTTTGCTTTCCCACACTCGGTAGCTATGTTCTGTTTACCAATGGGTGCAACCATCGAGTGTTGGCCAAAAGTGGCCTGCAAACCAAAACCTGTCTTCTCAACGTTTGTCCTAACAGTCGCGGACGCAGCGCAAAAGATATACGGCTCTGCTATTACTTTTTACGAAGAAGTTACGCCCGAGTCGAACATTCCTATTTCTAAAGAGAATCTTGATATAATGGAACGAACAGAAGAGAATTCGAAGGAAGGTAATGTGAAAATATTAATTTAGCTTCATTAATAACGTTACTATGAATACATCATAAACGTTAAACTTTTCAGACAAGAATACTATCATCTCGGAAAATAATCTTCAAGAAAAGCCGAGATCTATAAAAAAGTTTGGCATACTAAGTAAGCTCAATCAGACGCAACTGGAAAAATTGCAGTACACGGATCCAACCAAACAATCACTGAATATAAGCAAGTCCATATGCATATTATCACACTGGCCATTTTTTGATACATTTGAGAAGTTTCTGGGCTTTCTCCATAACATGGTTAATGAGAGGCAGCAAAATGTTCCTATAGAAAAGTACATATCGTACTTTCTTTGCGACATACCGTTTCCCAGCCCACAGAGACCAAGAATCCTTGTACAACTTAGCACACATGACAGATTAATTCTAACGCAACCGGAAGATCTGGCACTGCCAAGATCGGGTGCCAGTTTTCGGCAGCTGCTAATTAATCTCGGTCCAGATAATTGCATGCTGATTTTATTGTTAATACTGACGGAACAAAAAATTCTTGTGCACTCGTTAAGACCAGACGTGCTTACTTCAGTAAGCGAAGCAATTGCTATGATACTATTTCCATTTAAGTGGCAGTGCCCATACATACCATTGTGTCCATTGGGTTTAGCAGAGGTACGTTTTGTTAAAATTTTATTTAACTTCTTCCATCCTATTATAGATGTTTAACATTCAACTTTTATACTATCAGGTTTTACATGCTCCATTACCTTTCCTGATTGGTGTCGATTCAAGATTCTTTGATTTGTACGATCCTCCATCCGATGTAAACTGTGTCAATTTGGATACCAACAATATAGCGATTTGCGATGATAAAAAGCATTTAAATGTTAAATTGCTGCCTAAGAAAGCAGCCCGCATGCTGAAAAATAAACTCGAGGAGCTTCACATGAAGTTGATCTCCTTGGGAAAGACGTACTCGTCCCAAAAAGGTTAGTCATTTAAACTTCGCTTTATCCAATCGCAGTGGTGGTCTTAATGTTAAACTTTTCTTTTAGAACGAGGCGACGAGGACTTCAGCGTGGATAAAGAGTTTCAGCAAAAACGAAAGGAACAAGCTCTGGAACTAGAAATACAAGATGCTTTTCTTCGATTCACTGCGCTTATATTAAAAGGATACCGTACATATTTGTTACCCATTACAAAGGCACCCACTGTCGGATCTACCGATCCAACGAGTTTGTTCAACATGCAAGCCTTTCTGAGAAGTCGTGATAAAGCTCACGCCAAATTTTACAGTATGCTTGTGAGAACACAAATGTTTATTAGGTATTTATTTTGTATTTACAGCAATTATTTCTTACGTACTCTGAATATTTCTTAATCTCTCCTATTACTGTAAAAATTGTAACGCGCAGATTCATCGAGGAACGAAGTTTTGTCTCGGACATGGACATGGCGGGATTAGCCTTTTTCGACGAATGTACTGAACGAGTCGAAGAAGAAAATGGTATTGATATATTGTGCCCACGATAAACATCAATCATTATTAATAGCCTACTTATAAAGTCTGTCAACGTTACGTATGATTGACCTAACTAAAAAGATCAATGAATCAGTCGATACCTTTGCAAGGACGAATGAAGTGCTAGATACTTTCATTTGATTTTTTTTAGAAAGATTTTTTAATTCGTTTATTATATTGTCTCTAGTAACGTTATTGGAATTGGATGAATCACAACACAGTGAACGCACTGTATTCATCCCGCCCCCTGAGGCAGGACCAAATCAGCCGCCATTGATATACAAATCGTTTAGATTGAACCCCAATCTAATGAGACCCCAAAAGACTCTAAGTTTAAAAAATCCAGCCTTGAGTGCCTTTGGTATGGTGCCTGGAAGTCCTATGGCACGCAGGACAAAGCATGAAATTAAAGTTGCTCAAAGAATGGCTCGAAAGCAGGCAAGACACGCTTCTATTGCATAAATACATTTTTGTGAATATATTCTACAATTAAAATCTTTCGTTACAGGCGGCAATGCCAGACAGATGGGGCAGATGTTTATTTTCCACCTGTTATAGTCTTTGGTTTTTACATTTGCCAGCTATGCTGCAAGTATCCAATCAGCCTGCTGCAATTTTACATCAGGCATACGAGGTTCTTGTAAAATTACAGAAACTGGGTCTGGATCCGATGGAAGAGGTACGAATACTTCTGTGGATAAAAGCAACAAAAATTGTAATTCGATCCCATTTTAATAATATGCGTTGTGGTTTTAACAACCATCGTTTCAGGTTTGCTACAGAGCAATGATGCAACTTTGCGGTGTTTATTCGCAACCCGTATTAGCCGTTAAATTACTTTTCCATATGAAGCGCAGTGGTGTTCAACCTAACGCGTTAACATATGGGTTTTATAATAAGGTACATTCCCTGCCGTTAAATAATTTAAAGAATAATCACTATGTCAAGTGCAATCATCTACAATAACTGTGATTTATCTACTTAGGCTGTCTTGGAGGCAACATGGCCCTCAGACATGACAAACTCGAGTCAATTAATGTGGAACAAATTACGAAACGTAATCGTGGGTGCCGCATTATTTAAGAAGGCAGGGAAAAGAAGTGCCAGAAGAAGACTCGGTTCCAATGCCGATCCTCTGAGCAGCGATGGAAAAGGTCAAGGTCTGGAACATGCTATATCGAGATCGAGCTTGGACAGCACTCATTCACAAGACACAGAAGCAGCTCGCAGTGATTGTATAAAATTTGTTTTCCTTGCGCCAGATGCATCATTCGATACGACAATAATTAATATCAATAAATTTTCTCTTTTTTTACCAGCATTGAAAGGCAGCTCTGTGCCTGACTTACCCGCGTTTGGATTAGACGAAATGAGAAAGAAGTTTCTTCGACAAAATAGTATAGTGAAAGATCAAGGAGCTCTAAGTACATCAGAACCAGAAGCACTTGATCGATCTCCTCACAATAACTCACGGTATTGATATCTCATCCATTCTTAGTTACTTGATTTCATCACTGCTAAACTATGTTAACAACGTTGTGAAAATTGCATGCAACCTTCCTAACCAGATATTATAATTTAATTCGACAGGATGTCGCGCAGCGTGGAATCGCCATTAAAAAGTCCTGTCCGTACCCCTGTAACAGAAAATGATCCGTTAGGAGCTTTGATCAATGATGACACTCCAGTTGTG
Organism: Calameuta pallipes; assembly: GCA_030142375.1. NCBI lineage: Eukaryota > Metazoa > Arthropoda > Insecta > Hymenoptera > Cephidae > Calameuta > Calameuta pallipes. Next base: position 38,780 of record JARQSW010000659.1, read on the forward strand.
TCGCCGTCTGAAGAGAATGACTCAAACTGCTCCACGAGTACCTTGACAGTCCTGAATAACACCATCGAAGAGCGACCTGGTGGACCCCTTCTGTTCAGAAGGTTGCCTTACTATTGATATTATTATAAGCTTTTTCTAACGTTAATTATATTGGCATGCTGCACAGAACAAACATATGTATTGGTGCAGCTGCTTGTGCATCCTGAACATTTTATTTACTTGCATCTCATTAGCAATGTGTTGCCGAGAAGTGCAACGTTTCACCAGGCGGTAGATGAAGCAGGTGCAACTGTTGGAAGTCACCTGCAGCGAAGCGAAACTATGCCTCATTCGGTTGCCCAACAAGGCGAACAAGAGAGGGACCGCGAAAGACTGGAAATTAGCAGCCTTTGGGCACAAAACAAAGATAGTGTCGCATCAAGCTTATCCAGCTTGGGATCCAGCCTCAAACTCAGCTTTGGGTAAGCAATTATAATATGTTTCTGTTATCGTTAAAGCATTTAACAAAACACCTGACACGTATGAGATTTGTGAGATTGGACAATGATGCATCGTTGCACGTAAAATATTGGTCCGTTAATTTTTTTTTTAACGATACTGGTTGAGTCTTATAATTTTTTATTCGCTAATAGAAATGCTTTATAGTTTAATATTGCTTCATCCAAACTAGTGTTAGTTTTTAATCAGAAGCTAGTCAGCGAGAATTACTTTCTGATTTTCCTTTATTTATTATTATTTGCATGTATGTTGGGTCTCTTTTTACATAACAATGTAGACGATATTCCACTGGCAAGCTGGCATTTGTTAAACATAAGGAATTACTATCGTCGAACCAACTCGAGTCTCTTAGTCTCGTCTCCAATTACATCAGGTGCGTATGTGAGAATTTGAATTAAGACAAGAACAAAGACAACATAATTGTATGTGGCAGTCAATGTAAATTCTAATGATTTATTAATGTTGCGTTTGCTATATCATCCATCTGCTTTCAGCCCCTCCAGTTTAACCGGAAAGAAATCTAATGAGCTAATTCTGGGCGGCTTGAATAGTTTGAAATCAGCAGCAACAACGGTAGCGAAGAAATTCGACGAGATAAAAGAAGCAATTTCCGCAACTAGCACACCGGTAAAACTTAAAGAACGCGAACAAAGATTAGCATACGGAATTTCTCACGAATCCTTAGATTCACTCACAGACGGATCTCAGCAAGACCGCAACGAGGTGCCTGCCAGAATTTCTGGTAAATATTGTAGATTGAATATCAAATCGTGATCATGGTCGAAATCCGTCATGGCTTCCTAACATGGCCGACGCCATTACAGGTGATTTGAGTGTGGATCTGAGTTCGATATACGAACTCGCAGAGTGTCTATATCCAAAAGGTTCTCGAGAGCTGGAGGAACGCCTCGCCATAGAGTTGATCCTCTCTACGGCTAGTAGATGTCATCATTGCGCTGCTGTTTTATACGATGAGGAAATTATGGCTGGCTGGCAACCTGAGGATTCTAATCTGAACACAATCTGTCAGTTCTGCGACAAGGCCACCGTCCCACTTCTCACAGTGACGATACTGGACTACAGGTAAGATATAGAAGACAATATAATAGTAACAGTAAGACTAATGACATTTTGTTTATATTTTAATTAGATGCGAAAAAGGCAAACGAGTTAATGATCCTTTGACTGGAGCATTAATTCAGCTCTTAGAGGAACCAAAAGAAATGCCTGAACCCATTACGGTGCCGTATCTTAACCCATTAGTACTTCGAAAAGAATTGGAAAATGTATTGAGTCAAGAAGGTGACTTATGTTTAACCAAACACAAGTTCATTGAAGAACATCCGATTGTATACTGGAATCTCATTTGGTACTTTGAACGAATTAATCTGACCAGTCATCTCCCAGAGTTGTGGCTAAGCAATGACGACGATAAAGAAATCCAAAGTAATACAGGCCTCGTGGGAGTGAGAACAATGTGGGATAACGAGAGGTTACATATGGATCGGTTACCTATGTACATTCAATGGAAATCTAATAATACAGAAGACAGAACATTGATGCAGTCGGTGATAACGCATGTGCGTCACAACGATTTGGGGGAACCTATTAAAAAAGTGGCTTTGGAGAGAAGTAAAAATCAAGTAGAGGAACATGCTCCATTTTCTATTTACAGAGACATTCTCTTCTTGGCTTTTACAATACTTGGCAGAGGAAATATTGATCAGGGTACGCATACTGTTGTACAATAAAATTCATATTCTCTGCTTTCAATTCTCATCGAGATATTCTTACACTGCACTTTATATTTTTAGGGATATTCGATAAAGAATATTATGCTGCATTAGAAAAATTAACAGAGAACGAAGAGAACTTACTAAGGAGTACGGATGCTCCCCCAACAATGATGGCACTATACTGTAGACATTACTTTAAGCAGCTGAACGTATAGAAATAATACAAACGATATTTTTTAAACGTTAATCGTTAGACATACTGTGAGCGACACGAATGTCCGTTTCGTAAATAATTGTTAAAAGGTATATCCGACAATTTCTGAAATTTACCTATATGCTACCATCATAACCCTAAAACGATACACTGGGTGTCACACATATAACACCCAGTGTACCTTCAGTGATCGGATGCAAAAGTGTACCGTTGTAGAGTTAAAATCAGCATACAAGATCCGAAAATCCTGATCAAGTAAAATTTCAGAAATACTGTTAAAATAATCGGTCGTTCAAACGACTGTCAATCATGAAACATCACACTCAGTTACGTTTTTTCGGATTTTTTGCTTTTTTTTCTTTTTAGTATTATTCAACAAGAACAATTACTCCCCTCGTCCCTATAATTCTGTCCATTAGTAAGGACTACGTCACAATACACATATTACACAGCTACAATGCTGTTGCATTACGAAGACTTAAAAGTAAAGACCTACGGTTCTATGAAACATTATATTCTCCATCGTCATGCATGTAATTGATTCCTCTTTTTTTTTTTGCAAATTCGATGGCCATACACATTCACCATCTAATCACTAATCAATTTTGTATAGTTGCATCTAAGAGTATGATGTGGGAAAGCACTAGGTATCAAAGAACGTGTAGACAGATTTAACGTCCAGTTCTTCTATTCCCTCCAGGTACATATTGTGACCATACGTACCGTTCCTCTTAATCAGTAATCTCATTAGCATGACATATAATATTGTCACGTCGGTATTAAAGAGACTATCAATGAGGATATTAAATTTTCTAATTAAAAGATTTTCATTGTCTCTAGATGTCGTGTAGGACAATAGAAGTTCCTTCTTTTGACATGTGGTATTGTTTCCCTTATACTCTTAGATAGAACAATCATGCCTCTTATGGCATGACCAACGTGTAGGTATTCATTTTTATTATGTCCATAGCCTCAGGTTCTACGATCGGAAAGTATCTAATCTAAAAATGTCAAAACTTATATTCGGGCTGTGGAATATGAAAGTCGTTTCTGATCGTGTGCCGTTTCCTTCACAGTATCCAATTACTCGAGAACTACGGAGCATTAAAAATACTATTATTTCTGTGTTTGGATCCCGATACAAGGTCCAATGCAAAGTTCTAATTATATATATATTATATATGAATATAAAACATTGATTGAAAACGTTATACGATCGAATGCCAAAGCAATTGAAGAATTTTCTTCCGTTCTTTCCGATCTTAAAACTCTTCGCTTTGGATAGTGCAAACAGATGTATATTCATTCATTATTGTATCGAGGATATATATAAAGTAAGGAAATAAAAAAAACAGTTGAGGTATTTTATAAAAATTGTACATTCATTTTTACGAATTCCGTTCATCGCGACTTGTCGTTAATTGTTGAACGACGCTATGTAATACAAAAATGTGGCGCGATTGCCAACGAATAACAGATAGCTTATCTGTGAACAGAAAGATATAAAAACATGTAAAACGTCCAGAAGTTAAGGATCATAGGCAGTTGGGTGTCTTCACAAAATCATAACGTTGCTGCTACACATTGTGACTACCACTGAAATTGTATTAAGAATTAAATTTATTTTTTGGACCTTAAAATTAAAAATACAAAATTCTCCTAGGCTATATACAGCTGTAAAATAGCTTAATAACGCTCTATTGTATATTGTAACCAGAACTTCATCCAAATTACTGGGAACGTTCATCATTTGGGCCTAGAATTTTCGTATTTTAAATGCACCATTTTCTTATACTCTCGTTCTCCCCTTCATTCATTAAGTAGGTATCAAAAATCTGACGATGTACAGGTGACAGTGGCTAATATTAGAAGAAAAAAATACGTTTAACGGATTATTAATACTCGAACTGTAATAATGTTAATTAAAGACTTGCTGTAGAAAGAGAACACAGTTTTCGAATAAAAACAAAAAGAACAAGAGCACTAATTCATTTTCACGTCATAACAATAGCCTTAATCTTTAATCAATATTTTATCACTCTCTAACCGTAAATAAAACTATAACGGCAAAGACAGGTAATGCGAATCCTGGATATCATACGGTCCATTACGACTACGATTGTACATTTCTATGTGATACATTCAAATCAGTATTTACACTATTACATAAAAATTCGAAGATATATTTACCTAAGAACAGAATAAAATATGACTTTATCCGGTCATCGAGGAAGTTCATTATAGAAGTTTTGAATGCACTTTCGTGATACCTGCGCGCACGATTTCGTGTGAACAGCGCTTGGTTGCATATATCCTTTGTAATCAACACTGATCACCAATTCTATTCAGCATATAGTCTTTTACATTATTCTTTATCCATGTTAATTTTCCTGGTCTTTCTAACGTAATTTCTTCAACACATTGAGACCATTTTCTTCATATTCCTCACGAGTGATCCAGAATGAGTCTCTGTCCTTGGTAATCTCAGCTAGCACTGCACCTCCCATAAACACCATGTCCTTACGCCGTGGTGAGTCTTCAATTTTTATTTTGAATTTCTGCAATTAATCAGTTAAGCCCAAATAACCTCAAAGTACAATAAAGTTAGCATTCCATTAGTCTAATACAAAATATATAGCGACTCCCACTTACCGTTAATTTAGTCGTATCGTTTTTAAGTACTCTCTGGAGATACAGCTGCTTTATTTCACGCTCTAATCGAGATGGAAGTCCAGGATACATTGTGCTACCGCCACTCAATACTATGTGCTTATACAATTCGCCTCTCATATCAATGTCCGCAGCTTGAATTGTACTGAATACCAATTCAGCTATTCCCTGCGCTTCTATATTAATTAAATGTGGCTGGAACAATGCTTCTGGTGCAGCAAATCTCTCCCCACCAACTTTTATAACTCGGCCGTCAGGAAGCTGAGGATAATTTATAACGATAAGGATAAACATCCTGACATAAATTTATAAAACTACAAAATGCATATTTCTACTTACAGTGTAGGACTCTACCAGAACGGTGGTCTCTCGTGCCAACTTCTCTTCGGTTTCTATGTTATATCCTATGTAGCACAATTTTTCTTTAAGCATTCGCACAGTCTCGAAATCTGCTGAATGATTAAAGGCATAGCCACGCAGTAAAAGAAGCTTGATAAGATACATGGTAATATCACGGCCTGCTATATCCAATCTTCGTGTAAGATGCGTTAGAGCATACTCCCCATATACTGGACAGATGTGGGTTACACCATCGCCTGAGTCTACGACGACCCCGCTGATTAAACCTTGAGCGTACAAGGTAAGGACTGCCTGAATAGCTATATAAGTTCCAGCGAAACCATATTTCTCGAACATCACCTAATGTCATATCATACAATAAGCATCACGTTATATAAAATAATGCATACAATTTCTTAATGGTTATTACATTCTTAAATATTGCTTAAACGATTCTGGTCCTCACCTCAATCATTTTTTCTCGATTCGTTGTTGGATTCATTGGAGGTTCCGTAAGAAGAATTTTGCACTCTCTAGGTGTGATGTTCATCTTTTCAGATCCAAATGTATAGTCCCACACATGACACATATCCTCCCAGTTCCTGTAAATTGCGACAAGAACATTATGAATTGTCTTTGATGAAAAATATGTATTTAATTATTTTAGAACGTACCTAACGATTCCATTTTGCATTGGGTAACTAATTTCCAACATGGAACGCAGTTTACTCGCTTCATCCCCAACCATTAGATCCTATATTAACGATAAATAATTATGTTCATTATAGAAAACACAATGGAGCTACACATTGACTAGCGCACCCTTGTCGTTATTATTGATAAAAAATACTCAATCAACGATACATTCTTCTAAACAAAAATAATCAGTACCTTATTTTTAAAGTTTTTTAATTATTGTAAAAAATATATATGCCGTGATACTTGTTACAGGCCATCTGAATTTATAGGATTTATGATGTTATTGCTTTTTTTTGTAGTCTGTGTTAGCTAAGCCTCATGGCCCTACATTCCTCACTGTGTGGATATTATTGCTTCAAATACTTTTTAGGAAGAAAATTGATAGTTTAAATCCCATGAAAATGAATAATAACTACACTGCTCTTCTGTGCGTTAATGGTAATGTAAATTGTTAACTATAAACATTTGAACCAAATAAAAGCACACTCTTTATTATTTTAACAGCTCTGATCTCCGATACATTTTTCTTATTATCATTTTACATAATAATTTGAGAAAGTTAGTTCACAATCAAAACATGGATAGTACAAATATATCGAAAACATGTACTGATTGTGATTAATAATTAATGTGAGTAATAATGACATGAAGAACAATAAACTTACAGGCATGTTAAGCACATCCTATGAGAGCAAATGTAAGCACACAAAAATATTAAGTAATATTATTAACTGGAAAAACAGACAGTCACATATGTACACACAAGTGACAAATGCACGGATAAATATTTTGAAGTTATTTGCAATTGTTGAAAGACAACAAAGTAAAAATTATATGGTTTTGGTTATTTTCATTGAATTTGCAATTGATCACAACATTGTTTAAATCACATTGAAAAATTAGTAAGTCAAGCAGATTTGATTAATACGTAAGTGCTGTGTAATTGTTGCTTATGATGTTATGAATACAAAAAGTATTCTTTATCTATGAAATAATGAACTTTTCATTAGATATGAGGTATCTTAGTTCTAAGTTCATGTAAAAAATGAGATTTTATACTAATATTTATCATTATGATATTACATATCAAATTGTAATAAAACTTAAAATGCACTAAACAAAATTTCTTTTAACCAATTTGTATGATTTCTTTCTAACATAAAGAACTCAGTGGACATCACATAACAAATCCATTCCTGATTTAGTTTATTTAATCAGCATTTAGCACCATTGGCACACTTTATATAATTTAATAAACTGACTTACACGAACATAAAGTTCTTGCTGAAAATTAAATTATAAAATTAAAAACTAAATAAACTGTAAATATAACTTAATTAATTAAAAATAAGTTACTCAACCAAAAAAGATTAATCATGAACATGGAGAATTTCATGCAGAAGCATCTGTAAGAGAAAAAAAGAATTTGCACGGACGTCAATGAAAGTGAAAAGAGAGAGAGATGTTCGTCAGAGTTCTTCCCATTCATAAAGAAAATTCAATACAGTCAGTTCTTTTGAAATAATACAGATATTTTTCAAACTCTAATAGATTATACGTAAGTTATACATGACTCTTGATTCTTCAATGCTTTCATTCTCCACGTATTCGCCACATAAAAGTATTTAAATGCCACAGCCTAAACTGAATCTTATTAGTACTTAAGGTAACTGAATTTACTCTAAAATCATTTCATTGATCACAATTAAAACAAAAGATAAGATTAGCCTAGAACTATCATTTTTAGTATATCATGCAATATATAAAATACCTTCACATCGATGTCTCCAATCTTATTAACAGCTCTGATAATAGGCCTGCCAACAATTGATGGGAAAATATACTCTGGAAAGTTTGCTCCAGCATATCCACATTTGACAAACTGTGAGGATAAAATAAATACCATAAGTCAAATATTTACTAAGAAAGAATAGCAAGAGAAAATTTTAATGGGATGTGGTCAAGAAGATAAGCGCATAACCTCACCCCTGTTCCATTGTCACATACGATGACCTTCCGACCCTTGCTATCCATTTTTAAGCTGGGTACTTAAAAACTGTGACTTGTCTTCACAACCCTATCAGTATCACGTCACACACGGTCTGACTAATTACCTTCGTATTCTTATGAGTAAAAGGGCGTCACCGGTGTAAGTCACCAATGTGAATGATTCTACTTGACAGAAGACAAGTTACGTTCATTCGTAAGTAACGTCAAATTACGTTATCAACACGTAGTAAATTAAAACTGAAAAAAGAGACTTCAAAGGGAAAAAAGAAATTGGTCAATATGTCGAAAAATTTGAAATAATCGAAGTACTTAGCAGCCCTTCCATAGATTTATTTAATCCGATTCAATCTGTCAAGCACAGCGTACGGCCACCGCGATTACAGAGATAAGCAGGGAGCAGTAGGGAGAGATACACAACGCTACGGTTTTAGGCGATACCAAAATCATGGCGCTAAATCGTAGCGGCAAGTCTGGAACTAGTATTTTGTGATCATCGCCTCCGTCGATAATGCGAATCCCGTCGTAGCCGAGCTAAACGTGAATACGAACGTGTATCTTGGTGGGCAGCGGTGAGTAGCAGAGAACCGAATGATCACAAAATACACTGGCACATCTCCTCATTGGAGGAGGCAGCCATAAGGAAAGGAAGGAAGGAAGGAAGGATCACAAAATACTACTTCCAGACTTGCCGCTACGATTTAACGCCATAATTTTGGTATCGCCTAAAACCGTAGTGTTGTAGATCTCCCTACTCATCTCTGACGATTAGACTAAAAAGTATTTTATTTATAGATAAAACGAATACTTAATTCATCTAGCTAGAAATTCACTATCAAGCTTGTCGTCAGATGTAGTAGAAGTGACTTAAAAGAGGATTGTTATTGGTTAAAACATATAACAGTTAGTCAATAGCCAATGGTGTGCTTATATTACCCAACTGCTAGTATTTTAAGTCAGATGTAGAAATCTCGCTTGATATTGAATTTCCCAATTAAATTAACCTGCAGGTTATCACTCAGTATCATCTGTAATCGAAAGAATTTAAACTCAGAACTCGAGTTGTGAAGTAAATTATTGTGCTACTCGTATAGCTACAATTAGAAAATCATAATATTAAACGGAAATCAAATATCTCGATGTAATGTATTAAAATCATTTCATAAGTTGAATCCTATAGTTTTAGAATGATAAATTAAGATTAATTAAGCAATTGCGCAGTAGGAACGTCTTTAGCATATTTGTCATATTCATTGCTACGTACTTATATATTACAGATGTAATACGACAAAAAAATGTTTTATATAAGCGCCGTTATTTTTCTGTAGAGTATCCTGTTTCTTCCTTTCTCCACCAATTTACCTTCAATTGCAATATAGTATAATACAGTATAACGCTTCGTGCGGCCTTCGTTAAATAAAAAAAGAGTTGTTGCGTTATGGAATGAAAAATATTTTAAATTCACCATATCAGTCGTAGCGAATAAGTCTTTCATTGCGTATCAATCTGGTTCTACTGTTCACAGAAATGGCACGACCAATTGCATATTTGACGCGCAAGGAATCTATATCGTCTTGTCACCGTTTGCACAGGTAAATAAGAATTAAGTACTCAAAATATAATATTCAATTTCGTCATATAATTCAAATATTCACAGTTTGCATATTAATACGTCAGTTAATTCTTAAAATGTTTGTTTTAGTCCGCATTTAAGCGACGAGCAGAACAAAGCGATATATGGGAAGTGCAATAACTTCTGGGGACATGGACACAATTACACTGGTAATATTATTAATAATCTTCTCAAATATTATTTCTAAGTCATTTGTAACGTATTTTAGTGGAGGTCACTGTTCGTGGTCCAGTTGATTCCGCAACTGGCATGGTAATGAACATCGCGGATTTGAAAGTATATATGAAAAACGTTCTGATGAATCAGCTTGATCACAAAAATTTGGATAAAGATGTTGACTACTTCAAAAATGTTGTATCAACTACCGAGAACGTTGCTATTTACATTTTTAACGAACTGAAAAAGGAAATGCCTAATCCAGATTTATTGTATGAAGTGAAAATATTTGAAACTGATAGAAATATTGTGATTTATAGAGGAGAATGAGCATCAAATGAAAATCTCTCCCACTGTTGAAAGCATTCCAATATTTATAATGTGAATTCAAAATTATATGTACTTGTACATAATCTAAAATTTCAATTACCCATATAATTTTAATAAAGTTATATATTTTGACGTTGTATATGACAATAATCACAGATTGATACAATAAACATTGAATATATATATGAATACTTTTTGCTTAGAATTATATATAATCAATTATCACTCATCTAATACTCTCAAATCATTATTTTTCTTACAAAATTTTATCTTGTATTGACTACCTGGTCATAAAGAATAATTTAAGTATACCACCATGCTATAAAACATTAATTCAGTATTATTCCATATTATTAGTAATACTTTAAACTGCAATTAATAAAAAAAACTACCGACTATATTATATTCTATTCTATATATTCTAATATATTTTTATTTACCAATGTTAATATATTTATATAAGTGGCATATTTCTTCATAAGCATGGTCTCTTCTTTTATAGCTTATGTATACTAAATACATTTATACAAAATACATTTTTTAGCCTTTTGCATCAGTCCTATTACAATTATTCAATACAACCCCAGTTGTTCTTATTAAAATTGAATCTTGACTATCAACAACCTAGAAACTTTTCCTCACGCTAATCCAATTACATTAAAAATCAAACTTTGGTCTGTTTGGTGCCGGTATAAATCACAATAATAATTCTGTCTTCTGAATTTCTCAAGGAACAAATAGTAAGAGATAATAAAAATATTAATAGTAGCTACCGAGATTGGCTACATCAATAAACATAATAAAAATTTCTATATCAATTGTAATAAAATGCATAAAAGATTTGTGCATTTTAAAGCAAACCAAATCAGTAAATTCTTAAGTACTGAATTCTTAGATAGGCTAGTCTGGAGTTCGCAGAAGGTTTAGATCAATATAATACTTATATGCGAGATCAATAAAAATCATTGAGATATGTCAGAGGTCTACTTAAAAAAAAAAACCACAATTGTGATGACATGTATGCAAGTGATAACTAGCAGACTATTATCAATTTCCATTTGAAAGATTAGAAATTATACTACTTCCAGCATCTATTTTTCTCTGTAGAAATAATAAGTCGCTATTATGCTCCAGATGAAATTTGAAATAATTAAAGAAAGTCTAAGTGCAGATGTAATTGTGTTTGTATTACAATTAAAATTAACTATAACTGATTAATTAGTTGAACAGCCTTTCAGTATTATGAAATTTGCTACAGTGTGTTTCTCTTTTTTGAATCATTATTATGATATAGAGACTCAGTCATTTAGTTGATTGCAAAGCAATCACATTGCACATTCAATGTACTTCTTTCAACTTATGAATGAATTTGGATATAATGACCTTGATCTGTTACGTATTATAGAACCAAATCACTTTGCAAGTGTAAATGCACCATACATAAGGACTTCGATTCACACTTCCACAACCTTATTCAACTAACATCGCTCGTTATATATTTGTATTGTAGCCTTTAATGTAACTTTTGATAGTTACATAAGGTATGCCAAGCTCAAAGTCATCTCGTGGCCAATATCTAAGGACAGGAATTTGCTGAGGTTTCTCTTCTTTCACAGAAAAATATGCAAACAATACTGCTGCCGTATAGCTGGCGATAAAAATAAATAGATGCCATAAAGCATGGAGATAGGGAAAGTTAAGATTTAACCAGGTGTCACAAAATAGACGATCATTTAACCAGCAAGCAACGGCAAGGATCCAAACGGCTCCACATCTCAAACCCAATCGATAAACTCGTACAGATCTTGTCCTTTGATAAAAATGAGCAATCTATGTATAAATCTGACATGTAGAATATTGTTATCAATATTTTGGCAATTCAAATAAGTTTAAGTGCAATGATGTCATATATCATATTATTAAAAATGTCAAGATAACATATTTGCGACAGATGTGTAGACCTCATTTATTAGCCTGTATTTTCCGCAAATATTTGCAAATATATAATAAAGAGTCACTATACTTATGCTACATAAAAAATAAACATTTGTTTACCTTTTTAATTCAATGATCATGAACCCAAATGCTGGAATACCAAGAATCATCAGTGCAAATGCGTTAACAGCTGGATGTATCAGAGCTAAACCTGTGCCAATCAGTGTTGGCAAAATGTTGAACAATGAAAACCATTTTCGATTATTTTGAAATATATTGGGAAAATATCTCCTTGGAAAAAACATGCAGAATCCTGCCATGTATACCCATAGAATTGCCAGCTCATCTAACAGCTGCCCTATAATAAAAAATGTTTTTCGTTGTAAAACATGTAAGAAATACATTTTATATCTTTATAGTTTATAAAATTGAATCATACCTATGAGTGACAACGTTGCATGAAAATATGCACTGCTCAGGCCAACAACCATCATCAAAAACCAAATGACGTGAATGCCAGGATTAACAAATCTTCCATAATCTCTGAAAAGATGCATGAGGACTGGTGGAAGTAATAGAAAAACCACATTGCTAAACTGTAAAGAAAATATAATAACATCGATTAATGAACATTTGAAAGAGAACAAAGACTCCATCTTAATAATAATAACAATATACATCTGTGGTTCAAAACTCTACAAAAAATTTGTTAGGACAACTTAGTCCTTGAATTAAAATCAATGACCCATTGTTGTAAAAGAAATAGTGACTCAAAGGCAGTCAGCCATAAAAAAGCAATGCTACGTACTAGGAAAGCCTTGATCTTTGCATAACAAATAATAAACAATAATTAGTAGAACAGTAATGACACTCCATTACGTCATGAAATCAATGTGCAATTTGAAAACATTATTTACACAATTTTTCAATATTTTCATACATACTATTGTAAGAAATATCAGTTCACATTATGAAAAAAATAACATCGCTACTTTGTGAGCAACAAATAACACAAAGAATAGCATAAAAATAATGTAAGATAGAAGTATTTTTTAAGATCTCTCTGTATGAATTATAACTATAAACAAAGTCTGGATCCTTGCCAAAACAGTTAAGAAAAAGTTTTATGCTATATGCTGATAAGAGAACAAAGAAAGGAAGGCATTCTTATAAAGTTATCAATGCATACGAACCGTATTCATAAATTCAGCAATGCTAGGTGATATGCTGTAATTTCCTTCGCACCAATCAACAGGAGAACTTCCAGGTTCAAAAGGTTTCCACATTTTAATTCAATGATGTATTAAGCGTTCGGTAATTTACGTTGTATTGTTATTACGCCTGAGTGAATTATTTGTCTGTTCCGATGCCGTCAAATAATGTTACTGACCCGTAAGAACGCAAGTAGTTGGCAAAAAAGTATTTCCACCTTTTTAGACTTGATTATTATGCGCCGTTAAAGAATCGAATACAAAGAACGCAATAAATAAATGAACGAATAGTAAGCTACGTGAAGTTTACGGTCGCGGCACTTGCTTCAATCTGTCATACGTCCTTTGTTTTGACCATCAGCAAGATGTCAACGCAGCTGGTGGTGGAGGTGGTGGGGTAAGTAGTAAGAGGAAATTTGCCAGAATTCTGTCGCAATACACCAGCTGACTCACATGATAAGATTGAGTATCTAAATAATGGCAAACATTAATAAATTCATAAGGTCGAGGAGATCCTAAACATTATTACAGATGTGTGTCTGCAATAATGAATTACTTTCCACAGATCCATAGACAATATTTTTATCAGTATTAATATATATAGATATGTATGCACATGTAGTCCATTATCAGTCCTACGTTAGTGGGATGGAGTGGAAACAGATATAAGTACGGAAAGTCCTTTGTCCGACTGCATTTTTACTGCCGAGTGCGCTAATGTCCTAAATTTTCGCAACTTCGCATTCGTCGGTAATTGTCACTTGCAAATGCTGACGTCGTAGATTCAAGCTTGTATTGATATTCGTTTTACGTATATTTATGTCGTATGAAGGCAAAGCGACATCAGCAATAGTTGGTTCTACCACAAAGAGCAGATACGTTTGATAATTTTAGGTAGTTATTTATCAGAATAACCTTAAGAATAAGTGGGCGCGGAGTTTGTTAATTTTACTTCACCATAAGGGATAACTAGATGATTGCATCACACATTAGCATAAACCTACAACAGTCTTTATTATGATCCATATTTTTTGTGGTGTTTTACGCATCAACGTACATATCTTCATATAAATAAAAATAAGAATATAATTTGTATTATCATACATTTGTGTATATAATTGCCATAATGTAACAATGAATAATTGTGTTTAATATTTAGATTTGTACAACTGGATACCGGTAGCACTTCTCTATGATTTACTTAACTGATATTGCAATAAGTATGAAATATCAGTATAAGGATATCAAGGTGTTTCCATTTGCGATTCGTTCAGAATAACAATTAAATTGCGCCTCGAATTACGAAACATAGTAATTTTATGAGCGCACAAAGAGATTTATAGACACTTCAATATATATATTAATATATATATAATTCCTACAAAAATCATCGTTCAATTTTTTTCGTTGTTATCGGATTAATTCAATTTGCAAACTCTACCTGTTTATCCACTGACTATCAGACTTTTAAAGTACAATTCCAATTGTTGTACCATTCATTTAATTATGTAATACCAAATTAATTATATTCGCAGGAATAGAGAGCGTGTAAGACGCCTCCTTTCTGGAAATTTAAAAATGTGTGCCATTCACGTGAAGTTTAACTAATGTACACCGCATGGGATGCGCATTCCTTTGAGTTAAAAAGAAAGAACTGTATGAAGTTCGATGACTTCACTTTAAAATACGATAGGTTTGTCTTTGCATTGATCAATGCAAAAACTGGTAAAGCGTTTCAAGAACTTTGGATATTCTCGTTTATACACAGCACGCAATACAGATGCTGGAGCCCATCCGCCAGGATTCACTGTAAATAGAGTAAAACGAAATAACAATACAGCCCTCAACGTTTATTAAATTAAATTTATGACAAATACGTATGACACCTACCCACAGAGCAGTATGTTATTTTACAAGTAATATCCTCTCTCTTAATCCGTTCTCCTTCCTTCGGTGGATCAATGAAAGTTTGGCAGACTAATGATACTGATAAATAAAGTCTGACACACTTTCCGGTGTTTGCCTGTAAAAAAATAAGAAACACTGTCAAACTGATTTCACAGGATGATTCATATAGCCTTTGTATAAAAACTAACCGGATAGTCTGGAAGTTCAGTGCTGTGATTGCAAACGATCCAAAGATCATGAGCATCCGGATCCTGATCATCCGACACTCTACGTATGTGCGACCAAAACAATGAATCTCTCTGCGTGGCCGGCCAAATTCGTTTGTGGGTCTGAAGGAAAATTAGCGTGTCGTTCGAAATGTTTTCGACAACTGTCATGTCCTCCAAGGTCGCTTCCCAGCCACTTCTGTATTCTGGACTAAAGAAGATATTGCAGACTTCATGACCCGTTACACCTTTCACTACGTGACATGCTTTTAATGGATCAACCACGAGGCCATCAGCCTCCTCCTCTCGTCTGTACATCCTCATGTCGCCATCCTCGGCAAAGAGTTGCCAACCGCCGGCGCCACCGACTCCAAGACGTGCGTAATGCAGTTGCTCCATCGTCACCTTTTCTATCTGTAATAATACATGCGTAACGTATGAGAAAAAAAATATGCACCATTTGAAACAGCTCTAATGTGCACGTTACGTAATTTTAGAAACAAATAATACAGAAGATACTTCTCAAGAGCTAGAACTGAAACACGATAACTCCAATGGACAAAATGAAACTGTATTCATAACGTGTTGGCAATATATTTCAATCTCTATTGCTGCAAAGTCTCATACAATTACCTCTGGCCAAAGTCTGTGCTTAACTGCTGGAGTTGCTATACTCGATGGTAACGAAACAGATTTCTGTTTCAAACGATCCCTCAGCTGAAGATCCTCATCGATTTTGTCCAGTCCAGTTTCCACCGCATCGTAAAATTCTTCATCGCAGAGTGCGCTGTGCGGACCTTCCTTGTAAAGGCAAGATTCATAAACATTTTATTTTCATTTACAAATTATTTTTTCAATAATATTACTACACGGATATAAATGACATTGGTCAAATGATGATAAGACGTGAATTTTGGTGAATGATTCGTTAAACCAATTATAATGCGTACAGTTACATAGTAAAATGAATTTAATATGAAGGGTCCAATGCTTGAAAAATTTCCGACATTTTAATGCTGCGATATGATCGTTTTTTTTTTTTAAGTGGTTATGGTAATTATCGTAATACACAACATTCCTGTTGATTAGTATCGTTGAGAGTATTACTAGTGAAAATGTTTAATAGAAAATGTATAAATGAAATAAATAGCTCTAAAGAATAATTAACTATTCACGGTTCACTTGAATTTCATATGTGACATATCGTATAAAATGCATATTATTCAACATATAAATAAATACAGTTAATTCGGCATACGTCCCGTCCATTACAAGACAACTGTCAGTTGTGTACTGAAACACGAAGTGGGAATTATCAAACAGAATTAACATTGAATTGCGACTTTGATTTGCTTATTTTCTACTTTTCTGATTTGACTAGACACGAAGAACATTCTAATGAACTGATGACCTCTCACTGTATTATCAAACACCACGATTAATCTTAGCTGTAGAAGCAATGACGGGATATCTACTATAGCGCAGTTACATGACTCTATTATTTAAGAAAATATTCATCGCGTGTAACTCTCCAGTACTCACTTTGAAAAACCTTGTTTTTATTTTCAATTTTCCCATGATGAACCGATCGACTTCAAAATTGTGTATACATGCGGCACGAGCAGCTGCGAAACCAGTGCGTCTCCCTCGAGCGTCAGTAGTTTACTGACCAACGTGAATTCTAGTCTCTGATTATTGAGTCAACCTCCTGTAGTGTGCGATAGAGTTAACCGAGTTTACCTTTCATTGCGATAATGTCTGCCATACGTTGTGCAGCCACGAAGAGGGAATGTCGTCGCAATAACATACTGCTCATAGTGATAATACTAATATTATGCAATTGGAAAAAATAGGACTAGCGATATGTACAGTACACCAATAAGGAATTCTATTAAAAATTAATAATATTAAGCCCTTGTCTGTATTTTAATTAATTTTTCAAATGAATTTGGCTTAGCGGTGACATTTGATTACTAATTGTTAAAAAGAAAGCAATACCTGAACAGCACAAAAGATAATTGCTTGTAATTTGAGGGGACTTTAAAAAAATTATAGCAATAAAAATTCAGTTTAAAAAATTAACTCCAAAACGACCAGTCAAATGGTTTGGATATCAAAGTTTATTTTGGAAACGAGAGTCTAATGTTTTATTATTCAAAACAAAATTTGTGAAATGTTTGCTCCTAATGTTTGTATCTTTCTTTGTTTCGAAATTCATGGTGATTTATGTTTCATGGGACTCTTATGAATAAAATTAAAATCTGCAAACGTGCATTCAAAGTCAACTATTTTCTGGTATTGCTATATGACTTTTACAGATAATGAACTTCGCAGGAACGATAAGTAATAAATGGAAAATAAAGTAAAAGTACGTTTTCAATTTTTGAGGACTGTATAATGTTTACAGTATAATCTATAATCTATTTTTTAAGAGCACTGCAGTGCTGTTCTCTTTTCATATGCGCGAAAGGCACGTGTTTTTTTGTCAATATATGTATACGAGCAAGGAAAATTTACTGTCTTCTCTGTAAAAAACACGAACATTTCCAGAAAACGAAATAGTGTGACCTTATCGAAGCACCAGACGGTCATACGTTTGGCAACTGTTTCCATTACAGTTACATAATTTAATTGGTAGTCACATCCATTGGTATTTGAAGTTACCACATATAAATAAGCATGATCGCACATCAGATCTTTACTAGATAGAAATCGTGTGGATACTTTCGCCGAATCTATTAGATAATCAAAATATTTTGGTGTGTCATAATAATTGTGATATTGCTCAATTATTTCGATGATAAAAAGGAATGAAAATCCCGAAATGAAAATTAGTTTAATGATATGAAACTGAATTGGCAATGATTGCATGTGAGTATTGTATACTTGATACTTTTGCAATTATTATTAAAATTCATGGCACGTTAGCTTGTGTCCTAAATGTCGGAAGGTTAATTGTTAGAGGACGCGATTAATGCATATGTGTAATCAACTATAGATACTTATACTGATAGCAGAATCAAACGTCCATACTATAATACTGAATATGTTAGGATAAAGCGAGTAGTAACATTAGTAAGATGAAAACTATGTAATACTGCTACGTGTAAAATTATTGACGAAAGTGACTTACCTCATAGTCTGGGCCGCCGTGTATGAGAACTCTTGGCCTTGGTGAGTCACCCTGACGAATAGCGATCTGATCCTTCAATGATTTGTATAATTCTTGAATTTTTCGCCTTTTCTCTATTTCTTTCTCCCATCTGCGACGCCATGCATCTTCACGTTGAGCCATCAAATCCAGACAATGTTGTAATGTTATTAACACTCCCTCACTGGTAGCCTTGAAAGTGATCGCTTCGCCTTTGAAATCCACCGATTGTTCGGCTGGATCAAAGGCTGTTTCGATTTTATTTTCTGTAACAATATCGTCGTTCGTGCATGCTGGTATATAATACACTATTGCAGGTATGGCAAATTCGGTTAGAGAACTGTTATAGGCTCGTACAGCATAATCTAATCTTTTCATAATGTTATCAGAGGACAAGTTATTTCATCAAGTAATCTGCCCATTTAGTTTTTGCCTAACGCACTGAGGTTATTTTGAACATAATAATTTAAGTGTTGAACATATGGACATACCTTTATTTGGGCCATTCTTGGCATTCTCTGCACAGTTGTCAAAATACTTTTGCAATGTATCGATTTGCTGTATCAAGATATCCTTGAAGGTTTCTATTTCAGCCAACTTTTCCTTTAGTACTCTGAATCCTCGTTTACTAAAACTACCACCACTGGCTGTCGATTGTGTGTTTGATACAAGCGAGACAGTACTACCATGACGCTTTAAACTATTCTCACTCCCATATCCAGATTCAGCCTATTACATAAAAAACATACAATTATATCAGAAGTCTATGTAAAACAATAATTGTTAAATATACTTCAAATGCTTTCATATTTGGATCAATCAAGTAGATTTAAGAACTTTAGAACTCCAAAATTACAATTACTTTGTACGACTTCAACACATCTACCCAACGTTGCTTTTCTTCAGGACTGTTAGCTCTTAGATACCACACCAAACAGTCATTTACAGATACATCAAATCTGCATTCATCAAATTCATGACCCTGTAAAGAAAAATCACTTTGAAAATTTGCATAATAAAAAAGAGACATTGTCTTAATACTTCATAAAAATGTGAGGGATCCATCGAACCAGTAACATTCTTCGATGCCAGTGATTAGCTCACAAAATTACTTTGCAGTTGACTACAAATTTCATAGTGTGACATATTCACAGGTGTTCTTCCACTAACTGTGGTATTAAAGTACACACTTCATAGTAGTACCTTAATATCTGCCTTGTAAAGACTTATAGAGCCCCGACACCCAAACCCACTGTCCTGTTCAGATTTGTAGTAGGACAAAGTCCCGTTCTTGAGAACGATGAATCGTGATTGCCACCCGTGTATGTAGTTAGTCCATTTCGAAAGAATACCCTGAAGTTCAGGTACGACGACACCATCTGACTCTTCATCGATATCGTTGCCATCTACGTCGGCCTCTGTAGATTCTACTTCTTCGCTACAACGCCGAACTTTCTCTGCCTCTTCAGCCATCCTTATAAATTAACGAGGAGTTCCACCTGCCGATTACTCCTAACAAAGTCAAGGCAATTCTGACATGCCCGATGATGACTGTTGCTTATGACGGTCGTGCAACTGGTTAATGAGGGGGCGTCATCGAGATATCAATGGCCCACGATGACAAGATAATGTCGTTTGACAAGCGTCCGAAATCCTTATCAATGTACATTCACGGGTCCCAGCATCAAGTAGCGAAGCATCAGCCAACTTGATATATCAACAACAATAGCGATGAAAATCAACGTTATCCACGATCATCTACGATTCTTCGAAGCTGCACCAAAGCTCCACCCACTTGTTACATATAGTTTCGTCTATCGAGTTAACCCGCATCCTCACGTCATCGACGGACGCTGCTATCCTTTAGTATTCGTCTCTTGAAAGAGTAACTTTTTAATCGACGGTTACTAATGCTAAATTTTGATGAATGCTGATTACTACATACATTTTATATTTTTTATCAAGTTATATGACGGGTTTCAAATTATGCTTTTTTTTTAGAAAACTATATTATCGACTGTCGATACAAATGCGTCATAAGATTTCGGTTCATTTCTCGTCGCTAGGCTGCTATTCCACGTTACTGCGATAAGCCCAGTTCTCGAAATCATTTGATATTGTCGCATCCGACATTAGTGTAGTTCCCGGTCCCCACGTCGAGCAGAATATCGTGGAAGCGCTGCGATCTCTCGACTACGATTGTCGCATGCGACAATATCGAGTAATTTCAAGAAAGAATAGAGTCCCAGAATGTCCTTTCATACTGTTGTATTTATATAAATAAAATAAGTGTATCATTGCAACGTCACACTTAAATTATTCTTAAACGATAACCAATAAAATGATCATGCTTGCGATTGTGCAGCTGGTATATTAGGAAATATCGCATCAAGCACTGCTTCTTCAATTATATGCCTTCAACGAAAGGTCATCAAAATGTAAGCACAAATGCTTTTAATCATTCTTAGAGTTGTCCCAATAAATAAGTACGATTCATTTAAAACTTTCGTCATTGGTGTCAACTTGTCGTTAAATTTTTTGTATTTCTGTCGCTGAGGTCTTAAAGTGGAATCTATATTTTCCGATAATTACGTAGATATCTATTTTCCATGATTTCACAGAAATATACCCAATGAAGCAATATAAATGAGATCTCGAGGAAGTACTTTAGCTCGTACAGAGAAACCGTATCGTGTCAAAGAGGCATTAAGAAAATTGAAATCGACGCATGAGCTACACGTGAGTTAAGTAAATATGACGAGTACTAGATTCATTCGAGACTTTCTAGAAATTTAATCAATACAAAACTTTTTAATTTACAAATGAACGTTGTAAGAAATTATGGACATAGTGATAAATAGCCATTTAAATATTAATTTATATCGAGGCATAACATATCCCTATATGAAATCATTTCAGCATTTTACTATATTTAAAATCCTCACTGACTAAATTCCATGGAATAGTCACTATGAATCTTAACAACTTTCTAGTTTCCCATAGCAAATACCTCTTGGCTGTTTAACAAAGTTGTTCCTCGCTTCATTCTCCTGCTGCACGGCAGGACGTTTAATGTCATTCACACGGTTTGCGACAGATTAGACGAGTGTGCTATAATTCAGAGTTTCAACGAATAGATTGTTCCAGAGCTTTATATACTGTACAGAAATAATGTAATAAGAGCACATAGGGTGTCTGAGGCTTTATTCCAAAACAATATGGACGCCTGATTAATCGGTAATGTTTTACAAAATTGTCACACAAATATACCTGAGATCACATTTATTTCCCTATTAACCTCAGAAATCACCAGGACAATTAAACATTTATTTGATTGAACAAGAATTTCATTGCACCGTGTACAGATTGGGTAGAAATTTTCGTAATGATCTTATCATCCGATATGATGAGACATTCACTTGCATAGTTTCAATCAATTGATCCGTACAGTACCATTCAAAACGAATTTACGAGATCGAAGTATTCCGCGTCCCGTAATTACGTTTACTCGTACACGGTTAACGCGATCATTGATTCTGAATCCATCCCTTACGGCAATTCTCATTAAATCTTAATTACGTTTACCTCTACGTTTGCTTCGTATGAACAAACGAAATGAGTTACGTGTCCCACAAAGGAGTAACGTTATCCGTGCATTTTAATCAGTTGTGCACCTGAAATAAAGTAACGTCCTTTCAGCATATCCTTTTATTCCAAATTTTTATATTTCTATTTCACGATCATAAAGTAACTTTTATCCGAACATTCCGAAATTTCGTGCAGAGTCGACATTCTATTATAAAAAAAGATCAAAGGCCGACCCGTTATACGCAAACTATGAACATCCCTATGTTATTGCTAATTGCGATTTATTACGTTCCATATCCCGTGTAACTTTCAATATTTCGCTATGCCAATATTCTAGTCCATGATTCTATGACAATTCAATATGCACTAAAATATAAATTTAAATATTTCACCGATATGAGCGACCTGATTACGATTACCGATACCGATCAGACGTATGATCGATGACGCAAGAAGCCACTGCGTTTCCATAATTTGTCAAAATGAGATTCCATTGACTAAATCAATGTACAGTAACGATTACAGGCTTGCATGGAACATCCTCTCGTTTCTGCTAATTGCAAACTATTAAGTTCAATACCCATTTTAAGTTTCAATATACACTGAGAGATACTGATCAAAAGTTGAGCAGGAAATTTGACTATGCCAGTACGTACCCAAGGTGCATCCTTGCTGTTCATGAAGTTGGAGCAAATAGGGAAGTGGTCTCGGGTTCTCTGAGCGCGGTGGCGTGGAATTGAGAAATTCTAGTTTAGTTTTACTAGAGAGGCTGTTCCGTTCGATTCAATCGAAACAATTTAACTCGCCGAGGATAGACGGCGTATGGTGGTAACTGTGGTGGCAGCACCAGTCAACGTGAGTACCCCTTCTTCGATCTTCTTCACTTTACACTCCTATACTCAAACAATTAATTCCGTTTTTTCCTTCTAACCAGGTTAACAGGTAAACTCCACTGGTTCATCGTTAGCACGCAGAGGACATACACGTGGCCCTGTACCAAATGTACCAGTACGCAAAAGTAATACACGTGCTTCTGGAATACCTTGGTGGATTGCGGCATGGATTTCAGCAATTTAGTTAGAAAATCTTGAACGGCTAAAGTAAACAGCGGCTACGCGTCGCTCCAGGTTGCTACGAGTGATGCTGTGTGCGTGTCTATTCTTATGTATATAAGCCAAACGGGAGTGTGAAGGTTCCGCGTGGGGTTGTTAAGGGATTGGTACGGAGGCTGGATAGGTGGGGCGGTAAAGGAGCCGTTCCAGCTCTGTTTCAAGCATTGTTATTCAGACTGCGTTTGCGCCTATGTAAATGTTGGCTAACCCACTAGGTCTGCTATAGACTCCCTAGACGTCCCCTGAGGTATAATCCTGGTCCCTTTGACGGAAGGATCCAACTCAAGGTGGCGACTTAAGTATACGTGGATTCCGAAGAGCACTTCCGGTCAGTTTCAAGATCCTCATATGTCAATACTCGACTGCGTTACCTTCGCTTACTGTTTTACTATTAGTTTCTATTGAGCGCTGTCTATGCATATAGTATACAGCACATTATTCGCTGGCTTGGCCGTTTATGGCGCAAATGCACGCACGACTAGCCGATATGTGCTCCAATTGCCAATTAGAAATTGCCAAGTTGGCATTCAGTCATTGTTCACTTCGTAAGCTTCTGAAATGCCATTAAGTCCTTGGCGTGCTTTGGAAAATTAAAGTTGCCTCTGCCATTTACTGGCGAGCGTCGCGTGGCAACTTTTCATATTTATGTATTGTAAGAGCGACCTTTGGAGCTCGAAGTTGTATAACGTATTGCGTGCTTTTTCAAAAATTTTAACAATGGCTACTTGGAGCGACAGTATATTCGTGGATGAATAACCAGGGAAATTGTTATTACGTCCATTAGTTTAAAATTATCTCGTGCCACAAGTGGTACGTTCATAAATAAACAGAAAATAGTTTTTTTTTTTTCATTTTATACAGAAAATCTGATTTTTTTTCAAATTAATTCACATTTCGGTTTCATGGTGATTTGTATGACCGATAATCGATAACTGATGCTATAACTATACTACTGCTACTTGATATCCTTGCACATAATTAATACAATGAGGTTTCACATTTTTGTTTAACTGCGATTTAATGCACTATTTTTGCTGAAACTGCGATTCGAATAATTTACATGTTATTTCATACTTGCTCAAAGGCTTCTATCTCTATATTGGCATGACGTACTTTTATTAGCGTTTCATATGGGTATAGTGTGCTTCGTTATTTTTTAATGAAACTATACAGAACAGCGCATTCCCGTCGATAACGATTCTCGAGACGCGAGCGATATATTTTAATGTGTGGGATCATTTTGTACGGGTTTTTTAATCGGTGTTTATCGTCGTAATACACCGACCGGTCTTCTGTGTAAACGCGTGGAAACGAGCTGCGACTTACTGGAAGTAAATTTTAACTTTGTAAATTAGAAGTTTATATTGGTACGAACAAGTAATTACGTATATATATATATATGTATGCAGATAATTGAATACAAAAATTTCTGTCACGTTTCACTGTTACGTTTTACGTTTACGAGATGTCCAAAATTGTGTTAATACTTTTATACGTATAAGCTTGTTCATATAAATTTGATATGGACTGTACCACCATGTGGTGACGTCAAGCAGTAAAAAGAAAATTAAAAATTATGTCGACCTATAAACTTGAAGAGATTGTAGAAAAACTGTATATCTGTAACGTGCAATGTAATGCTTTTTTTTTAAAACAGTCATAGAAATTATACTGAAAATAAATATAATATTTGTTAGGATCATAGATCACTATCAATTATATGCGATCGTGTAGATATTATTTGTTAATAACTGTCGTTAAGTTCATCTGTCACAGTAGTACCTACTATGTACGCCCTGAAAAAAATAATTGATATTGTTACCCTATTGTTAATAGATTATGAGGCAATTATTGTGAATTCATATAATCACAGCTTTTTCCGCACTAAACTTAGTACCTACTGTTATTGCGGAGATTATATGAAAATAATCTAGATTAGGATAAGTGGTCGTCAGGAGGTTGGCGAATATGACAATAATTATTCTGAAATTCGCAATAGGAAACCGCATTAGGATAAACATAGTAAATCGATAAATCGACAGATGCGACACATCGGCGGATGGTCCTTTTTATAGCCACACGGAGTAGGGGAGGTTGAGAGAAGATGGCAAAAGAAGGCGAATTCCGGAGATCGTAAAAGTAGTAGATCTCGTTAATGGTGCAGTTTTTGCTCCATTAACATCGTGCATGGCGAAGCGTCGCGACGGTCCTCGCGAGGGCCGAGAGTCCTCTTTTGAGAAAAGTTTCGTTCGAAGAAAGTTAATTTAAGTGAAAACTCTATTTTCAGTATCCCTATCCCAGGTTTCCTTCGGGGCAAAAACTAAGTCTCCGAGTTTCCCGTTCGTCTTGGGAGTGCTGCTCCGTAGGATGAGCGAGGCAGGAGTCGGAGAGAGAGAGAGAGAGAGAGACGAAGAGCAGGGAATCGGAATTGAAGAAGGACCGGATAAAGAAAGAGCGAGAGAGAGAGAAACCGAGTGAGAGCTGATGAAGGCAGCATTCGGATAGAAATACGAAGTCAGGCAATCGTTATACGATCGTGATTAATTTCGCTAATTAATTGTCGAAGAAATGAGGAAATGAAGAGCATTTATTACTCGGCCGCGAGTCACGGGCAGGAGGGCGTCTCGGTGCCAGAGGGTGTCAGACCCTCCAGAAGCTTCATTCATCTCAGGAAATCCCTGTGAAGTGGGCTCTTTAAATTGAAACTCAAATACGTGCCAACTGGAAGGGCGAGCGTGAAAAAGGCCCATTAAATTGGTTATTTTTCACACCCTCGTGGTACCTAACGTCGTAACGGCATTCGGGGACGATATCGCACGAAATTCCGTAACTCTCCGCTAGGAGTCGCCAGCGTGATCGATAGTCCATCCGCAGACACTCTAAACCTTAGCTTACCGTAATGGAGAGTACCGCTTCGAGTTATTGACAGTTAACTTCGAGTCTCTTGTGAGTACCATTGCCTTTGAGTGCTGGCATTCTCAAGTATACCTCGGTCAAGTTCCTTATTTCACCGCTTTTACAGGAGGACAACGTGGAATACAAAAATAATCATGTCGCACTGTGGAAAGAATAATATTTTAAGGTTAGAAATACACGTACAATTTTTACCTCTTGTTCGTCGCAACATAAATATACATAACAGAGACTATATTTTTTTTTTAAATACCAGACGCCCCAAGCACTCTCTGAATTACCTGTACGATTCCGTTTAATAGAGAAAAATCAAAATGAAACCGAACTAGTAGAAATTGCGAGGAAAACCGAGCCGGATTTAACATGCCAGCATCCTCCGTTGTTTCGCTGACTCCTTATTTTGTTATGTAGATCATGTTACCGCATAGCTAACGTCTATAGTACTCGCTTACGATGCTGTGGGTGTAAGATATTTCAATTAGATATACCCAGGGATCAACGTTTCGACTTGTGTATTGTGTACGGAGCTGTGTTCAGTGATTTTTCGACGACTCTATACACAGCCAAATGTGCGCGTGATAGATTCACTGAGGGTAGGCGGTCTGGTCGTGATTAGCTAAGCTTATGATTAATTATTATACCCACCGTTGACTCTCGTATCCTCGTAAGCCCTTACCTACACAAGCATCCCCACCATACACGCTCGGTATAATATTATCCTGTAATAGCACTTACGTATACATAGCATACATGGTGGACAATGAAAGATTTTCGTGTGAATGCATCCTTGGCTTAATCGTTCACAACTGCCTATACTATTATCAAGTATAGCTTTACCATTGAATCATTTGTCCAAATCACAATTTACCGTAAGTATTATACATTCTCTTTTGCTGTAAGTCCGTTATATAATGTATATATAATATATATCACAATAAATAAGTGTGATATCATACTATATATATATATAGTATAATAATAATAATTGTATATACGTGTGTATATATATACATATATATACCACTGAGCGCTGAGACGCGATATCATCCTTAACCGCAACATACGCCACGGAAGACATTTTGATCTCGGGCGAAAAATATAATTTTGTCGCCGAAAGCCTCGTCGCCGGTAGCCACGATGCGGACAAGACTTTTCCCCGATATCGTCAGAGCTATACAGTGTTCGCCACCCCAACCTAAGTGAGTTACGCGACACTTTTTTTGTCAGCCCCTTATTTATCGTTATTTGTATACGCGTCTTGAACCCCAGCCTAGAAGATCTCGCTCCGTTTCGTACGCCACGGTGTCGCTCGAAGGGCGATTTTTTTTAGCTGAATCCTTCGATCCTTATCCGCTCTCGAGGATGACAGAAAGCGATAGCCAGCTGGTTACACTTAACTGAATCCAATAGCCAATAGAAATGGCGGCTCGAATATCAAATTGAATCTCTACCTATTCGCGTGTTACGTAACGAGACGCTGGGCTTACTTCGGATCCCTTTATCACCGCTAAGATCGAGCTTATCAGCGATCTCATTCATATCGCGGAGCCGATTTATTCAGTTGCATGGACCCGCCCTGCCTTACGTTTCGCCGGCTTGGTGCCTGTATGTACGTATGTGGACCAGCCGAAAGAAAGCGCGTCTGTCAGTTTTTAGCAGTGACATCATATATCATATATGCGAGTGAAACGTTGCAAAGGACCAACAGCTGGACCATCTATCTTGCACGGCTTAACTCCAGACATCTGGTATATAGTATATACAGTGCGCTCCAATAAGGAGGCTCACGCGGTTGCCGACTCAATTGTTAGTTGGATGGGTGGGCGAGGCGCCGTTTCTACCTATAGCACGGAAAGCTTATCCTCTTCATGGTCTGTTCGCGATCTTCGTCTTTATGAATTCTAGTAGCTAACAGGTACTCGTGCGCATGCGCGCGCAATTTACATCACGTGACGCGACTGCTCTCTCCTTGTATTTCGGGAGTGCTAGCGAAATTCGATTGAAGATCAGAAGAAGAAGAAAAAAAAAAAAGAAAAATATTTTACTACCGAATCAAGGAAACCTTAAGGCGGATCCTTAAATTTTCCCTGGATTTACATGTTTTTACACTCTTACCACCCGCGCTCGACCATCTTAAGTCTCAACATTCCTCCTTTCCCACACAAATATTTCTCTCGCGACGCTGTCTCGCCAGCTGTGTATTATCTGCGTGATGTATGTGCCGGGAGGAGAAAAACTTGAAAATTATGATAATCGCGACACAGTCGGAGCATCGCGACGCTGTGGGCTTTTATAAGATGTCCATAGGGTATGATCGATTTTTGTATAATGGGATGCAGTAATGAAATAGATACGCTCCTACGGCACCTACTGACAATTCATACAACAGGGCTTATCTGGGTATGATTATGGTTACACTTAATATTGCCTGGAGCCCTACGTTGCTAGTATTATTTTCTTGCGGCAGTATATATATATATCGTCGGTATGGGATCTCCTGCAATTATATAACTGCTGCATAACCAATGGTGCTACTATTCGTGGCATTAATCATCAAACTGATAACATTCCTATTTCGTGATGATATTGCTAATAAATTAATTGTACACTGCAGACAATTCTATATATGTTTCGTTATGAATTTATCTGGACCAGCTGTAACAGCTTTTGATCCATTCGTATCGATCGTTCAATAAGCTGTGGGAAAATGGGAGGCTGATATATGTAATAATAATAATAATATATTGGACACGTCCGGAGGTGGAGAATATAAGGTGGATTTTTATACAGGATAAATAAATATTCAAGCACTTAGGTTTTTCGTCGTTTCAAGTGAAGTCGAAAAACATTAAAATTGGGTCAATTAATCTACGTCCGATCGTCGATGCTTCGTTCACGCTTTGGTAATACTCGGCGAACTCGTGCTCGTCCAAGAACACAGCGAGGTATCCGGATCGACGTTGTCAGAGTCTCCAAGTACAAAACTCAATTACTGAAACTGGAATGGATTTTAAAGTAAATATGATACACCTTGACGGCCTAGGATGACGTCGCCCTGGCGCAGCGAGGTTCGATTAAGTCGAGAGCACAGAAACGGACAATATCAAGTCTGCTAACGCGTTTAAGATAAACTTACCGTGGGATTAGGCAATACGTGATTTCGACGAGGAGCAGGGTGTGTTTTGATAGGGAATATACGCCAAGGGATTATTACCAAATTACACAGGATTACCAACTGCACGAGCTTTCAGCCGTAGACGGCTTATAGAACGACACGAACCCACTCTTTGTGGTGAAAACTTTAATTATTTCGAATTAATTCCGTCGATCGTCGGCGTACTCCCTAACCAATCTTCTCTGGGCGGTACATTCAAAGTCCACAGAATATCTTTCATTAATCAACATGGTTTAAAAAAGGACGGGCACGTTATATACGTATATATATATATATATATATATACCTTGTGTAAGTGGAACGCGGAAAACGTACGTAAAAGCTTGCGAAGAAATCTATAGGGAATATTTGCTGTTAAATGAAAATTTTTATTTAACATACACTCTATATATGTATATACGATCGTCAAAGAATTATTTGAGTTTGAAATTGATTTCAGGATTTTCTTTGCCGCCCAATGATTTCTTCTTACAAGAAGAATCGCGTCGTCCTTACGACCGAGTATCGTATCAACCATAGTTGAAGAGTCTCGACGTTATCGGCCTAAGGACACTTGACGTTTTCAAAGAAGATTCCTGCCGCTCTTCACTTCTCGGGATTACTGGTGGTACAATCGGATCACAGATTCACAGGGAGACATTCGGGTACGGATTGTGATAAATCGTAGATTTGACGATGTTACGCCAGGGATATAGGTAAGTCATAGATGGAGCTTGGGGACACGTAGAGATGTACGAGTGGACCGTGGTTGAGGCTGAGAAGACTCGAGCACCGGATCCTACCTGGGTCTTGTAGGTGATACTGGTATTAGATCCTCTACAGGAACCAGCGTCTCTGTATATTTTGCCCGTAAATGTACCTACGTAACCAGGTTTTGTGGAGTATCGGTATCCTTCCTGCAGAACCTCCAGTAGACCTCGCAGAAGTTCTCATACGTTTCTGGGCTTCACCTGGTCTAGGGTTCTACCGTAAGAGACATAAGTCGTGTGGAGCGCACATGCCTGGCATACACGTTGCTCTGCTACTTCTTCCAATCTCTATTCCGCAGGGCTACTTAATATTGCAGCGTATTACTCCACGGTGCACGCTAGCTATGCGACTGAAATCATATACCGGGTGTGCTCCTTTTCCTGATCCTTACGACCTCGGACTGGTTCTACCGCGAGATACGTGTCCACTGTGTCTGTACGGTGAAACCTTATGTGGAAAACGAATTATACGAGGGTTTTACGGTGACCTTTTTTTTTAATTTTGACAGGAAATTTTGGTTTTTCGAGTTGATACGCACGTTTGAAGTTTAATGATGATTGGCGCGAACGTCCCACTGCCAGTATGCTGACATGATGTATCTTGCTGCTAACTGAGGAACATGCAGCATCCATTTGGTGAAATTTTTATCTCCCTGTATTCCATCTGCTGTAATGGATGGTCGCTGTTTGGCATTAAGAAAAAAAAAGAATGTAACTAAATAGAAATCAGGTTGCGTCCAGTGACTTATTTTATTTGTAACCAAGACACATGGATATGGGAAATCGAGGTATGGCGCCCAAGAGAAACTGACCCCTCGAACCTTAGACGTGCTTATTGAATATTAAACGGATCTTCGGTTCCCGTGGGGGTCCGGATAAATTATACAGCCGTTGTGCTTTGCCTGCCCGGAGTGCAGTTCGGCTCCTTTCGTGGTTCCGTAATTGAATTTTCAAACGGTATAAGCGTTTTAAGACTTTATGTGCACTTTGCGGGATTGTACGTAGATATTTATCCTTACGGTTATTCATATCGTGGTTCGTAATCTGATAAAATTGCAAAATTCAGTAATCATACGTCCAGACTCGTATTCAATGGGATATACAAATTAATTGGATGCATAGTAATTTTTATATTCCAAAAATTTTTATATTCCACTCCCATTGTGGTATTCTATGGTAATGCCCATATACGGGCGCACCGTTACCGCTCGTTTCTACATGCTCGATTCGATGTCTGCGGTAATAGCGAAACCGCGAAACTTTATAATTGAAACTATCCCGATATGCTTCTGACCGCTAAATCGCAGGATTTCATACAGCCAGGAGTTTGTAACTGATACAAGAGCTTTGTCTGTCAAAACTGAGCAAGAACAAATATCATCGTTAAAGCTCTTGACAGAGACGTATGCCAGTTGGGATACGTTAGAACAGACAGTTCTCCGGGAGTGACTACAGTTAAAAACTCCAAGAGAAAGCAGACAGTGAAGAAAAATATTTTTAATCCTATCATCGTATGCATTCCATGAGCATCCAGCTAAACAGTGATATATTTATACGATATACTACATTAATATATAGTACATGTATCGATTTTATATTTGATGTGAATGGTTACATGATATATGGTACCTTTTTCTCTGGTACCCTTTTCCCTGGTTAACTACGTAAACCGTGCAAAATCGATTCTACCATGCAAGACCACACGTGGCAGAGCGAGCCTTAGTCTGTCTCTGCTACATCGTGGATGCTGATCTCTTGTTGCCGAAAGTGCGGATCTTTTTGGGTTTAGACTAAGGTAGGGATTATAGAATTACTTAGGTAGGGACAGTCAATGTAAATACTGGATGAGGTAGGTAACAGGGACGTTAGATACCCTATAGTGACTGCGGCTTGTCTGGTATTATATATGTATTCGCCTCGAAGATCCTATAGACAGATCCTGAGGAATGCTCAGCTTCCAAAGCACAGCCGTTGCACAGATCGGCAAGAGGCAAATAAACTACACATTGTCATATAAATTATTACACTAGAACGCGTTACTTTTATGAGCAACGCACGATGGCCGACATAAGCAGTTTATGAGAGCACAGTAAACCGTACGTGACGATATTGTCGAGTGACATAACGTTCAGCTAGAGTTAACCTAGACCAGTTTTTATCGTGATATCCACACCCTGATCATTTTGTATGTGTCCTTGGAGATTTCAGAAAAACAAAATATTTCGAAAATTTAGCTTACTCGTAGTAATATTATTTTTTTTCTCACCTGATATCATTCCTTGAGATAACAAGGGCGCGAGTAAAGACTGTTAGTATATATATATATATATATAAGATTAAAAAGAAATCCGACAACGTCGTCCATTGAGTTTAGACTCTACTCCAACTACGTTCCTCTTATCATACATAGTGCTGCAACTATACAGTCGAGTTCCCTTTGAAAAAGGTATACATAGTCCGGACCTGCTTACACGTGCTGGACGTATACGGGGTGTCGGGTGGTAGAAGGTAGATACACACCAACCTAAAGTATAAGGTATAATGCCTTGTAAAGAGCAAGTCACACGAGCCTTATCACAGCTAAGCAGCTGTGATTTACGAGGCGAGCAGACCGAACGAATGGGTCTCTTGGTAATCAAAGGCATACACGTATAAAGATTAGGAAATAAATATATAAGGATACCGGGAATAGTTTCAGTCTGACGATCTTCCTGATAGCTCGGAGACGTTCCTGATGCTTCCTAGTACAACGATAAAAGAAAGACCAGTGCCGTATTTTCACGTGCCACGTCGCGAGAGACTCTGCTAAGAAGAGAGACGATTTCTCGTAGCCAGGCAACTATGTACGTCACGTCTGGGTTCTGGATTACATTTATACCCCATGCCTCCTCCTTCAGCCGGTTGAACCCAGGGGGCCGATGCGCCAATACGTGCCTATAATCTTCCATCTCGCCTTCACCTTCTCGTCTCTCCCCCCCCGATTCCCCCCTCACCTTGTCCCCCCCTCGCACTCGCTTACTCACACCTTGCCGGGATACGGGAAGTCTACCCTTACGTCTTGCCAGTTTACCCTCTTCGTTCAACGTTCTCTATGCTTCGCTTTCTCCATCCACCTTACTCGTTTCGTTCTGTCCTTGTCCTTCTAGAGGAATCCTGCATGGCCTTGCTTGTAGATCTCTGATCTTTCGTTCGCTCTATTGCTCCTTCGGGACACTTTACTCCTGTGAGCGATGTCTTATCCATGACTCGAAAGTCCTCGCGCCGGACAATTTCATGAAGTAGCGGGAAATTACATCCGATTTTCTTGGCTTTCTTGTGACGTTGTATATATGTATATATGTATATAGGAGTCACTTTGGGTTTTGCGTCAGGATATTCCAGTTAGGGACGCTTGTCAGTGAAATGTTTTTGGGAATGAGCGAACGGATTTTAATTTTATTTAAATCCTATGTAGGATTTATTTAACTGGAAGACTCCGACTGGAGAGGCCAGGGGGGATGTTTTTTTATAACGTTATTGGGATTTAAAAAAAAATTTTTTTTTTTAATATCTCTAGTTCGCTAGCGTTGCTTTTAGTTTTGTATATGTAACATTCATGCTGCCTGGCAGCGAATTTTATTTTCTGTAAGAGACCGGCGACGACGACGTTGCCCATGAAGGGTGTGATTTATGACGGAGACTTAACACGAACCCTCTGGTTTGTTTTTATCAATAGTTAATTCGCAATTTACATCCCTTTAAATATTCATACGGCTGCTGCGGCTGGTTTCGAGCGGTTTGCCTGCTCTCGGCTTACGTATTTGAGCTTCTCTCGGGTGCCGACGGAACCGACGACATGTTGGATATCCATATCGTGTATTGGAGCAGAGGTGTAAGCGTTAATATGAAAATTTTGTTCTTATACTCGATGATTAGCTGATAGGGATATATTTGTAGGTTTATTTTTTAATTTGTTAATTGAGATCTTGTTAATGGGAATATTTAATTATTATGAAAATCAATTTATATGCAATTGGGATATATAGGTACTTTATGTATTGTGACGTGGCATTTTGGGACGAACTTCTCAAAATGTGAAATTTTCATATTTTGGGCTATATTCCGAGGCTCTATGCCTGGGGGAGGATATTTCGTGGCGATGGACTGTGCGTTATTTTCGAAATTTATATTTATTTCTCGTTATTTGTCTCCCAAATCCAGGACCATGCCGCACAAGATCTGGGCATGCTAAATTTTGAAAACGGTTTTAAGCAGTAGAGCTTCTCAGTACCTCACGTTCCTTTTCATTATGTAATTTCGATTACTTCTCGAAGGGTGCCATTTATTCGTAAATGCGATTTTTTTTTTGAAAAATTTTTGTTACTGTATATGATATTTTATAGAATATATCGTATTGCGGGATAAGATACAGGGTGGAATTGGAAAGCGTTACTTTTTTCGTTTTATTCATGACTTTTTTTCCATTAAGATTCAATTGAATTGGTTGCTCGTCAAAGTGGGTTCTATCTGTGACTGTCGGAGAAACGTTACAACTGGATCCTGACGGGTCCATGTTCCACGACAGGGTTCGCCATTTTTCGTTTACTCTGGGTTAGTCGAAATCTTTTTATTTTTAACTTGCCGGAATTGCGCCAGCTGTCCTCGTCCCACGCCTTCAGCTGTAGTGCCAGCTAGACCGACAATAAGCTGATAATTGAGCTTTTGAATAATTCCAGTTATATAATCGGTTTAATAAAGCTTTCATTTGAGAATGCTCACGAATTTTATCAAACTGCCTGTAATACACCATGTGGGATGTCAATGTGAATTTTTTCTGTTTATTAAAAAAAAAAGATACATCGACTACCCTCGCTAATAATTATTTTTACGTAATCTCTATAAGATTTTTGAAACCTATCTATCCAATTAGTTGGTAATATTATCAAAATTTTCAACTGATTAGTCAACGTTCAAAATGCATCATGCTATTATTATAATATAATATATTCAGACTGAATTTAACGTCTCATTTACCATTGTTTATTCCGCCATCTCCCTCGGGTCACTTTCATTTTGCACCTTTGAAACCAGACGGGTTCGACGTTCTTCGCACTATGAATTATGTAGCAGTACGTTTACCGGGCCGGTTCTTTCATCGGTAGGTTAGTTAATTTTGGTGCAGCCCAGCACTCCCTGAATCCCTGATGTAATTAGCCACACAATAGGAAACAGCTGGCGCCTATCGCTTTACCGAACACCAACGTAACGTCTAACCAATCTGCGCTAACAGACAATTATTACACAGCCACCTAATATATTTCATAGAGACACTGTGTTTTACCCCTGGCGAATTTAATCCACAAAAATACAATTTACTGCGAACTGCGTCACTTCCGGTTTACCAAATTCCCTTCACACCGTCTCGCAGCCCCCAAACTTACGAAGAAAAAAAGCATAAGCCCGATACAGCAGGAAGTCGTTAGGTCCTATTAGGCTTATAAACTAATAACGCCACCGTATATATAACTTGCAAATTGTCAAACAGCCTCGAAACTACAGAAGTTCATACCGATTGGTTTATACAAAGTTGACAAGCGTTTGAGGTCATTTAACCGTTTAGACACTCCAATTTGGAAGCTTCCGGTTTGCTTCGAACTTCAGGTAACAAGGACGATACCTGTGCTACTCAAAGAGAATTTCCACCTTGTAGCGAGACGCTGAGGAGGATAAATTCTCGTGCTTGTTGACACAGTTGAAATATCAGTGCATCTACCGTACAATTGCCACGTCCCGTACAAGAGCTTTTGGTTGTACGAGAATCAACGGCAAGATACTCGTATCATCGGTTTAGACGTTTCAAAGTCTCATCCACGAATATCTATAGTCCTTTCGTGATTTCTATCTATATCGAGTTGCATAATCTTTTTGTATATTTTTTTTCCCCGTACAAGAAAAAAATCCCTAACTCAAAATTCTTGAGAAAATGAAACTTCACTCTGTGCGGTTTCGATCTGAACCTCTCTGTCCGCCATCTTGAATGTTAAATAACATTCATGAGGGGCTCCGGTAGAAAATGCAACTTTTATGACCGACCCTCGAGGAAGAGCGTACATTTATCCCAACGGCTCCCTGCTCTGCAAGCTCACACGCTTTATAATCACTACTATCGCGGGTACCCTTCGCGTAAAGCACAGATAACTGATACCACGACTCGTTCCTTTTTTTTTTTTCGAGCAGGAAAGCTGACCGGATTGCCATTTAATTTATTAAAATACAGAATACGATAAATTCATTAGGATTTCCGGAAAATCGTTTTTATCGTAAAAAAAAATATTTCTCACGTTTATTTAATATCGTACTCAAGCACTCGACAATGCGTGAATTCTTTTTAATTATTTTTTTTAACTGGACTTGACGGTTGATCGTCTCAAATTCAAGCTTCATATATATAGTGTAGTATATTTTGTAAATGGTCGATTAGGTATACTTTCTTTCGTCGAATTATTTGATTTCATATAAGCCATACTTTGTAAATGCTACACTGACAGTATAAACGCGGAGAGTAGCGAATCACTGCGGTAGATTAACCTGACCAGTGGTTGCGCATTGAAACGCGACTTCATCGGCCACCGCTGCGTTAATGTGCCAATACAGGCGACATTAGCATTCACAAAAAAAGCTGTACATTATACGCTCGTGGATTTTCATTATATCGTAGAAAAATTCTCCCGTTCATTTATGCGTGTTGTGTCCATTAGTCATTATCAGCCGTTGACTCTCACGATACCATCAGGACATACTAATGGGATCCGCCGAATCGTATATAGATTTGGCATTAATAATTCTCCTGCTTTCCAACATTAAATTACCTTGCTGCCATAGGATCACTTTGAGTAAGTCTCGCTGTAAGTCTCTTTGGCCCTTGTTATCAAGTTTGAATAAGAACTTCAAGTAAATCATTCTTTTCGAGGCTGCTTTGAATTTCAGTTTTATTTCTTCAGCAAGATTCCCTTGGGTTCTTCGGCATTGTATTCTGATGGTTGGATCTCGATCTGCTATCTACCAGCTCGTACTGTTTCGTACGGTAATCATGGCTACTTAAGTCTTTCAAGTTTTACGTTACTAAGGATCAATTTACAGGGTCCTCAATTACTACGGTAACAACTGCTGAGCAAATGGTGTATCGTGCTAGTTTATTGTTGGACGTAGAAATTCTGAGGAGGATCCTGGATATAAATTTTCATAAGAACAAGTTAACTATTGATAGGAACTGCTATTCTTAATTTTAATCCATATCACGAACTTTAACCTAATTTTATCTACTGCGATCGATACTCTCTTTTGGATTGATGCTTTTGCTGTTCGTGGATCTTAAATCCAGGACGATTTATTTATGGGGTTCATTTCTGATTATTTAATTATACGAGCAATCACGTGGTCATATCATTCACGATATGTTCTATTTGCATGTTACACGGTCGTGGAATATTTCATTTGACCAAAAATCCTCTAAAAGCTTATATGCTTGAACAATTGTTTTTTTTTTGACAAAAATAAAACCGTCCATTTGCACGAAGCATATAGCATTAGCGACGTGCAGTTTGATGGACGCCTCATAGTCCTTTATCTCGCTGCTGCATATAGTACGCGAGTTGAATGTGCTTTTTTTTTTGACAGTTCTTTAAAAATCACACGTTGCCATAAGATTACGTGAATGTATCATGAAATAGAAAATTTTATAAATTTCACTGCAAAATCACACACGTGCGTACTTTGTCAGAAAAATTATACGCATAGCCACGTGTCACTTGCCGAAGACTTCATTGTTTTCGAACTGTCAGAAAAACATATCGAACTCGTGGACGGACCATATGTGCCTATACACTATACATATAATATAGAAATACGCAAATGCATTGTATCCGTCTACGGTTAATATTGACACATGTGACAATGCTTCCATAAGTGAGATTGAATAGATTTTTTGTTGAACCACGTTGCCCAACAAAATAAACAAAATCGTTACGTGAAATATATTATTGCACGTATGAAATTACAATCTCTCATTTTTCCGCAGTAAGTAACAATAATATTATCAAATTATTATTTCCTTTTATTTCCATCGAAAGTCTGTACAGTACATTTATAGAACTTTTATCCTTAATTTCTGGTGTATAAATTTACCTTAAATTTTCCATATTTTCCGACTAATCGCCACGTCGAGAGTAGAAGTTTTCTTCGACAGCGGATCTGCGAGAACAAGGACGATTCGCGAAGGCTCATTACCCCCTAAGAGCCTCCCATTTATTTCATTTCTGCGAGTCTCGTGTGCACGTAACCATTTCGCTTGAAGAATGCTCCTCGTTAAGGGGCGTCCATTCGAGTTGATTATTTAATTCAAATTAAATTTCAAAACTCACTTTTCCCGCTGTCAATAATAATAATAATAATAATACTTACCGTAGCTCCGTACGAAAATAGCACAGAAAAGGAATTGCGTGTATCGTGAAACGAGGGTAGCTGAGGTGATAAGTAGGTACGAAAGAAAAAAAAAAGGTAACAGAGGATAAGTGGATGTGCAATTATTTATTGGAGTGACAGAGAGGAGACGCGCATAAGAGATATATTTATAATTTGAATGAATGCTGGAGGAAAGAATATACGAGTGGTTAGGGATGCGTGAATATGATACGAAGATTTTACTGCCTTTGAAAGGGAGTAAGTTGAGGGTGTGAGAGATAAGTATTACCAAAAAAGAAAAAAAAATGGAATTTCAGTATTTAAAATATATATATATATATATGTATATATATGTATATATATATATAAATATATATTTAGGAATCGCTAATTGTAGTCATTAATGCGTAACTCATAGGTGCACGTGGATGATATATGACATATATATTTATCCGATGAGTACTAGGTATTCGGTAGTATCAAATGATAAGGGACAAGGACCCCCAGCCTTGACTCCCCCCCCCCCTATCAACGTCGTTTGGTACTCCTGGAAATATGCAATTAATAACGGATCATTTGAGTCTCGAGGGATGCTCCTTTGGGCGGGTTCACACAATACATAGAGGGAATAGGAATGAATGCTAAACCCGATCCAGCTTACGTAAGGACCCCCTACGATGTTCTCGTCACCGTGAAAGGTAACGACGATGGGCTGCGGGGTTGCGTATGCGCCTTTATGAATACGTTATCGGAGGCATCTTTTGACATGGGCTTCTCAACGCGCGACACGTTCGGGGTGGATTTTTTGTCAATATTTGTTCGCACGATCTGAACCGTCGCGACGCGCCGCGTCACACGGCGTCGCCTACTGTCGTGCATCGTCGCGCGTGCAAATCTTTACTCATGCGGAATACTGATTTTGCTCGGGGGCGAAAACGTGTCCCGTTCGCTTAGACAGCGGACCGCGGAATATCGCAGATGAGTACTTCGTCGCTTAGGATCATTTGAAGATTTCGCGAGGAGATGAAATTCTTCTTTTTTTTTTCTCTTTTTCTTTTTGCACACCGTTTTACGCGCACTCGTCAAGGAAGCGCGAGCCGTAGGAATTTTAGGGCTGTAGGATCAAAAGTTGTCGTTGAATGATGAATGAGCTTTCACCGTAGGCGTATTTACAAACCGAGTCACCACGGAGAAGTTTTACTGGGGGTTAGCTATGTAACTAACTAGGTAGGTTTAGCTATCTGGCATGTTCATGGGTGTTGGATGAAATTTGTTAAAATTTCATCGTTAGATTCGGTTATGGTAATCAGGTTGGTGTAGCTATAAAATTATCTAGATGGCGACTACGCGTTGGGGTCTGCGGTGTGTCGTGTTCGCCACCGCTGAGCCTCCACTCTATTTTACCTGAAACTTCGCGCGAAGGTAGTGCCCGGTTCATAATTATGTATCCCGGGGGATGGAATATTAACCGGAAGTAATTCCCTCGACGTCCTAAGCGACCTTCCGGTTACGTCCGAGATAATAAATCAATAAGCCGCTAGCGACGTTTACTATATCGACCCTTGTATATCTGATGTCAAAGATCCTTTTTTTTAATTGATACTTTTTTTTTTTCTACGAATTATCACGAATCTATTAATAAATCGTACATACGATTAAGGACCGATGATTTTACGAATCTGTCATTTTTTTTATAGAAGCCGGCAACTATCGGGAAAGCTTCCTGAGGTCATTTGC
This sequence comes from Calameuta pallipes, assembly GCA_030142375.1. NCBI lineage: Eukaryota > Metazoa > Arthropoda > Insecta > Hymenoptera > Cephidae > Calameuta > Calameuta pallipes. The sequence goes on from JARQSW010000659.1 coordinate 79,186, forward strand.
ATTTCTGGGTCGAACGTGTCGAATAATATGTTTAAATTATTTTACATGACCGTCAAGGTCTTCGGCAGTGATTTCGTTACTCCTTGAATTTTCGGTCTGCGGCAGGAACCAAGACGAAAAGTGTAGAAGGGCAATATGCTGTAATAAAGTTTCATTACGTTACGTCCCACGGGATAATAATGAAATACGTATATTTTTGTCCTTACTGGATGGACGTCTTATCGGAGGACTTTCAACGTATTTTAAAGCAGCCTTACGATCGTCGCCATCATTAGTCCCCGAATTCACTCGAAAATCAGATTTCCCGGGAGAGTCGAGATCGCGCAACAATTCCTCACGATTCGGTAGCTGATGGGGACCTGGGGGAAAGGAAAAGAAAAGTGGGGTAAGTAGGGTGGAGTGGGATGACGTAGAAGTCATGTGACTTATAAGTCAAGAGTAGGAAAACAATAAATAATTTAAAATTGATTTTATCGGATATATATATATATTGTATTGGATATATACATATTGGATATAAAAATTGTAACGTATTTTTTCTTAACTCGACACCGATAACAAAAAATCCGAGAACTAACCTACGTCACATTCGGCCGTCCACCCTTCGCTTATGAATCTGCAAGCCAGGCAGACGCCAACAAATTCTTTTTTCACCGGGAACTGAGGAGCCGGTATGACCTGAGAGTTGGGGTAGAACAGGCCCAACTTCGGCAAAACGAGAGCTTTGACGGAACCTATCAGATAATGCGATAACATAACGAATCCTGTTGATTTCTAGGGACGCGTAAAATCGAGAAAGAAAACCGTAGGTGCTGATCTTTGGGGTCGCGTAAAATCAGCAAACGCAACTGGATGCACGAACGGGAGCGGACGGTTACGGAAATGCGCGGCCGCTCAGGCTGCTAGGTTGACGTAGAGAGGGTCGGAGTAAACGTCAGGCAAATAGTGCGCGATACAGAGACCAAACGGATCGAGAACGTAACAGAACGAATCGGACGTATCAGATCGAAATCCGTTCACCAATTAATAAATTGGGAGTCCTCATCTGAGCTGGTGCAGCTGATCCGTGAAGCCCGAGAACTGCATCCAGATGACACTCGGGTGGGCACTGCACTTCCGGAACGCTTACAGAAAATCCATAGAACTTCCTGGATATCGTGGGCACTGCACTGCAGCGAGAACTTTCTATACCGTATCGAAACGCGGCTAGAAAAATTCATCAACAGATAGCACGGGAGCGCGAGCCAGTTCGTGACACCCCGGTCGGTGTCCCGAGACAGACTGATTTGACAATAGCCAAATTCGAGAACTAATCATTTCTCATTGGTCGAGATCCTTATAGCCGATAACTCTTCCTTTCCCTCGAGTCCTTCCCTTTAAACCAAATCGAGAACGTTTCTTAGCGAATCGGTACGCAACTTTTGGAAATCCTCCACGGCCGCTTACCAAGGGCATCGGGCGACAGCTGGGCATCAGATCCTTAACACGGGTCAGGGGTTCTTCCTCTGCCCTTAACCCTATCGAAACTTTATCTCCGCCCAATATACAGCCCTTTGCCCATATCCAGCGGGCCGACCCGAAGAGAACCAGAAAGCGAGATCGTTATCTGTATCGGTAGCCGGAGTCGCCTTGTGACCGTCAATCGAAAAATCACGTCACAATATATTGTATATATGTATATATCGATCAATGAATATAGGATATCGGCACTGGAATCTTATAATTTTTTTGATATATTTCTCAGCGGGCCAATTTTCAAAATCATGAAATTTGTAATTCCTTTGAACTACTCGGAAAGTGGGACGCCCGCTGGGGAACGGAGAGCAGAACGTGGATGGTGAATGGCGCGAGGAAACAGAACCCGGAACATTATCATTTATATGAAATCCTTTGCGCGTCCTTATGCATAGTGAGTACTCCATCGGTTTTTCCAGTACCTGCAAAACAACGGATATTAGATGCTAAATTGTGTTCGAGAACGACAGTTCCATTTGACGTTTTCATGAAAATATCGTCGAAGTCGTCTGCTACTTTTCTCAATTTTGATTTATGGTGTTCTTTATTTCGCGTGTAGTCGATGCAGGAATATAGATTTTTTTCAATAAAACAATAAAGTTGTCGATCGATGTTTGCCAATAAATATGAATATCGTATCAGGACTGACTTTCGTGGTTACCAACACGTGGTCAAAAAAAAAAAATTCACCAATCTTTTAAATCTACCGTAATTGTCTCCGTATGGGATCTTCGCAGATGACGTATGCCGTAAGATAAATTTACTCCCGTCAAACGTTCTACAAAGCGCTAGATAAAACGAAAGATTAAAGAAAAATTTCTTTCCAAGAGCCGATTCGTTTCACGTCGAGTCGACGTAGTAAAAGTGTTAAGTAATGTATAGCCGTAGCAAAGTGGCACGCGTCTTGCCTATAGGTACCTACATGCATTGAGAATGTCAGCTGCGACGAGAACGAGACCGCGAACGATGTAAACCTGAGAGAGAAAAATTGAACGAGCTGTTGGCCTCTGCCAGGGTCAAAATCAATTGGTGCTCGGAGAGGCGGCCAGTGGAAGCGAGAGGAAATTATTCAAATTCTCAGACATCCCCCTGGGAATTCCGACACTTTGGATCCCTGCCGCTTCGTCGTTTCCCGTTCTTTTTTTTTAAGAGGCGCCAAAGACTCAAAGCGCTGCTTTGGAGATCCCGAGTAGAGAGGGGGAAAAAAAGATAAAAAAAATAAAAGCACTCGTTAGAGTTTACGCGGCAGAATAATCCATAACGATCATTCCGCTACCGTAATTGACGATACTAATCAATATCGTACCAATTAAAATGCAACGCGTCCATCTTGAATGATTGGCTATTTGAATTTGAGTTACTATCAGCAAAAATTTTACAATTAACGGTATCGATGAACCTCAGGATGTTTTTACAGTGGCGCAGACCTAATCTACTCATTCGTGCACTCTCGTTGTTAACGTTACGCCTGGACCATTAAATTGGACGACGGAGCGGGCGGGAAAGGGGTAAAAATTTTTTGGGAAATTATCCGCTATTTTCGTGCTATCAAACTGTCACTATTGGATTTGCACTTTGACGTTGTGCAATTTTTGGCAAATTATACGGGTGCGTGCTGTACGGGTTACACGTTAGTATAAACGGGACGGGTACTTCTTATTGATCGTATGGGGTGCTACTGTATTAATTTGAATTTTCGCGGGCTCCTTACGTAGCGGATAAAAACTTTTTGGGGTTTTTTCCTAAATGAAAAATTTTACAATTAACGGTATCGATGAACGTCAGAATGTTTTTACAGTGGTGCAGATCTAATCTACTCATTCGTGCACTCTCGTTGTTAACGTTACGCCTGGACCATTAAATTGGACGACGGAGCAGGCGGGAAAGGGGTAAAAATTTTTTGCGAAATTATCCGCTATTTTCATGCTATCAAACTGTGACTATTGGATTTGCACTTTGACGTTGTGCAATTTTTGGCAAATTATACGGGTGCGTACTATATGGGTTACACGTTAGTATAAACGGGACGGGTACTTCTTATTGGTCATATGAGGTGGTAATGTGTAAATTTGAATTTTCGCGGGCTCCTTACGTAGCGGATGCAAAATTTTTGGGGTTTCTTCCTTAATGAAATATAGAAAAAAAAGGGAAAAAAAGGATTTAATCATACTCCAGTGTTAATAGTGTTATTGACTTATTTCGTTTGTTGATGTTGGATGTATATACTTTATTTTGGAAAACGAGAACAGGATCGTATTATTGAAACGCATCGAACGCAAAGCTCAAATTTTGCTACGTCTTTCAATATGCATTTCGTACTTATCGAAATCTCCCACTAAATCATACTCGATACATTTTTCAATTTATTCGATACAATATGAAGACTGCGTACACATGTTTTTGTATGATATCGTTTATCAATTTTTATCTGTTATCTCCCTCGCACCCTCTTCAATTTTTTTTAAAACATATTCCATAGATATGTCACACGTGTGAATACGTCCTCGAGCGTACAATATTTTACATTAAATACGAATTTTTCTTTTCAGCTGTGCCGCACACGTAGAGATACTCGGGCGATATCGAAATCGGGGTAGCGAAACGGTACGAAGTCAAAAGATATATTTTAGAAAATTTTTTTTTTCTTGTCAAACTTTTTTTTTCATTCTCAAAACGCGTTACTGTTCGCAGATTTTTATTCGCATCTCAAACGACTCGTTATGTCATTTGTCTTTTTTCCTCAGCAGCGAACTGCCGTATAATCGGCCTCCTCAACAGGTGGCAAATTTTTCCGTTGCGTCATTGGTCGAAATCTCGTAATTAAAGCACGTCGCGACGCTCTCAAAGAAATCCGTGCAGACTCGGTACAATCGGAGAAACTGAGCGAGGCGACGCTATAGTCGGTTTCAGCTGACTCGAAATTCACATGGAAGCCTCGGCAGTCTAATTATTACAAAACATTAACGTATCGTCGCGGAATTATCTGAATATTAAACTACTAGCCGTTCATTGGGTCTAAATTTCCAAAATGCAATAATCGTCGCGATCTTAATCAAAAATTTTCATTTTCATATCTTCACAGCATTTCGGTTCTTAAAAAACGTCCAACTAAGACGTTTATTTAATTACCGTAAGGGTTGCGCGTGGACTCGATAAACAAAATTTTTTAAAGCAACAAACAAAAAAATTATTTCAACAACAACAATAATAATAATAATGACGTATATAATATATCCTGATCTTGAGAAATATATATATGTATGTATAATAGTAGCAAAACGCAAATATCTCCTCGCGGTTATTGACAGTCGAAAGTGCACGTGGAGACTTTTATATTTTAATTAATATTGGACTTTATTATTAATTGACAATATTGTTCGAAGTGGAGAAAAAAGAACGCATGCGATTGATCATTTTTCATACCTTTTTTTTTTTTTACAATTGCTAAACGTAAATCTCTAGTTCCGTAATAGGGTGGTGGGAGTATCGCGATTCGACACTGATACGCGGTCAATTATAATAGCGAACATTGAAAGCGATTGACAAATACCCTTGACAGAGAACGTCTTATTACTATGTATCACTTTTTCGATTTTGGAAATTGATAGACGGCGATTCAATCTGATTCTTAATTTTTTTTCCCCTCGCATTACGAATGTTACAGATATATATATATATATTCGTGTGCATATTAAAAAAGTATCATGTAAAAAGCACGCAACTGATTGTTACCTCTTTTTATCATTGTTTCTCTGAATACGCACGTTCGCCCATTGGCGAATATCGTTGCGATCGTTGAATGGGTTGTGCGAATTTGAATGAGCTCAAAATCAATAATAATCATGACAACGGCTGGATAGAATATTGGCATCCAGCATCAAATGAGGTACATTAAAATTAGACGTGCCTAAACGGATTATTATTATTTTGTTTAATCTTTATCTAATATATGTACAACAATGCAATTAATCCTATCCGATTCAATTTTGGCCACCCCGTATAACTCGCTGATTGGATCGTGGCTAATTTTTATCTCATTAAAAGAAAATTCAACGCGGTTCGTTTTAATGGCCAATTTTGCATCGGACTGGCCGCACGATGATAACCGACTACAAGTTACTTATTATGGGCTTACATAACAATTGGTTTAACGCACATTTATAAATGACATGTTTTTTTATCCGTAAACTTATTCACTAATTGTAAGTTCATTGGGTCGATTAGCGCATACCAATCGCGAAAAGCATACTGATTTTTCTTTTTCTAATTTGATACAAGATAACGCTTAGTAGGTCTCCTTTAATATCTACGTACTAACATCAGGCGTACATTTAATATAAACGTGATGATTTTGCGTGAATCTCGAAGCAACATCAGCGACGGCCTAGAGCCCTCGGGATAAAAAAAACCTGATGACGTGATAAAATTTTGAAAATCATATTTCATTTGTAAAACTGATTGTTTTTAAAGATTGACAAATAAAAATGACGACTGATTAAAGGAAATCGAAAAAGTTGCCAATTTTTTAATTCTCGAGTCAAAAAAAAAATATCAATCTCTTATCGGGAGATTGAGGATAAATTTTTGGTGGAATTAAAAAAAAAAAGTGACGTCATCTTTTGAGACTCGTACTAAACCTACATTCCCATTCATCGGGGCTGTCTCGATATTCCTGATTGTAGTTTATCAACGTGATCGCTTACATTTGGCACATCTTACACGTTAAATATTATTTACACGTAACGCTAATGGGAATTTGAAATTTTTGTAATTCTTTTTTTTTTGTTCTTTTGTAATATAAGACAGCGTTATAGCGACTGCTCCGCGACCCACTTATCAATTATCAGTATCTGGATATATGTATTCTACTTAAGAGTTATTACGAACCGAGTCAATATTTATACAATTAATTTCGAACGAAAGTTTATACATTGAATTTATGTACAATTCTCTTAGGCCTAGTATTGCCTAGAGGAGTCTGGCGTTAAAACGGCTTAACGGGCCACGTGCGAATACGCTGTTACAATGGCCCTTTCTATTATCTCTGGTTCTCGCTCTGTCCCACTGCGGAAGTACCGTTTTACGCGAGTATCATCCCATTGGCATTTTCAAATATCTAACTTTACCGTCTTTGAGTTTTGAGCACCGAAAACGTATTTATCCCATGCAAATCTTAGGTAAACATTTAATATAATAATAATACGCTAAAGTAAGCGATAATACTTTCAACTTGTTTTCGTGTTTGCTTTCGCAAACCTTTCCACTCCCAAGTTTAATATCCGCTTAAGCAGTTTGGCTTACCAAGTAATTTTACTATTCCCCTTTACATATCCATTCTATTAACATATCACGCTATTCTACATCCGTTGATGGGTTTGGTATTTTTTTTTTTTTCTTACTAGACACCCTTCACGCAATGGTACCGTCGAGGATATACCTGGTGTCAAAAAGAAAAATAAGTTTGTGAACAATTGTCTAAGTTTTGACTATACAGTTTTTTTAAATATAATTTTCCGAAGGATCCAGCCTCCAATCTTACAGATTTTGAAGAAGATATTCAAAAAACGATCACGAGCAAAGTTTCCATAGAGTCCGAGGCAGTTCACTTGGTGATGATCAGCGACATTTCAAACCCTGGGAAAAAGTTATAAAACACACTCGAGGGCTTCGTCTGGCTCGATGCAGACGTTAAAGTCTTAAAGTTTCAAGCGAGGATGCTCGGTTGATACGTCATTGAATATATTCCGAAAGTTTTGAACTTAGTAAAAGTTTCGGCTGGGCCATCGGAGATTCGATTTGCCCTTACAGAGATTGCCGCAACGTAACCGCGACTTTGAACTTGGTACTGGAAAGGTTCTCTCGAGTGCAATAGAGTATCACGCGTCACGTCCCACAGTTTGAGTGTCACTGATGGCTAGTGGGAATCGTTATAGGATGTTACCGTCTATCGGTCAATTGCAAGCTTAACGATCGACACGAGTGTTGAACGTCGTACGAACATTACGGGACCCCATAATTTTCGACATAATATATCCGTGTCCTTAAAGCTGTAAAATTTCACCGTCTGATAATATTTCGTCACTTATCCATTACGGGACCTTTTGGAATTTTTCACATATTTTGACTTTGACCCTCAGCCATTTACAACGAGTCCACGTTAAACGAGGCTAAAATACTTCACAAGTACAATTCATCCGTTACACACGCTGCACGTAACAGATGCCTTTCTTGATGTCCACGACTTACATGTTTCTTGACATCCAAAGTTACTGTACAATACATTTTTTGAATTCTAAAAAAAAAATTTTGAATATACCTAGAACCAATTTTTCCAAAGCCTCTGAAACAGTGTCCTTTCATCTTTGATTAATATATAAGGAATTTGTAACGGTCAAATTTTGCGAATACCGATTTAAGGGATTTGACAAGGATCAAAGATTTTTTGTAGCATAAAACAAAAGGGGAAAATTTTTTTATGTATAGACAAGGATGGCTTTGCTTCGATGGAGATGAAAAGGAACATGTTCCGCTTTACTCGTCTTGTGTAACCATTGGCTATTGCTTTTTTGTTTTTTTTTTTCGATCGATAAGAAACGTTATGAAAATTTGAAAATCTTTAAGTGGGGGGGGGGGGGGGGTCGACGTCTAATTGGTATCTAGCTTTGCAACGATGCCAAATCTTCACAACACTGCGATTACTTGATTCGACGGTGTGTATACAGCGCGGTGCATTTTCTGCTTATTAATCGTAATGTGCGTTACAGTTTGGCTCGATACGCTTGAGCGTGGAACACGCAGAGCGACGATATAACGGCGTCACAGAGCAGTATCTCTGTTACGCCTGGGTTAGCATGGACTGTGGTCGCTCACGCATCGCTTAACATAATCCCCCGTCCAGCCAGGACTACATAGATTACGGAATGATGCTCCCGCAATGTACAATTATTAACGCGAGACGTTTCAATGGCTGTGGGTCGGTACGTGGACCTAACGATTATCGGGTTGCTAGGAAAACCGGCCTGCGGAATCAGAGGGATGATATATATAATATATATATATTTTTTGGAAATTCCCATCTCTTACTTCTTGCCTCTTTTTTAATCTCTTTCTTACGAAGTCAAATATTTTCTCTAGAAACGAGGCGTCGATGGCGACAAGAGCTTGAAGTGGATCCGAAGAGGACGGTCCACGTGGAACCTCATACACGTGCAAGTGGACGTCGGGACGCCTGATGCGAGTGCCTCGCAGTAGAATGTCATTACGAATGAGTTTTCTGCAATGAAGTACGGACGAAGCGCGAGAAGTAGGAGGAACTCGAGGTAAATAAAATCTTTATCGCAAAGTACGACGTCATAAGTGCACGTACGAAATTACTTAGAAGAAAGAAAAAAAAAAGGTACGGAAAGCGAAGAGAAACGGTGTCATGTAAGTGACAAAAAGCAGAAAACGTACGAAGACGATATTATTTCCTATATACGACCCGTCTCCCGAGGGTACGTTAAATTAATTACAATTCCGGACGCTCTCTACTCTCGGCAGCACCGTCGCCCCCATAATCCAGAAGGTTACAGCGATTTCTCATTGGAGCGATCATCGGCCGTGATTAGCGATTAGTCGTCGGCGTCGACGGCATCGTGTGAGACTTAACCTCCAGGCAAAGTCCCTGGATCGACGCCAGCGCCACTACGTCAAAACACGTAGCGCCTCCGTACTAAACGCAGTTCCCTGTCTGCAAAGCTTTCAACCCCACTCGCTATCCTAATTCTCAAATTAATCGTCAGATGTCGTTCCGAGTCAACTAACCAAACCAAGTACAGACGACGCGAGCCTCGTCTCACGACTCGCACGCGCCACTTCGTTCCAGCTCGCTGTCGCTTACTTAGAAACCGTCCAAGTACCGAATTCGTCCGACTTCGCTCTTGAAATTCGGAAGTGTAGTGAAGTGAACCGAAGGCCCCTCGCCATTTTTCATGTCCCGAGCATTAATCAAACTCACGCGGGTTTCGTAACCCGGACCGAGCCACCTTCCTCCCCTCCTTTTGCAAAGGCTACACTCATTCACTTATACACTCGCATTTCCACAGCAAAGCTCTTCTACGTTTCTCCCCTCACCTACTTAATCATTGCTCTCGTTTCTCTCCGTTTCTTTTTTCTTCATCATTTTCTCAATATCCCCTTCGCCAACGACGCTTCGCTACATCGAATCCTAACCTCGTAATGAATATTTCTCTTGCAAAGGCACAGTACGCGTACGGGTACCCATGCGCGCTTTTGGCAATGCCGGTTCTACCTGTTAATCAATTCTTTCTTTTTTTCTCGTCTCTCTCTCTCTCTCTCTCTCTCTCTCTCTGTCCATCCGGCATCTTCATCCCTCGAGCGATCCTCCTCAGTTGGCATTCTGCGCCACGTACGGTGGCACGTAAGGTCCCGTTAGCATATACTGGACCGCGACGATCATCAGCTGCGGCGCACTCCACCTTATGATATACGCGCTTCCTGAAACATAAATGCATTTCGTCTGTTATACGTATCCCTTGTGCAATATCGTCGCTGCGCTAGCAGGACTTGAAGTGGGTAACGTCGGAAGGCAACGGGTGCCCAGGAGTATACCTGCTGGATACTTGTCGGAAGTTCTTGGCAATGGAAAGAGAAAAATCCTCGTAAACTTTCAATGTAATCCCAGGGGCGTTTCGCAGTTGCGTCACTTCCATATATTGTTACTGCTTTTCTCTCTTACCTCAACCATACGTTACTTATATACCGCACGCGGGTTATCATTCTACTTTATTTTCATATCCTTTCTACCGTACGGTCACGTTCACGAAAAATCTATACGTTGCCGAAAAAATCGATCCTGTATCCCCTTTCAAAAGACTAGTATATATAGGTATAACATAGAGATCAAGAAACGTATTCCTCGAGAAAGTTACTAAGCTTCTCTATGAAGAGACGCAATCCGGTCTAACATGACAAATCCTTCATATGTGTACTTTTATATATATATGCATCTAGAACTACTTTTATCACTAGGGATTCATATCTCCTGCAGTTGGCGATAAGCTTGATTTCACGACCCTCTTCCAGCATGTAATGCCAAGTACCGCTGGATTCACTTTGAACCTGTGTGCTTCACCGACCCTATCGGATTTCGCATTACTGGCGACTGTATTCGTCGCTACAAGCCACATGCGAATACGAGTCGGGCAGGTACCAATGGATACTGCCTAGCTGGGATGGCAGGCAGGTGAGTATGTATTCACTTCCTTACACCTTTTATGGCAGCAGGTATTGCGCAATGGAGCTGAACGAATCATTGGATCAAATCTATTTTCAATAAGAACTGCCGACAACATTGGAAGCAACGTCTGTCCTCGTGCTGGGAAGACTCGTCCTATGGTGGACCAACCCCCATAAAGTGAAACAGGAAACGTGGGGAAAATAGCTGATCTGGTCGTTCAGTATAGGTATGGGTAGTCTGCTTTCTTCTATAGGATCGTTGTTACAACTATATACATATATATGTACCTAATGGAGCACATGGATATGGGGAACTTATGTATAAAGGATGTATAATAAAAATACATTGGTCATCCTGCGCGGACAGAAAACTGGAAGGCCGACCATATGAGCTCATCTATAGTTATATATGTGGAATGTAGATTGATATATTTATACGGGTTTTTAGGTACGTATGTGATATATTATGTATGATATATATTATGCATGAATATGTTTTGCGTATAATGATATTGACCGGTAGCGAGGAATATGTTAGTGGACGATAGGTTAAGTATGGGAAAATATATTTTATATATATTTTGTTCGATTGGCAAGAATGACATATTCCGTATGGTTGTATAGCCTGTTGATATATTGATTGTATAAAAAAAATATTTCGAAAAAAAAAAAAGGAAACGTGTACATATTTTATAATCAGAATGTTTCTCTCCATCCACTAGTTTCCGCATGCTGGCGAGTATTAGGAATTCAAAAGACCCAATACACGATTTTGATCTTCTATTTGTCGATGCATGCCGACGTCAATATGCTATTGTAAAATGCAGTAATGGTGATGCAGTTCTTGCTTCCAGGTGTTTCTATGGGAAAAAGTTAGACAAAACAGGGTATGGGAGAGAAGGAGAGGAAAGAGAGAAAAAAAAAACGAGGTGTCGTTGCTGTCAAATCCATTGAAAACGGTGGGCGGTCTCAGTTTTTATCCCGAGATGCGAAAGAGCGTCGAAAATTGAAGCAGAACATTTTTGAGCTTGGGAATTCCCAGACTTTCCAGAGCTCGCAGCGTTACTGCGGCATAACAGGGAGCGGTTGAGATTCGCGAGAATTGCATTTAAACTGGGGGGATATTACGATTTTATTTCATGCCAAGATTACTCGACAAGGGCACTCATTACTGTACATCCACGAAAAGAGATCCCTATCTCGCTCTTAAGCGTCGTCCAACGCGAACCGCTTCGTGTCATCGTTGATAAAATCTTTTTTTTTTTTTTTCTTTCGTTTTTCCTCATTTTACCCAAGTCGCAAATTTACGTTGCTTATTCGCCGTAAAGCACGTGTTCACGTGCTCCGCTCACGGGCCACGTATAATTTTGCGCAGTCAGAACTCAGGTCTTCTGCTACCCTTATCCTCCATTACCTCCCACCCTGCCTCCTCGAGTCACTCGCTTCAGTGCATTATGTATTGCACCGTGCGAATATGTCGCTACATTACGCAGCACGAATTCGCTTGAATCTACATTGGCTCTTGCTTACTGCAATTAATTACGGGCTACTAATTGCCGAGTGTTTCTATTTTTTTTTTTTTTTACGTTTCCAGATGAGTCACCGTAGAAGCTTAATAAGAGCCGCTGCACAATATGTATATATGCATTTAAGAATATACGTAACGTGGAATTAAAATATTATATTTATTCTGTACTCTACACCTCGAGTCAAGACGGTCCATTTTTTTTGCGCATATTCGCGACGGGCGAAACTGTGCCAATAGATTTTTATCTCGGACCCCACGGCGCACGGATATCAAGACCAATGATTATTCGTCGGGAGGTTTAATTTGAGGTGGGAAATTTAGCCGCGAGGGGCGCGGATGGAAAGCAGAGAAACGTTAATGCAGCAACGACAACGGCAGCAGGTACCATAATGTACGGCATCCCGAAATAAACAGGGTTGTTTCAAATAACTTTCTGCGTCGCGGGACCGTCTTCCTAAGTGCAGACATTAGCATAGCATTCGCTATATTGCAATTTACTGCATTAAGCGTGCACCGGAGAATGGGATGCTGTTAGCAATGCTGGTCGCATCTAGGAGACGCTCGTCTGGGTTCGCTACGTGAAACTTAGGCGAATAATATAATATGCATGTCTATTGTGGCACCTATCAGAGTGCAGCAGTGCAACTGCTTGTATGCAGTTGATATATGCACCGAGCGTGGTTGTCTGGTAAGTTGCATCTATTTTTTTCATTTGCGAATATAAAATTTGTACCGGCTTGAAATTTTGCAAATTTTCTTTTTTTTTTTAGCAGCCTCCAACTACGAACGCGGGAATATATTGTTACTTGAAAAGGTTGGCAACGCGAGGATACTTGACCTAGGGCAATATATTAATGGCCGCTGGAGTGTTTGGTCTAATTTATCGTAAAAGGCTTTTGGCAAAATGCTCGTCCAACGTGTTCGGCGGTTTGCTTTGTTAAAGGTCAGTTCACATCGCAGCTACAATATTTCGGCCGCAACGCTCTATACGTCTCGTTCGTATCGAATAAGAGAGAGTGATTCTTTTTATATAATTTTTTTTACTATTTTTTGAAAATATTTTTTGGTAAATTAATTTGATATTTATACACTAATCAGTATACAGTTTTGAGATTGAATTTGAGTTATTACGCGTGACTCGTCGTTACTCGTCGTTACGTCGTATCTGCCCATTCAATTATGCTTGGGCTAATATTACATAATGGATGCTGCAGGCTAAAAAAAATTTTGGATTTTGAGAATCACTGCCTTAGGCATCGGGCTGAGATAGCCTTAAGCTAGGGTTGGGTTTATATCCTTTATGGATATAGATAGTGGCAGGAAGAACCCGCAGCATGTCCCAGCATACAACTTGTGCCTGTTAAGCTCAGGACTTATTGTTAGAAGAGCCTTGAGAAAATGTGAAAATTAGTCGGTGGCTTTTAACTGTTTTACCAATTAGATGTACAGTAATGTGCTTGTGTAATATTTGCTTCCGATAAACAATTGGATCGATCAATAGTTTCGAGGGAATTAATCGATTCGGCACTTTTGATGCATTAACCCACGCACATAACCTCAAAGCTACGTATACATCAAATACACACATAAATATAATATTTTCCATTTATCATTTATATTATTAGCTTTTCGTGCTTCAAACCCGATACTATCATTAAATTTCAATATGCTTATACACCGTGTACCTTTCGCTAAGAATAATCGATACGTACGACTAAAATGTATTATATTTATGAATTATGATTCAGAGACACACGTTAATATATATAACACTAAGTGGATGACGCATATATAATCTTAAAGAGGCAAATGTCTCATTTTGTATAATGCGAGGCAGAGGGATATTTACACAGTACATACATTTTCCCCTAAGCACATGAACGCTTATGGTCCGGGACTTTTGGGTTGACGGAGAAGTAATTAATGCTGGGTTCATCAGCAGATGGAGATATACAATTAGGCACAGAGATGTAGCAGAATGCTCTTCGAAACACCTGTGTCTGTCGAGCATGATTTTCGGTTGGTATTCCCATATTCCCATATGCCAATCTCGATAGACGTTTCTAATAAATTTCTCGAATGTCTCAAATATCGTGATAAGCCTATCGCTCGTGCAATCTGTGCAACAGGTACATTCTTCTTCTCGGAGAAATCTTGTGCCCGAAGCTTTATCATATTCGAGTGTAATGATTGATGACAGACCTGGAGTACATTTTCTTTTTTTTTTTTCAAACATAACTCAAATTTTTCTCCAAATATATGAAGTACGATTTATACCCAATTTATAGAATTTTCGCACATCAGATTGATATATATATACATATACGATTTACATGTAAAAAAAAACTAACAATTGAAATATTCAAATTTCTAGTAAATATTGTTAAATACTTGATTACGTTGCTTGTGAAAAATATACGAAAAATTGTGTGATAAGCATTTATATAGGGTGACTCGTGAAATTTGTTTCTATGGGATAGTTATTGGATAACTACACTATACGGTTTAAATAACTATATATGGTAAACTAATACGTTCGAGTCTAGTATCTATATGTATGCAAAATGAAAATGGCGATATGAATTTGAGTCTGTACGATTTGAAGATTGGTATGAATTTCAGTGTGTATCACATGAGAACCACTTTTACTCGTATGAGTGTTATGGGAGCCACACCCGCATTTCACATCAGTTATGATGGGGTCGAAATGTTCTATGGGAAAAGGGGTGAGTCATAGAAGGATACGAGGGGGTGGTATACGAGACGAGAATGGCGTACGGGGTTAGGAGTTGGAACGAGGGGACATATATATATAGGAAAGATGTGGACCGCTTCTCCGACCCAGCTCATGCTCCTCGGAGTGAAGCTATGGGGTTTACCTTATCCTGACCTTAGCGCGACGACTAACCCTTGGCTTAACTCAAGGCAGATGCGAGGACCATGTTGAAACAGTAAGTTTAACGTGATATACAAAATTCAACATTGACACGCTGTATAAACTTTTTAGAGTCAGGATTTTCGAATTTACATCCCGGAACGGATTTGATGAAATTTTTTGAAAAATTGATTTTAACAGTCGTATGTATTGGAAAATTATTTTTGAGCAATGAATTATTATTATTTTTTTTTCTACATGGGAGTCGTTCACGTACGGATCGCCATGTGTTATACGTCAGGCCGATTTAACGTCTCTGCTAACCCATGAAGTCGTGGCTTCGAGAATCGCGTAGGCAGCGCCAGCTTGGTCAGGGATGCGGTTGCGGGTCTAAGTTATGTGCTACTTGCAGTAGTAACTTAAAGCACTAGACGCCGTTTGCACTGTACGTGGGTGCCGTCTCGCGCTTAACCGCTGACGTAAGTTTATCTGGCAGGATAGTTACTGGTTTCCGGTACTGCTGGTTGAGAAATCGTGGGCCTAAAACTAGAGGGTAATTCAATGTATTTTTTCTTTTTCATCCTGATGTAATTCGGGTGTAAAGTTTTTTACGGAGCAGAGACACGAAAATTTTTTTTAACGCGTAAACGAAATTTTTTTATTCCCTAATGGGATTTTCGAAAATATTTATTCGAATCAACATTTTCGCGCCGTCGTAGTTATTTGTGTGTCTATCGCTAGTGACATCAGAGAACGCGGCTGCAGGACCAAATGGATTGCTTTGAGGTTAAAGTTCAGATTGTACTATCGAACTATGGTAGCGGGCACAGTGGTACATCGCTCTCCGATGTCTTTGTCGTAATACGAAGAGTAACCGCAGAACGAGCTTCGGCTTCCGGTCAATAGGAAAAGTTCAGTCGGCACTGCTAACGAATGAATCAATATGGGCCACGTTCCAAAAAGCTCTGACCATTTCTATAGGCACGTTACGATCCTGATACAAAGCTACCCGGGACGAAGATAGCCATCGATTAATAAATTCAGTACAGATGTGAAAAGTGGTAGTGAAAATATATATATATATTTTTAATTTTTTTAATATATGTCAAAAAAAAATACTTATGCGATTCAAATATTTTCGATCACTCGAAGATATTCCCTGTGCTCGTCGTATTTCGCGAATTACCAAGTTTTTCGCAATCCGGTTCCCCGTCGTATCCACAACGTTTTTTCAAGTCGGAGTACCAACTGCTCATGATAATTTCCCCTAGGGACGATAAATTTTTTAAGGGTTGGTAAGTACAAGGACGTACAAAAAAAAGGGAAAATGTATCGAGAACGTCCGTCACCGACACGAAGCCAGGCGCAATCGGTAAAACGTACATACGTGACATATGTGCGGACTTCACGTCGTCTACATACGTTTAGTACACAAAACCGCACACAGAGGGACACGATGGTTTACAAATCTACGAATGGGACTGTACTCGATAGATACACGTTTTCCGAGTTTGTCCACACGCGTGGCAACATTGCGTAACAGGGCTACGTGAGAATCCCTTGATTCTGTTTGTAAAACAGAAGACTGGTCCGTGTCAAGGTGATAATTGGTAGGAAAGCATGGCTAAATGTGGTGCTGGAAAAAAAAAAACAACATCAAACAAAGAGGGTTGAAAAAACTCGGAAAATAAACAAAGGGGAAATCATTCGTACGAGGGTCATTGAATGAGTGGAGAATCATTCACACGTTAAGGGTATCGATAATCGTGTACAAGAGGTATTCAGCACACGGAGGAATGCGACGGGGAATGTCTGTGAAAATTGTTTTTTTTTTAAAAACATTTTTACCAATACCAACCCTTCAAAGTAAAATGAATTAAATGGCTTTGAATTAAATTATAATAATTTTAGGCATCGTCATTAACTTCGGTTAGCCGTACTTGTCTCTAATTGCGTTATCATTCCAAAGTATACATACATGTATATAGTTATTAAAATACCAGTTTAATTATATACATATATAGGTGCATGGATAAATAATAATGTTTATATAGATATATAAGTATAGTGTAAGCAGTTAAAACGTAACTATAGTTCGGTAGGATGTACCTGAAAGCAGGACTGGCACGAGATCTTCAAGGAACCGGATACGAGCTAACCTGCTAAGGTTACTCGGGGCAACACTCAAGGGTTGGCTGGTTAATATTAAGAGGCCTCTGTAGTAGCAGGTACTCCTGGTTGTTGCTGCTGCTTAATTTACTAATAAACGTATCGAGGGATAGGTCCATGCATATTTTAGAATGAGCAAATGTAGGGAAGTTGGGTCAAATTAGATTTGAAATTGTCGATACCGAGACAACGGTAACCTAATGTTCTAATGGGTCTGTGAGATACGCTCCAACCGTGCTGAACTCTGAACCACGTAGGTTATG
The DNA here is from genome assembly GCA_030142375.1 of Calameuta pallipes. Lineage (NCBI taxonomy): Eukaryota > Metazoa > Arthropoda > Insecta > Hymenoptera > Cephidae > Calameuta > Calameuta pallipes. The sequence goes on from JARQSW010000659.1 coordinate 96,773, forward strand.
CAGATCGTGTACTGGAATATGCAGAGAGCTCGGAGTATCGCGAAGATGCACTTCGGAGATAGGAGGATCGATTAGAGGTTACGCAATGCATAATGAAAATTGAGATTTTTTTTTTTTAAGCACTGAAGATTCACGCGCCAAGAGATTTTGAATTGTCTGACTGCACAGTCGAAACTGCGTGGGATTCATTATCAGCCAGTATCTGCTTACTCTGGGTCGAATGGTTCGCTTTCAAACGTGATCATTCGTTAATGGCGATTAGCCTCGTTGCAACGTGCCAATCCCATTAGTCCGGAAGTCCGGTTTTCACGGATTATCCAGATTGCGGAAAGACTGATGATATCCGGTACAGTGTGGGTGGTGGGGATGAAAGGGGATCGTGATGAAAGGGAACTTTTTGGTTTTGGGTTACATACGTGGGTTTATACGAATTAAATGAATTTTATGGGAGAATAATCAATGACTTGTTATCGTTTTATAATATTTTGAAAATTTTCATTGATTATCTATAAATTATATATTTTTATTACCAAATACCTAGTCGCTCTGATGGTTTATGGGCAAAAGTGAAATTTGAAATTTTTTTAATAACAGCGATGCTTGGGTATCGTGCACAGAAAATTATCCAATTCATATACCTGGTGGGATGAAACGACGTGTCCTTCTTTTTCACGTAATTTTGTTGAGCACTCTTAAAAATGCAGAATGCACTTTTATATCCATCTATTCTTTAGTATGCACCGTGCTCGATCGCACCGACTACTTTTCACCGATATATCAAATTCGACGTGAACTCCTCGTGATTTGTTTTATTACACGAATTCCCTAATAAAATATAATTTGATCGACATCAAAGAGCGCTCGTAGTCGAGTAATGTGTTGATATAGCGTAAAAAAAAATGTTCCGTTCATTCGATTAACGATATATCGTTATTCGCTGAAATTCAATAAAATAAAATAACCAGCGAAGTCCTTGCAGCAGGTTAATAATTAAAATTCTCCCAATCCCGGCACGAATAATTAATACTGATGTAATTTGAGTCTAATATTAAAAAAAAAAAAAGATAAATTAAGCGTCATCAGGAAATTAAATATATTTCGACAAATTCGAGATAACTCTGTATAGCGTTTTCTATGTATATCTCAAAATATATATATATATACACATGTACATATAATATTACGAGACTACAGAATATCCAAAGAGCCACGGCCATCTTGATACGTAGAATCCTAAGAAAAGCTGCGAGTGCACATCGCAGCTATTTCATTGCGAGAGACAAGTATATACTTAGAGTCTGTGTAGCACAGTGCGAACCGGCATTACTTATTTTATTATATCAGATATATCCGAGGTAAAGCGCGCGGGATGCCGTGTAAAATAAAGTGAAGAATAGGAAAACAGAAGAATAAGGTTTTTGATGCAGCGCGCAATGCATATATACCGGTGAACTTTTAACGTCCCTGTGTTCTCAGCAAATTGGACGATGCGGCAGTGGAGTGTTGCACCGCCGTTACAGCCACCCAGGGCAAAGTGCATCACACCGCGATGCACATTCCGACTTGAGCTCGAACGGCAACGAGGAAGCAGCAGCATCTCTACGAAACTGACAGATCCTCTAGCCCGTGGCGTATAATCTCTCGACTCTCGGCTGCATGTCGTTTCGAATGATAGCACGACTATCAGGGACCAAGTAAAAATATACGTGCGGGATGCGCTAAGAATTTTTCCAATATCTGAGAAATAGGTGTCTTCCGGGTATCAGTCATTGCTCCCCAGCTAGTACCAACCTCACGGCTGGATTCGAATATGAAAGATCGCAGAGGAGGTTGGATGCTGAAAGCCATGGCAGGTTTGATATTCGAGCTAAAGTCAGGCAGGAGCCGTCCGACGCTCTTAAGAATGAGTTCATCCCCGTGCGAATAAAAGTCCTTGACGACAACGATGGAGAGTGCAAATATTACCCGTGGGAAATTCGCGTCTCATGATACTCAGGCAAATTTTCATGGCCGGTACCTACCCGTCTCTCTGCGCAAGCCAGGAGCCTCCCTGCAAGGCCATAAGTAAAGTCTAGGAGCGACCAGGAAAAGCTCATCGCGTAAGCTCAGTCACGATACCCACAGGAGTCATGGGAATTAGAGAAAGAAAAAAGGTCCTGATGGGACGAACAAGGCGAATATTGACGGCAGGGTGCATGGTGCAGAATAGCGTGGCGCAGGCTGACTTCCGGTCTAGGTTAAGGTGCATTCGGGATGGGCACGTGGTGCGCGATATGGGTATGGAGGAACATGGACTAGCTGGGACGAACAGACAGGGGCGCTTGGGTGATGTGCGGGGGAGATGAAGGGGGAGGCATCTTAAGCCAATGGGAGCCGAGGATGACACCGGGTACCAGGTGGACACTGTGTTGACATCCTGGGAAATGCAAGGAAATTTAGGTCTCACCTGTGCTTGCGTGACCTCGTGGCTTCTGCTCTGGTCTTTCGAGCTTCTCCTCGCTCGACGGAGGTCGCTCGGTCCTTTTTGGATAGTACGGCTTGTAAGAAGCTGGCCATACGGTCGTCAGCCGTTTCGGTGGGGCTGGGGTGCTCTTTCGTCCTGGAAATAAATGAGGACCTCATCTACCAGGTATCAGGGACTCGAGAACAGATGCGTCTCGAATATATAACGTAGTCACGTGTGATCGCTGCACTATTCCGCACCATACCTAATAAACTGTTACTGTACAGGAGGCTGTAATTAAGGTTGTTTTCAATTCGCGACAGGAACGACTGAATTTATACGACGACATCAATGGATACGAATTTAGAATATTTTGGCGACAGTATTATTAGTGAAGTTTCACTGAAAATCTAACACGACTATACGAATATCCTGCCGCGATAAGAAGCCAAGGTGGGTTCACAATAGAAGCGTATGAATTGCTGCGTAGCTCCTTTGAAAACTAGCCAAGTCTAACTTGTTGCATTCGATGCCGGCAAGTCAATTGCCACTGATGCGAAATTCGCGCTTCGCTCGTAAATGTCTGCCAGCCCGAAAAGCTCCTTAGACGGATAAACAGTTGGATACTTTCCTAGCGGAGCTTTCGGTTGGAAGCTCAAACTTTAAGAAATTCCTTTTCCACCCGCTAACCTGTATAACTTTATACCCGGTATACCTACGCGTATGTACGTACAGAGACAGAAATCTCTTACGTCGTAATAACTTTAAGAGCAGCGAACAACATTTTTCTACTCGTCTAAGATTTTTTTATTAGGAGCGATAACGAGAGATACCATCCTCCTTCCTGGATCCTATATAAGACTCGAGAGCTTTCTTCGTTTAACGTGGTATGGCTTACACGAAAATTTTCAAAGCATTCTTTGAATTCTAGCGACGAGGACGATCCCTCGTGGGCTGTTGACTCTTTGCGTGGTAGATTGAAAGTTTTCATGGCGATAATTTTGTACTCCCAACCTGGGTGTAGTTTAACTTCATGTCCGACAGGGGGCCTATACTCTTCTTCGGTACTGTCGTTCGCCCAACGAAACTTATTATTTACTTTTTCTTTCTCTTTCGTCCGCCAAACAGCTTCCGGCTTGCAAATATAAACTGGGTGTGTATATATGTATATATGGCTCTCCTATATAGAATGTCCTGTTACGAGGAAAAATATTTAAAAGCAAAAGGGCTCGGGGGTCGGCCTGGTTCTTGTTCTAGCGGTAAATCTTATAAGTAGAAAATTTCAAAGACCCCTGAGTGTCGTCGCATCGCGACACTGGAAATTGTGATTCTTGCCGCGCGCGCCTCCCTCTTTCCGCTGTTTCGTGGTCCTTCGCATTTTCTTCGTTATATCGAATAAGTTTACGAGGCATTCGTATCTGAATTTCTAATGGGTTGCTTGGAACTTTCTCATTCTACTATGCATAATGTCAAATTCAGTTACAATATCTGTTTACTGAAGGCTGGTAAAAAGATCATTGGTTTTTTGATTGGGGATTTTCATCATTTATTAATCGAGCTATGGCGACGATGTATGAGGTTGATATCTACGCGAATTAACCCTTTCGGTATTGAGGGTGACTATGGTCGGTACGATTTCCCGTAGCTGGTTGCGCATTGTTTTTGAAGTATCGAAAGGGTTGATAGATTTATTTGACAGGCTGATGTATGAAATAATTTTACAGTTATATATACAGTATAGAATTCGCGTGAATATGAGCACAGTTTAGGGTGAATTTGTTTTACAAAATTTTTAAGTCCAAGTACTAATCGTGAAAATGTTACAAATTTTTTTTTTCAGTAAAAAGTACACTCAGTCACCTGAACCCGATCAATTTCGAGGGTCTTAATGAAAAACGCATTGTTCGTAGGGAAAAAATATTTTTTATTCGATTCTTCAATTTCGCGCTCGTTCGTGAAGAAAAAATAATTGGCCAGTCACCGGCGAGTGGAGTGACGAAAAAAAAAAGAAAATTCACACGCTCGACGCTGCCCTAAAAATATATTAAAAATAATTAAAACTCGAGTTTCTGCGATACGTATTTCCGGTAATAACAAAAAAAAAAACTATCGGATTTTTACGCTCCACTGGATCCTGTAATTAGCTGGCAATTACTTCCACGAGTTTACTAAAACAGTACCAGTGCTCGATACGACTCGACGATTGAAATTATAACGCAAAGGACGTATCGTTTCGCAAACATTAATCGGATTGGCTGAAGGAAAAAAAAAAAAAATTCAAAATTTTGACAGTCCATTCTACGTAAAACGAAAACACGGACAATGAAAAAAGAAAGTAGCTCACGAAAAACATAGTGTATAGTGAAAAAGTTAAACGGCATAGTTTATACGAGGATCGTGATCGCCAACGAATTTAAATTTCCCGCCTCTCAGCCGTTCCAGGTGGCACCGTCTCCGGACCAGTTAGTCCTTTATGTTTCTCGGCTTTTTCCAAGTCCTGGCACACTTTCTCGAAAACAACCACCCTTCGACTTCTCCCACCACCCCACGCGACCCTCACCGTCCTAAACCCAGGATACGAAGCTACTAAAAAGTTTTCGAATAAAAGTTTAAATACGCCAGGAAACTTTGTTTTGTTGTGCGGTGCAGCGGCCTCCTAACAATATAGCCCGACGGGGCCTGTCTGTATGCTAAGAGTATGTGAATATATTATACCCGACCCGCGCCTTCTAGGCAATCACACTGGGCTCGTATTTCACTGCGGTTCTTTGTCTCTTAGCCCGATGAGAGCTTTCTTACCCAACTTTCAGAACCCATGTAGCTACCATAGAAAAGTTCACGTTAGATATCACAGTTGATAGTAAAAATATCAAGGGGAAAAATATGAGCGGAAAAAAAAGGTGGTAACAAGCGCAACAGAAATAAGACAGTCAGACTGACTGCCGTTACCGACGCAGAGTCCTACGTTACCGACCTTCGATTATCGTTCGACGTAAATAGCCAGTCGTCGAATTCTCAAATAATACGTAATACGCGACACGGGTTAAAAAAAAAGGTACGACTTCTCGAAAGCAATACGATATATTTTCATGAAGCCAAAACTTTCTACAGGCCGCGCTGCGCATTCAGTTTGAATTGTTAAATATTATTAAACCAGGGGTACGATGGGATAAAGAATTTGCAAACTTTCTTAGCCGAGTTATATCAAATGGGAAACGAACGATGAAAGCCTTTCGCCACTCCGGGCATTTTATCATCGCCGTTTACCAAGGAACTTTTCTACTTTGTGCCACTGAAATTTTATCCCGACATTCGAATGCCTCGCGCAATACAATTTCATAATGAAACTCTCTCGCGATTGAACACCCCTTAATTTCAATCTTTTCGTAATGTCCATCCCGACCCTCTGACTATTCTTTATCCAATAATTAATAGCTGCACCGTAAATATTTTCTTTTATAATAAAATTCTCTCCGTACGTACTGTGTGACCAATAAGTACGCCTGGGCCTAAACTGGGGGTGTATGTGTCAAAAGTTCGTCAGGGATGTCAAAATTTTAATCTCCCATAATTTTTCGCAAAAAATAATCCCAATAGGAAATGAACGTTTGCCAGCAGCTCTTGTCGTAAAAAACAATACGGATATTTTGCCGGGATATACGTTCCCTACAGTGCGACCTGACCGCTCTCGGTTATATCAACGGTAGTTTCATCTGACAGTAATTGAATTTTAAATGCAGTTAATTAGGTCACCCGTTAAGTCAGTAACGACATATCGCGGAGGTTAAGAGTAAAAATTATATTCCTCAGATTCCGAGGTCGTTATGGATATAGGAATAAATTATCGAATAATCTCTTCAACGTACTATAATATTTCTGGTCTCCCACGTGATTAACCAGCATCAATTAACCGTCCGGTCAATAACCAAACTTTCACCATTCGTTCAATAACCGGGTACCCGGGTACCCACCTACTGCGCGCC
>JARQSW010000659.1:103298-212970 GCA_030142375.1 Calameuta pallipes
CAGGGGAAGTTAACAAATTTTACATTCCAAACTGAAATGGATACCCGGGTACCTGGTTATTGACCGGACGGTTAACGTATTCGAAAAATTAAATTTACCCATTTCTATTCCTACTTTTTAAAATTTCAATTAAAATTATCGCAAAATCACTCAAGAATTTTCATTAGATACAACATCCAAAAACTTGTTATCATCCCTGAAATATGCATGCTCCAGGGCATATCCTATAACGTACACTAATCCAAAATATCCCAACACCGTAAAAGCTAGATATTTCGTAAATTCCAAAATCAAGAACCAGACGGGTTAAAAATTTTCGGATAGTTTTAAATTCGCTCAATAATATTTCTCAAGAATTTCTACAACAATCCAGAGACATAGTCGCCAAGTGAATATACAGTGATGGATTCTCTTTTACCTATAAAACCTAACAGCTATATCATCTACGATAAAAACGATATTGCCATAGAAAAAAAAAAAAATTTTCAATTAAATTGCATAGTACAAAAAAATTCCAAAAGAAAAAAAAATCTCGCTCCGCTCAATTTTCAACGTTTGACAGTAATAAACCATGTTGACATCGATTTAAGAGTGTATTTTCCACGCCTGTGTTTTAGAGCCTAGAAATACAAGTATTATACATATAGAGTCTCGAAACCGCCCGATGGCCGCAGCTATAATGTAACCAGTCGAAGTAAAAGCCAAGGGAAATTGTAAAGCATAATATAGTAATACGAGGCATGTTAGCGAGGCTTGTATGGCTTTAATAATGCAACATATTGAGATTGGTTTCGCGTAGGTAGAAGCTGTCGGAGTCAGTGGAACCACTGGGACCAAGCCCGACCTCAGGATCCACCCAAGTTATTCGCACTGCTTAATAATAAAGGCGTATACGTATGTACATTGCCCTGGCTAATCTAAGGATTACTTTTCAAAGGATTCAATACCTTTGCTTCCCATAACCCTCGTCACAAGAGATTCTGCCGTCTTTAAGTGCTGATAAACGATAAGACGAATGTAACTAGATTCCTCCTATTATATATACGAGCATATATGCTCGTATCAGCATATAAAATTTGATACGCGTTACGTAATTTTTTTGTTGAAATTATGTATCTGCGATCTTATCGCTGTGATTTCCTTAGCGATAAATACCGTATAGTCACTTCCGTCGCTGTCAGGTATTTACGCGTTTCCGGTACGACGACTTTCCATTGGATAATTGTAATCGCTTTCCTTCGGACTGATTAATTACTTCTCCCGGCTAATGTAGCGTGACTCGAGAATTATCCGCAGCTCGTGTATACCCGTGGACTTAATCTTATTTTGATAAGGGAAACCATACTGTATTTCGCGAAGGATAATCTTCATTAACGAAAGTTGGTATTTAGTTGGGAGTTATGTCGAACCTAGTCAAATCTTGGGATGATCGCCTGACGAAACCGGAAGGAAGATTTGACAATTTTTGGATGGTTTTTTTTTTGTCTGTTTTAGTAACCTACGATCGGAATCTGCTGCTACATGGTGAAAAGTACCGTGAAGCAATGAAGAAAAAAAAGCTTGTCTCACCTTCTTTGTTGGCGCTGCTCTTGATTTCCGTGGCTTTTGGCGGCGCTGATGGTTTTGGTATTTCTGAAATCAGAGAACAGAGCATTTCACAATCAGGGGACACGACGTAAGCGGTTTGCCAGAAAAATGTTCATAATTGAATACATTGTCGAAAGGAAAGAGGCGAATGAGAAATTCAAGTAAAACTGTATCAAATGAATAGTCGATGCGATTGGGGTAATTCGGTGATAATAAAGAGAAGAAAAAAAAACAATTCAACAAGTTCTACAGATTTATCTCGTGGCAGTATTATTTAAAATATTAAATTATAATTGAGTCTATTTCAAGTATTTTATCCAGTTTGCATTACTAAACGCTACCGAATAGAATTCTTAATCCAATTTGCTAATTTTGGTTAAAGCACACTGAAAATATCTCAATCGAAGTATTTGATTGTACAAAATTTATAAGGATGCCATACAAAACTATTTTAGTTTCAACTATCTGTCTCTGTCGATTGAACAGGATAAAAGTACACGATACGTTGATAGACGGTACATGCGCATGCGCCTTGAATTTCCCAATAAACCGCTTACCGTACAATCTAATGGAGCCCTCGGTCTCTCCAAGAGAGTTTTTGCTGATACATCGATAGTTTCCAAAGTCGCCAGCTTGCAGATTTCGTATGGTAAGCCTCATGTGAGTCCTGTAGCTGTTCTCGACAGTGTGCGTAAAATATTTCTCATTGGACAGCACCATGGTGCTATTGAAGATCCAATAGCTGATGGCACGTGGATGAGCCTCCGTGTGACAGTCGATGGTAACGTTGGTATCAGCAGGAGCGCCGACCAGTTGATTTGGCACCCAGATCATTGGTGAAACTTTAATTAGAAAATAGTTTACCCATAAGGCCCGTACAATTGAATTAAGGTTTTGCGATAAAATGTAAAAGAAAAATTCAAAATTTTTTTATTTCCCTCAAACTCATCACCAATAAACTTTCTTGCCGCGTTACGGACCTTCGCATCGGCAGCTTTTTAATTCGTCAGTTCGCCCAATGTAAATTAACCTTAGGTTTCGCTAGGACTGTTAATGGTCTGGCGAAGCAAAGTCAACGAAAGTTGAGTTAGCTGATACGTACCACCGAGTAGAAACATGGGCTAATTAGCTCCGGTACAATTAATCGAAAGTTTCTACGGGGATTTCTGCATTTCAGGAAATTGATGTATCCCGTAATGTAGGTAATAGGGGAATCGAATAAGCCTTGTACAGTTTGAATAAACACGTTCGAAATTTCGATTTCTATACGAAGTAATAATTATCAATCAAATCTGATATAGGACGAGGATACAGGCAAACTGCAGTGTAAATTTTTAGTTAAAATCAAAAAGAAAAAATTTCTATGCAATTTTTTTACCAGCCTACGTCTTACCATATAACGTGATATTCTTGTCCCCAAATAAAAACATGCCTACCCGGAACACCTACTGTCGCAGGTAAAGACAGGACTTCCTGCTATTTCAGCAAACGCATCAGACCATTTTATCGCTTGCGATGTCCTATGAAATATTCATAACGCAGCCTTTGACGCGTTCATCCCAATCGCCCTCGTTGTCGCATAAATTTGAGCACCGGTGCTGGGCCAAACTTCCAGCCCGGATCCTTCCACAGCCACGAACCATCTTCATCCCTTTGTCATAAGCTCTTCCCTATTTATCCTTTTTCTTTACTTTGTTCCATTCGCTGTTTAGACATTTTCAAAAAGTACGACGACTCTTCGCTGTACTCTCGAAGCTTAATTCTTTTATCAAACGACCCCGCCTTGTCACTGTATATATATAGAAAGGTAGTGGGTGGTGACGTATTTATTTGATAGACGGAAGGAAGAAGAAGAAAAAGAGCGAAGAAAATGTCACGAGAAAATGGAAGAATATCGGAAGGTCGTACAGGTCGTGCTCGTGTTTTCCAGGAACCAAGAGAAAAAAGAATTAAGAAGGAAGATCGTGTATATATATGTACATCCGGAATAGAGACGGAAGAGAGAGTCTCCTGACCGTCAGGAAAACCGGCGTTTTCCTGTTTGGCTGAATAAAATATGTCTCTCCCCTTCTAAATATTCAGAGGACAGAGGCTCTCCGGGCTGAAAGTATATACCGGGTGCAAGCATATGAAGTGACACGAACAAATGGAACGCATAAAAGGGAAAAATGACCAGGACCGTCGGGACGCTTGTGCGGCTCCTGTATTTCCCCTGGGCTTTTCATACGATCCGTGCAACGCCGAAGCGAATACGCACGTACGTACCTATACTATGTGCGCCAATAAAATTTTACACAATACGTGCCTTCGTCATTCCACGGTTTACTGGTAAACATCAAATTGCACCTTTCGACGAGTATACTGTATACTTCGAAACGTCACTGTCCTACGACTGCATGCTATTAAAAAAGAAAAATCTACTAGTTTCAAAATTTCAACCGGATGGGATCGAGTTGCTCCTGTATGCTTAGCGATTTATTTCCACCGGTTTTTACTCACATTCGACATCCACGATGATCCTTTTGCTGACTGTAGGCGGGACGCCGTTCTTAGCGATGCACAAATAGGCTCCCATCTGAGTCCTCGAAATTTTCGTCAAATTCAGCTGTTCGCCGTCGTACATGACAACTGAAAAATAGAAAGAATTTTTTTAGGTTAAATTAATCGCAATAAAATTTCGATTAAATTCACATTTCGATATTATGCAAGTCCGTATTGTGCGTTTCCAGTGCAATTCGAGTGCACTTATAAAATTCACTGTGTACCTTCTCCGTAGAGTAGGTGCATAGTCGGTACAGCTAAGGTAATTAAAAGAAGTGTAAAATGGCTATAGTCGCGTTATCGCGACAGCTTTTTTTCTTTTTTTTTTTTCTTTCCTACGTGTAGACACGGATCCTTAGTGCAGCTTTGTGCTCGTATGTGTATTTTTATAGGTTCGTAAGTGAGTCTGTGTTTTGACCCTGACGGACGATTACCATTGCGAAAATGTGAACTGTAAAGTTTTCTTTGAATATAAATCGTCTCCGTGCCGCGTTGCATCAACTTCAGCGGACAATTTACGATTAAACTTTCTGGAGCTCGTGAAGTCTTAAGTGGGCGGGAGCGATTGTAACGCGCGTTTCCAAAGTACGAGTCATAAACGGTTAAGAGCGCTCGTAATAATAGCGGAAGTGGGAAATGAATCCGCGGTCTTTGCAATTATTTTAAGCTGCAAAACTCCGCCAATTACCTTTTCCAATGTAGCGCAGAAAAGTGACCTTCGTATAAAGTCTCGCGGTTGGGCTTCGAATTTCCGTTACTTTACTCACGTATAGTGTGTACGTGTTAACTTTCAATGAGGCCCGGTTATAATGTCCAGACAAAAAAAATGCAAATAAATGATATCTGTTGCAAGGAACCACGCCGGGATGACTGTTATCGATAGGAAATATTGTGCAATTTTTTTTTTTTTTAATTTAAAGAAAATCTATATCAGCATTATTTGCATCGAGGTTAACGTTGCACCTGGTGTATACGTAATAGTACGAGTAACGAGTATTCAATGGCTGGGCTGTTATTCATTTTGAATGTGGCGATCCGTGCTATCGTAATTTCTTATATTTCATATTAATGGATGCAACCTGTATTTTTACGAAGGGTGAATATTCAAACGAGTTCAATAATTTTATATACACGTCAGTAACGTCCAGGGCAGCACAGATGCCAGTTTGACTTTGGCGTTTAACTTCAGCTAACTGTTATAAGTTGCCAGGAGTTATTCAATGGACATTTGCGTTCTGATAGTTTTACTGTTTACCAAAATTAACATTTCAATTTTGAGTTTTAAAATTTTCATTAACATTGTCGAGTAAAAAATAGTCATAGCAAAGTGAGGATCAGTAACATCGAAAATTTATAACGGCATCCGATGATTGAATACTTAAATGAATTGCAGGAATTTAGAAAAATATCTGCAATGAGAATAGAAAAATTGCGAAATTCAATTAGCCATTTTGCAAATTTTTTTTGGGAATTTCAAGTATCCTATGATCTTACGACTTTAAGATAACGGTTTGAGATAAAATATTAAAAATTATTTTGTAAACGTACCGCGCGCTAAGGGGAGTGAATTATCTTTTACGAAAAAGTCGTACCAACCTTGTTAGACACGAGGGTGCTTAAAATAATAAAATTCAACGAATAAACTAAATTTGACTCGGCAGGGCAAGTTAATGGAGCTTTTTGCAAAATCATCCAATTTTATAATCTCGTGCGAAATTTTGCTACGAGCTTTACGAAGCTTCCTATACGTATAGATGGTTGGTACGTATGTAGACGTCTTATCATATGTCGCGTGCTTACCTAAGAACATTGCCGAAGGCAATTTACAATTTTTTTATACATTCATAGCTATAGCTGTGAATAAATATCGTGTTATCGAATTCTTATCGCTGGATATTACGTATTGACAAGTTTTTAACAAGCTTCAACTTTTTATCGTGCTTGACAAATTGACCTGCGTACTTGCTATTCGCTCGAGTGTTAAGTAAGTCTTGCTGTATACTTTTGAGCTTAAAGCTTAAATCGTTTCGTATGCAAGCTCGAATATGATCCTTATCGAAATACGTATTAAAATATCGAATAAGACGATACTTCGACAGATAAAAATAAACTGTTATACCGGGTATCGTGAAATTCTTTAAATCATACCTTCTTTATATGCCATACACGACAAGCCTTTATACGAATATAAATTTCAGGACTGTCTTTCCTTTCGGTTCTATTTTTCGACTCTCTTTCATCCCTTTACGGTATGTTTCCTTTATAGGAGTGTATATACCCACTGTGCATTGAAAATCAACAGACCGACTAAGAAGCGTGATAAACAAGCGAAAAATTTCATCCCTATAGAAAAGTCAGATCCTCGCACTACCTACAGGCTCAAGTAGGCTTTATAAGGGGAAAGATAAAATTAAAACGATTATTCGCGGTTTTACTTTACCGAGATTCCTATTTTCTTTTTTTTTTCCTTCTCTCCTTTAATCCGCCAGCCAGTTTGTCGAGATCGTTGGCACGAGTTGAAAAAAGAAGAAAAAAAAAAGAAAGGAACAGAAGGAACGCTTCACTTATTTTGTTTATTAAAATCCCTTTTCTCAAGTTTTTCGTCAAATGCGGATGCTGCGGAAGGTTCCATGAGTTTTCAGTAAACTCTCTGCCGCTAGTAGTACCACGTTTATGAGATTAAAGAAATGGGCCCGGTTGTTTATAATAGTCTCCATAATCAAAGCGCAATTCACCAAAGAACTTGGGAAGCTTCACAAAAATTGCGTTTGCACATCTAAAAGCGTCCTTCGTTTAATTTTATAAAAATAACGCGATCCTGATATTCATCGACACTTCCGCTTTTGATCGGAGTCGCAACAAGGATCGAACCATTTTAAAAATAAGTACGATTCAAGCCATAAATCACGTACTTGCAGACAAGACACCAGCAAGACCTAAAAAAATCGTTTTCCCGAAAACATAAAGAGTATCCCGTCCCGATGTACTTTAGGAACGCACAGTTTTAAGGACTTTTTGCTCGACCCCCCATTTCTTAACGAATAACCGTACTACAGATAATTATAAACTCTTGACGTTTCGCTCGACTTTATTCCTTAATCAAAATAATAGGATGACAGCTGTCAAATCATACAGACACGTGCGACCCGGATAGCTCTTTAAACTAAAACCAAAGACCCAAACCCAAACGGTCTTGCGGTTAAAGGATCATGACGTAGCTATAAGGACACCAGGCCGTTTCAGCATCCTAAACTCTACTCGGTTCGCTCATTCGACCAACTAATGTCGTCAACATCTGAAACCACGGCTACGTCCTCATTAGTGGTCACCGTATCAGATGATACCATCAGCGATACAGATTTAAGGTAAAATTTACGATTTTCTTAGGACACCCCGTACATTGCTAGCAACCAAACCCAGCTGACTATACAGAAATCAAGCTAGGAAGCTCTTTACCGTGTTTGGTATATCAAGCTTATACTACCTGCCTACGTGTACCAATATGTGCACAAGCGTCTAAATGCACCGACGCTAGGCGTCCCTGTGTGCAGGCCTTCATTTCGGATGGAGTATCTAGCTCGAGTGTATATGATATATATGCATATACATATATGTACCACTCTGAAATAATTCCCCTACCTTCGAGAAACTGCTTCACCGCAACTCCTTGGTGGTTCCAGTCAAGTACTAATTACATATTTAGAGCACACGGCGAATTAGGTAGAAAGAGCCCGGAAGAGAGAAAGAGAGACAGATACGTAATCAGAGGAGAGATAAGACTAAATCATCCCTTCCACATTTTCTACCTACTTCCGCTCCATCAGTCTCGATAAGAAGACCAGTCGTTATCGTCTTGCTACTTAACTGCACCTTCATCTTCAGCCAGTTTATAACACTGGTTCTAGAGTAGAACCGTAGGTACGTGCGTATGAGACGCTGAAGATAAGGCTGAAAAGAAGCTGGCCTAGGGTGACTTTTACATAAACCTTAATACCGGCCTCTTCAGCCCTGTGCAAGGTACTTGAAAAAAAAAAAAAAAAAAAAATCGGTACGCGATCGTTCAGCTAATTTTACTTGTCATACCAGAGAACACTCGAAGCCTGAAGAGGATCTTGTGGATGGAAGCCAAGATTGAGGAACGATCGATAAGTACCTATACGCTTGCACCAGGTGATTCCTGCTCCTTGTGACTTACACCTTGTGGAGGCAGAACTTGGATGGGTTTTGTGTATGTGAAAGAAAAGGATAAGGAAAAAAAAAAAAAAATAGGCAGTGCCCCGTGAAATATTAACGCCGATCGTAAAGATCGAACGAAACAGCACGGGATCCGTAGCAGAGAGGACCGGCGGTTCTGTTCATTTTATGGTTGTCAATAAAAAGTGCCTTCTCGTTGGCCGAGGGAAGCCAGCGCGTAAAATTATACAAATACATTGCTACCGCCTAAAGCGGAAATCAAAGTAGAGGCCTTCGAATCCCTCTGGGCCATCTTCCGGTTTATTGGTACCGGATCCACTAAAAGCCGCGGGGAATATCCTGGCTGGTATTAATGTCTGTTTTCGGGCGAGGCTCTATGTGCCACGGGTATTCGTTAAACGAACTGGCTTTCCTTGTAATTATCCGTTTCAACGTCGGAAATTATAATCGTCAGCGCAGGAATTACTTTGACCAGGTGCAAGCTCAATGAGCTACAAAATCTTGAGGAATTTTATTGAGCTAAGACTTTGCCAGATTCCACGTGCTATACTTGGTGCTCGGTGAACCGTGCGGAATACCATTCACTTAGGATGCTCATAAATTCTCTCCTTGGTACCGGAAACTCGAGAATACTACGACCGGAAATGCTTTCACTGGTGACTGTGTCCCTCCATAAATATTACCTTCTACGAGTATCAAGCGTCTGAATAATTAGTCGGCTTACTCTCAACAATTAAACACGTAAAATCAGTTGGACGTGCGGAACAAGTGGTGCTTGGAATATCGTCGTGACTAATTGGACACAGGGTATAAAGGACCCAATTTGCGATTCTTCGTTGACGTTATGTTAATCGGCTCGATGGGACCGATGCACGTGCGCGAAAATTCGAGTTGATTTAATTTTGAAAATTGTCCGAGGTGAAATTTTTTTAATTTTCACACCTTTCTTTTCTCCAAAAAATTATCTCGACCCCTATTAATTTCGTCCTGTAATCGAAGACATTGACACCCATCGTCCTATCTCTTTGCCGAAGGGTGAAAACTGATTGCTTCGAGATCTTTTTTAATCCTCGCGAAAATTTAGCAAACAACCGAGAAGCCTGTAATTTTAGTCGGTTGTGCATATTTCATGAATGTACCGTGTGTGCGCATAATTTTCAACCCTCTCGTGCCTCGCGTGGCTGTACAGTTACTTCGCGAGGGCTGAGTTGATTAACCTCTACAATATTTAAGAAGTACGGACTCGGGTAAAAAGCTTTCTCTAGTTTTACTGGTATTATTTTTTTTTTCAACGAATCTTATCAAACAATCACGTCGCGAATCGACTCCTAATTAAACCGCACCAATTAGTGAAAATATAATTACGCCTGGATATAAAAAGTATGATACATAGTACCAAAAAAAAAAAAGAATTACCCTCTGTCGTATCAAATTGCACGAATACGTTAAAGTCAGTGGGTACGTTAAATGGAAGAATGAAATTCCCGATAAAAACGTATTCCCTGCTGTACAATGATTATAATACTTCAACGAGCTTTCGCCGATGCAGTCGTTACGTAAGCCCTTGACAGTTTTATTGGAAATTAAAAATCCTATGTTTGACTAAAAAAAAAAATTAATAAATTTTATCATTCAGTAAATTTACCTTTTCCTCGACGATCCATGAAGATACCCTGACCGTCCTCTCGTCTCCACATTAAAGTAGGTGTAGGTATACCCTCGGCCCTGCAGGTTAGGGTAATATTTTGATTTTCCCTAACAGCAACGGTACTTTGAGTAGACATGGAATCCAATATATTTGGAGGTACTGAAACGTAAAGGCAAGTAGATTAGATTTACGTAATATAAACTCTAACGAGAATAAATTTTCCATGTAACTTCTAATACAGACCTACAACCTCGAGATATCCCACTTGACTGATCATAGGATTCGTATTTACTTGACACATGTAATAACCTATATCCTGTTTCTGAACACTGCTAACGTGCAGCAGCCAAGTTTTTTGATTATCATAAGACACCGAAAATCTTGGTATCTTGGCAATGACTCTGGTATGCATGGTGACCAGCATGTGTCTGTTTATGTGTATCCAGGCGACCTGCAAAGAAGATAAATATTGAATAAATATTTTTGGGAAACTCTTAAGTACAGTAAAAATCCTAAAATAATATATCCGTTTCGAAAATTTTTTTCGAACAAACGAAAAGACTCCGGTTGACGCTAATGGAACGTGAAACAGCGTAAAGGCTGGTTAGAGGAAGCCTCGAGGGTGCGCGCGTTCATTTTCAGCGGACTCGGGAAATGTAATATAATGGTGCTTCCCCCATTTCCGCTCTGGCGAGCTCCTAGCAAAGAAAACCGACGTTATTTTCCCGGCTAGAGAATTCACGAGGAATGTGTTTGTCGCGTGGAAACTACTTGGCCAACGAAAAGCCGTTTGATATTTAGAATCCTATTTTTTCCGACAGACCAGACACACGTGTGCTATAGGCTTATGTGTAATAGGGGTCAAGTGTCATTGCACTTGAACCAGCCACCCCAAGCCTGGTGCTGCCTACTAATAACTATACCGGGGACAAGCCCAATGACTACGAAGCTTGAGCTTGCTGCGTTATGAAATTTTTTTAATTACGTAATTTTACCTTTCAACTTCCGGTTTAACAATTCAATTAAACAGTCTAAGATTCAGGGTCACTTCAATCAAAATTTCTCCGTTAGACTTCCAATCGGCGGGCCTTACTTTGCACTTTTCGGAACACTCAATTGAATAATTTCCAAGTGTCATCTCCGTTATGTCGTGCCTCGAGATTTGGTCCATTGGTGACGTAACAAGTGGTAACTACCTGGTGATACGCTAAAACTTTATCAGGATGTTCCTCCAATGCCCGAACGTTATTACGATGGTATTTTACGCTCGGACGATCTAATTTCTCCCTAACTAAGCTTATTCCGTGACAAAGCTTATGCACTTTCCAGAATTTCTGGGTTAACTTACCCGCTTCCATCTGCTTCACTTCCCACTCTCATTTCCTTCGTCACTCGAGGGCACCTGGATGCGCGGTTACTTTGTCTTTTTTATTTAGTCTCTCTCTCTCTCTCTCTCTCTCTCTCTTTCTCTCCTAGTCTCTTTTTCGTTGCCTCTTTTTCTTATTTTCTACTACGCTCCTCTCGGTCCGACAAGAAAATGAAGAATCCAAGAGCGGCATAAGCGAAGAGAAAATTCCAGCGCGATTCGCGACCAAAGGAAAACTTCGAGTTAGCATCCGTTGGATAAGAGCTTTTTTTTTCAACGACAATCACGTACTTCGATCTTTGATTTAAGAGATGAAAGCTTTCCGGTAAGCTTCCACTGTACCAAACAGCCAACCCATACATACAGGACATCTACGTGTGAAATTGTTAATGCCTTATGTGAATTACCCTGGAACAGCTTCCGCGCGTGGAATCTAAGATGAAACTTTAAGACATTGGATTAAGTGACTCCGATATGAACGCAGCATCCTAATCTCTTAAGATTCCTTCGGCAAAAGGACCACTGGGTTATTTCTCCTTAGAACAACGTTAAGCGCGTACGAACGGTTGTGCATATATTATGGTGAAAAGTAAACCTATGGAAAATTCATAGTATAATTTTTTTTTCATTTTTAGGATTACTTGAAAAAAATTATTTAATTAAAAATACAATGTCAAACTGATTAGAAAAAAATAGTGTTTTTTTCGCTCATACGCAAATTTATATTTACTGCGGAAATTTTTTACGCGAATACGCGCATTGCTGAATGTATTATCGGTTATACATGCGTCCATAGGAAATTGTTGGATTGAAGGAAAGAAAATAGAGCAAGAAATTTAAACTGGGAGAAAGAACATTCAATCGAGCGGAGGCTCGACTGAAATTCTTGGCGTAGATTCAAAGCCAGACTTAACCGAACCCAATAACAGTCCAAGTCTGGTGTAATCGTCGGAAAGCTGCTTTAACAGCGCCAACTGGCGGACGACGAAAGAAACGTTTTCTTTTTCAGTCAGCAGCAGCTCCAGCTTTCACTTTCACTTGGCAATAAATTATTCTTAATGTCTCTCTTGTATCTGTAACTTTTGGTAACTACTGTTACGATACGTATATATACATATATATAACTTTTTATATCCTATTCTATTCTTATTGTATATTCTATTCGAAGTCGAAATTACGTAAATCGGGATTAGGGCTATGAAGATTAATCCGGAAGTTATCTCGAAAGATCACAATAAATCCCCATTCTTATCGTAGATCCAGCTAGAGGACCGCAAAAGCTCATCGAAACCCCAGCAGCACTAGGTGGGTTCGTTAAAGGAAAACGCGGCACGAATTTTCCAATTTTTCTCCTCTCTCACTATATACAGATATACATAGGTTCAAGTAGACGAAAAACGTGGAAAACGTTCGATTCGCTTATTTCGCCCGGCCAACGTGATCCGAGCATGTTACGTTGCATAGCGGAAAACGAAAATTCCGTTGCAACGGAAGTGGAACCAAGCAGGCAGCTACCAGCGTTAATCAACCCAATGAAAATTTTCTATGCAAGCGAACTTCGCTACTGGCAGTCGTTAGCCGGAGCTTGATTTCCCACAAGTCCCTCAAACGCCCGCAAGCTTTCTGCCTGTATATACATATATACTCTAACGGTGGCAAAAGCTTTACTACACTTTCGCTCCTCTTTTTCCGTCCTGTACTCGCTACTTTTTTTCCCTTCTCAACCCTTTCTTCCGACAATTTTTTTTTTTTTCGGTATTCACGCCCACCCGCGCTTAACGTGCAACAAAGACGGTGGCGCCATTGTTTCCCATTAACTAGACTCACTCCTGTGGCTACAGAAGCGACAGGAATTAAATGGGCAACTTCAATAGAGGCTGCTGGTAATATATGTAGAGAGGAAGGTGAGAGACGGGAAAGGGTTGATACAATTTTTTTTTTTTTTGATTTTACGTAAACTCACTACTTTGATTATGTAACTCGAAATTCTTTGTCGGCCGATCAAGCAAAACCCTCGAACCATTTTCGGTACCAACCAGGTGATTTCGAGACTCGACACTCGATGCATTCCCGGTAATTGGGTTGACAAATTAATTATTACGTTCGCTTGCTAATTAGGTAATTAGCTGCAACGACCGTCTGACTTCTGCACAATGCTGGCGAGTCGCCTTAACCCGTAGCGTTTTCAAGTAACTTCATCGGGCGACGTTATCGCGACATGGCCAAGTGTCTATTTACTCGCAGCTAAATGAATTTTAAGAAAGTTTGGAGAAGCGATCCAAAAAAAAATAATAATTATTATTCATTTTCATGGATAAATTTTTCAGTTAAAATTCATCGAATATTTATTATCATTTTTTTTTTTCTAAAATTATCATCAATTCATTTCTTATCAGTCACGGCCGCCCTTCCCTAACTCAACCGTTCAGCACGACAGGCTTTCGAGTACTCATACAATTTTCTACCTCTATACTTATATGCTATCTAATAATTGTAATTCCTTATCAAAGGCCTATACAATTTTTCTCACCTCCCCTTTCTAACCGCACTAACTTCATCCTTGTTACTCACTAATGGCACACCTTAATAATATCGATCTACCGTCATCCAAGTATTAAAATAATAATGTACATTAATATTCCACGCGCGCGATGGAACAGGTGGTTCCTTTCGTTGAGCGAAGCGCCAGAATAATACGGCCCTGTCGCTTGCCGCGCTTAACCCATTTTCCATCATAACTTTGGGGGTAGACTGGATCACCAATATGGTTACCGTGGTATGTCGATTAAACGGTACCGTGTCCGGAAATCTACGTGGAGAAAATTCCAAATTACGAGAAACGAAAGGGAACATTTCCGATAGATAAGAAAGTCGCTGAAAACCGAAAAAAAATATGGACTACCGACGCAATACGTAAGACAATAAAATTTCGTTGGCAAATAGACACCAAACTTTTTGCATTGATTATCACAAGAATTGACTTAATAATAATAACAGTACGGGTGCCTGTGATAAAATATAAAAAAACCTATAAAATTCAATACCGACGTTACCGGTTGGACAATAAAAATTTTCAGTGAACTCGAAAGACCGTCTGGGCACTTTGTTGCGTCATTTTATACGTGAACTAAATTACTCGTGCTAAACAAAAACGCACGTGGTACGAATGCTAGGTTAGGTTTATGTTACGTGGCTCTTGGCAAATATAAGACTGACGATAGATTCTTCGTATAAATAAAAATTGGCTCGATATTTTCATATGTACTAAAGTGCAGTCTATTTGCCAATATATATGTATATACTGTGCTTATGTATATATTTGAGTCCATTACCTGTCAAGAGTTCTCCTGCCATGCCCAGACATTTGCATTCATATAACTCAGGAGCTCTAATACGGCGACACGAGAAGATACAGCCGGAAGGGAACGGCGACGTATGAATATTTAAATATGCAGGTTCTCCGAAGACGGATAGATTTACGGCACTGCGTGGATGGCGGACACCCAATACGCGTCATAATATTTTTATCGGTACTTTCGCGAGTATCCGGCATAATCTCGCCACCCCACGCTTTCGATTCGCTCTGCATTTACTTCGTGCCCTCTTTTTTTATTTTACTCTTTTTTTTTAAGATAAAGAAAAAAATATCAAAACGACACACGGATAACGTTGCATCTATTCCGAGCCGTCTTTACGGTGCCATTAAAAAGGAAGATATAAAAAACAAGTAGCCGCGTACAAATACGTTGGTACGTCCGATCATCAAACTTTAGCGAGCATAAACATTTTGAACCTGAAACTTGATTTTGTCGAAGGGCGCTAAATTCAAATTGATATCTTTTCCCGCCACTTTTTATATTCGCGATATAGTGTTGGTTTATATCATAATGATTACTTATCGCAGCAATACAGTCTTTCCCCTGTATAAACTCGGAATCGTAAACTGTGGGATGCAGCTGCAGTCGAAGCAACTGCAACGGGGTCGAATAGATTTTTGACAAAGGGGTTAACGAGGTCGCGTCAATTTTTGTTTTTCGCCTTTATATCTAGACGACAATTTTCAAATAGACAACCATAGACAACTCGAAGCTTCGAGTCGAGCTGGTCCAAAGAGGCCAAAGAGGCAAACAACCAGGCAACGGCCCATGAGGCTGTGAGAGAGAGAGAGAGAGAGAGAGAGAGAAACAAAGAGCGCGAGGGGGTGGTAAAATAAAAGAGCGAGAGGACATGACCGATGGCCGCGGGCTTTTCCGACACGTATTCCACTGCAACTGCATTTATAACTCTCGCAGAAGCATCTCTTCGTTCTTCTCCTTTTTACCTCTCCATGTCTATTTCAGTGAAATAACTGCACGTAGACGTTTGTTTGAGTGGGATTTTGATCTCGCCTGGACCATCCACCTTCGATCTTCCCATCCCTATCATCTACCCACCCACCCGGGACCCCTGATGCATTTCCAATAACGTTGCAGTTCTGCTGCATAGACGCGCACAGGACTCGAACACGAAACCAAACGCTAACGAAGCTGGCATTCGGTGCTGGCGATACTTGAGAAAAGTTTGGAAAGAAAAAAATCAGATTTTTTTGGAAAAAATTAAGAAAGTAAAATTAAGGACGCGATCGAAGACAGATAAATATTAATAGTCGAATAAAATTTTACTTTACGTGCTAATTTTTGCAGATTTATTTGAAAAAAAAAAAATATCTGAAGAGCAGACCCATCGACACTGCGCCGAATCACTGACCTAATAAACGTCGAGTGATCGACCCAGCAAGTGTAAATATTGATAAATGCAAAATTTATATTTATGCAGTTATTGGTGCTAGAGTTCGTTAACGCTATCATTAAGAAAACGTATGAATTTACCTATATACATAGTACCGTCGAGGAAAGCAATACAAATACATGTCTATCCAGACGAGTATTTCCAAACTATACGATTCACGGATTAAACGCACGTAACTCCCATTATTAATTTCACTTACCTTGTAGGTACCCAGGTTCTCGACGACGCAGGGTAAATTGGCGTCTCTGCCCAGAGCGACGGTGACGTTGGGTATCGGTTCGGCGAATCTGGGTCCGTCTGATAGAGCTGTAAAAAAAATATATATATATATATATACATCAAAAGAAAAAAAAACCAAGATCAGAGATACCGATACGTGATCAGGATTTCTCTCGATTTTTACGATACACATCCAGATCTGCAGCGAAGATAGACTGGAGTTTGAATTAACAAGTGAATCGAGCGTCTTAGATATCGAGATACTTTTCTATTGCATTACAGAGCTCTCTCGTGTCAGTTCTCCCAACTATAAATGTATCCCAAGTTCATCTCTCGGTATCGTAGACTATGGTACAGGATACCCGCTTGCTAGAGACTACTGGTCCTATATCTATAGAAAAGTTTCGGACGACCTCCCCCTCCCCCCCCCCCCCGCGACAGAGAATTGCTTTCTTGGCAGTGCTACGGGAAAAGGGTCTTTGGGGATTGCGCTGCTACAAGATCCGTATATGCATCCCTCAATCAAACGTCACTCGACGAAGCGGAAGTCCTTGATACAATGTTAGGTCTGGCGACAACCGGCTAGGCTGATGCCACGCGACTTGTCTCTTCTCCAGTTTCCGTTGTGTCTCTATCGCAGGATCTCACACTGCCGGTCCACAAGTTGAGGAAACTTTTGGCCGATGCACTCGAGGATAAAGGAAGGCAGTTGGCTGGTCTTTCAACCGGAAGAAAGCAGCCTTCGATTCCGGTCGAAGACACTTTGTTCCTCACCGGAAATACGTCCATCCGAAGACACTCGCCGAGAGTTCAGGACAGTCTTGGGTTATGATTCTTCCGGGGGAGCATTGTGTTTCCGGAAGTATCCCTTTTGCTCCTTGGCTGAGAATACGGTCTTGCGTCGTCCGGCGAAAAAACGACTGCGCATGCGCTCGCGTTCATAAAGCTATTAAAAAATGTATTACGCTCCACTTTCGGTTATACGCGCTTATGTATGTTTTATTGAAAATCTGAGTGTTTTTCGAAGATTTCGTATAGCGTGCACGAGAGTCGTTTGTTGTGGTTAAACTGGCTGAAGTGAAATTTATGAAAAGAATGTTGCACCCCAGAGAGATCATTTGGTTCCCAAAGGACTATAGTAAATGAGTCTGCTAATTAGAGGAGTTTCGAATTGAAATTATTGTTTCGGCCAGTAAGACAAACGACCGTGGGGCTAATGGTCACGGTGGTAGGAAATAGCACATCGCGCTGGAATAGGTTATTCTAATCTAGAAAACGAATAGCCGCAAGCTAATGTAACACAATCAATTCCCAAGCCGAGTTGGTTTTCCTACAATGACCGAAAAGTTGCTTGGTTACGTATTCTTGGCTTTATTTTCATCCATAGTTTTATCATCGCCAATAACATCTTTGCTCGACTTTCGGAACGCGCTAATAACTTAGGCACGTTACGATCAGCGGGATGACCCGATGTCGAGAAAAAAAAAGTACGAAGCAATCACTTTCTTTCCATGAGGAAAAACAACGCCGAAGAAACTAAGAAAATATTTTCCTATTTCACTCGTAAATGGTTCCCTCGTAAGAAATAGCGGCTGGGATTTACTTGAGCGAGAGTTGGTAGCTGTACTTTCATAAGAATTGCCCGTCCGATGCCACTAGATCTCTCATTCAACGGGTTCATCTTTGAATCACAAGTTTCCCTTCTGTCGAATCACTATGGTCTATGGTCTGTTCTTGCTTTCTACGAAGTTTAATGGAGTTTTTGTTATATCGTCGAATGAGTTTTATTTATTTTTTTTTTATTATCCTTATCCGAGTTTTCATCTAGTATCGTTACTGGATTTTTCTATCGTGATTTACATATTATTACTACGGAGCTTTAGCTATTTGGATATCCGTAATAGTTTTCGAATTCGAGCAGACAACGGTTTGCTAATTGGACTAACAGAACTTTCAAAATGGCTCATGGATTAATGCCAATTAAAATCTGCTTACGTATCATTTACTGAATGTAGCTGCGCTCTAAATTACTTTAATCAGAAGGATTCAGGGGAATCCCACATTTCCTTTACTCGTTACGAGTAAAGAGCATGGTATTGCAGGCTACGATATAGGACAAGTTTTGCCTGATTGCGGAACGCGTCAAATCTACAGCACGTGACAATTAAGAAAATGCGAAAAATCACTCGAGTCGTAAACAAATATCTTGTTCAATTTTATCATTTTATTACGTTCCACGTTCGCGTAGCTTTAAATGCGGATTTGAAAGAATGTGCTTCGAGCAATCTAAAAATATTGAATATTAAGAAGGCAAATTATACCTTATTCGCTTGTTTGACATCACATAAGACTTATTAAGGAAAATATCATTTTTTATTTCGACAATCGACCAAAAGAAACGTCCTTTTAAAATTTAATATTCTATTCTTCAAATCCCTATCAATTTACGTAGTAGAAATTTCCTATAAGAATTAGGTATACGTTTCAAAAGATTGTCTCAAGGAGATTCCGTTACGTCTGTCATTTATAAAAAAAAAAAATTCCTTAGCGACTCCCTGTAGATATTCTTTCACGTGTGTGAGAATCCCCCCTCCCGCTTCCTCCTTCCCCGCACTCCCGTTTCCCTTGTATTGACAAACCTCCCATCTTACTGTATATGTAGTATTTATGTATATATGTGTGTATAGTATGGCCTGTCAAATGGTTTATGCTCGTTCGCGATATCCGAATGCGCCAGAAGATTCTAGATCGTCGGATTTCCGTTTGGTTGGGTCGCATCGTTGGACGGCAAACGCTAACATTTCCCTAGGCACAATATACTCCGTATTTAAAGCTTCTGTAAGATAAATTCGAATAAATACATTAGAGAAACATCCTACCGTGCAGAATGCTCCACTATTGTATGTTCAAAGAACGTTATTGATAATATTGTATGGAATGCTTTCGACTGTACCTTGTAATACTGTTGGGAGGAACGTAAAAAGCTGGTAGATATTATTGTTAAAAATTTTGTTTCAATTCTCCGTCTTATCGAGTTTCCTCGCTCTTATCTGTTTCTTCTTCTGAAATTGAAGATTTTTATTCTATGGAACATGATACAATTTTTATATACATATTATCGTATCGTATATAACCTAACATTTTCTACGTCCCGACCAAGTTCTTTAGTCCGAGAACCATCGTGCTATCTTGTTCCCCATTTGAAAAGCATTGACTTGGGGTGTCTCGGACGCCCCACCAAGCTGCTCCCGGGTTAATTAGCAAAAATTATATTTTTTAACGCGATACAATACGAAACGATTTGTCAATGGTAAATTAAACTTGGACAAAGTCGGGTTTATCGCGCTTAATTAAAATTTCAAACGAGGCCGACGAAAGTCTGGGATCCATGACCTTCAGTCTTACACGCAAAAGTTACTAGAACGTCGTGTTGAGCGCAAAGACGTTAGTTCTAAAAGTTGCACCTAGTCGTCGGCGAGATGGCGCAGCGATCGCGTAATTTTAAGTCACGATACTAAAGCCCTGGGCTTAATAGGACGAAAAACGAACGAAAGAATTTTCTTCTACGTGACAACGCGTGACCATTCGCTTACAAAATATCTAATAATCTTTATGGTATTCTTGTTTAAAAAAAAAAATAATATTTTTTTGCGTTAATCATTTTCATTCGGTCGACTCATACACTTTCATTTGGCGCGTGAGAATAATCAATAGCCGGAGAGCGGCAAGGTCGGCCGTGTTGTCATAAAGTAGGTAGTTCTGTTCCAACAGTCAAGCGCGATGGTCTTTTCTTTTTCCGTGCGGAAAGTAAAACTGGAAAAAAAAAGGCCTGAGGTGTATCCAATGTTATTCTCGGTATGGATCGTTGACAACTGTGTTATTTTATACGTTCATTAATTCTCGTGCAAATTAGAAGTGACGTGTATAGTAAATACTTTAGAAACAGTCCTGCTTCTTGCCAACTTTGTTTACCAGTTCCTAATTACCAAAGAACATTCTCGAACTCTGCTGTCAGAGTCATGTCCTGATTAAATGTGGGTGTGTCTATGTTTCCGAGTGAAGGATAATATTTAATGTATTCTTTGTATCAATAAATATTTCTTTTACTGTCCATCAACGAATTCACTGTTTGCCAGGGATTACGTTACGTAAACTGTATAACGCACCAAGGTAAATTATTATTAGTCTCTGTCTCGTCGAAAATGTTTTGCTTAGCTACTCTTATGAAAAAGAGAAGAAAAATATATATCTTGTCTTTGAACTATGCTAAACTTGTACTTATCATTCCCTTTTACTCCCTGTACGTATAGTCTATTTATAATAATATCGGACGTGTCTCCCATGTGCCACTGGGCAAATAATTCGAGCAGGACCTTCGGGTCTCGATTCACGTAAAAAGGATTTTCAAGGCAATTTCCTTTTTTTTTTTCACCGTTACACAGCTGAAGAAAGTTGATAGACCAGAATGGCCATGAGGGGAAGGAAGATACTGCGAAGGCATACTAAAACGTTTCACTAAATAATTGAAGCTGTCTCCAAGGACGCGGAGGCTTCCTGTTAGATACATCATCGTGTAAGCTCCTCGTGCAATAAACCATCTGGACACAGATACTCGTAGGTTCGCATAAAGGTAAGCATTCGAATAAATTATATTAAAGTCCTGAAGTATAATATGCATACGCGAAAGAAAAATTTCACATCCGTTAAGACGAAATTTATATTTCGTAAGCAAACTGGCTGCATGTTTAAACTCTTGAAGGATCTTTGAATATAAAATAAAATATTTAAATATACGCGCGCTTGGGACGACGCATAAATTCACCTTGGGACCTCGGTCTTCGTACTTCCCCTGTCGGTGTGTACGATCCAGGGCTCAAATGGATGCGCAATATTTGTTTGCTCGCATAATCAGCAGGTAGCTTGACACGTTTTTTTTTTTTTTTTTTTCACGGCTTTCAAAGCATCCAGACCCCGTGCTAAAAGTGCCCGAGGGAAAAGAGGGGATATTATTTTTGAAAATAACATTAGACTCGCGGTCTAAGGCGCGGGAAATCAATTTTTAAAACATTCAGTACATTCCCTACTTAAGGTTCCATTATGACGCCAAGAAAAAAACACGATAAGCAGAAATACGTTTACTCCCTTATATTTGTTCACCCTCTAGGCTCTCCCTGTTATAAATTTCTTGCATTTTTTTTTTTTTCTTTCAGCCATACAAGCAAGAGGATAGGACGTTATGTAAGAGGAATTGCGTAAACGATATTGGTATAAATGTTTACCAGCTTCAAGATAACTGCTCAGCGCACTCTACCTGTGTGAACGGTACCTTTACTTCTTTTGACTCGATATAAATTTGATTCGAACTTTTTGACCTGACCTATTTTTCTTGTCTATCATGCGGTACGACCATTTACTTATCTCTCCATAGATAATTCACCTATCCTAATCCCAAGGAAGCTTTTGAACGACCTTTGACACCAAGAAGTAGAGCATCCGAGTCGTACATTGTGAACGATAAGAGGGACATTTGCAAAAATCATGAGTGCATTTCAATGGATAAACTATGAGAGGCTTGGATATTCGATTTATTCAATTCGAATTGATCGATTACAGTATCCTGCTCCAATTTGTATGTATATATAAGGTGATTTTGATTTGCAGATTAATTATATAATTTTATATACAGTGTAGATAAATTTTTCTTTCTTACACTAGGTTGCGCGCCATTAAGGTCTGAGCATCCACAAGCAGCGTCAAATCGTACGGTCATTCGTTCCAGATGTTTCTATGACGAAGAGGCGTCGACTGCTGTGTTTCCCAATTCAATAAAACATTATTTGCTTCCAAAGCAAAGAGCACTCGCGCGCGCAGGGCCGGACGGGAAGGCCGGGCAAAACTTTGAAGCTGACAGGGAAACAAACCTGTCAATTCCAGGACAGTTCGGTAAAAAGTTTCTTCGGCGCGAAAACATTTTCAACGCCTTCTCGCTACAGGAAGCACTCGTATCGCAATCTTAAGGTTCTTGCGCCGGACGTGGCACTTTATCGTCTTACGTGCAATTGATAAGATATCGAAGTTATAAGAAAAAAAAATGCCCACGGTAAACATGCCTTGGTGAAAATTATTTTTTTTTTCAAAAATACACAATTTTAGGACCGATGCTCGATGCTATTTTCATGCTTATCAACGAGCACAGGTGAAAGTGAAAAAGGGTCTAGTTTGTAGGTATCAGTGTATAACTATATCGGTATCTATGGAACAGGGGTTGCTTCGCTGAGCAGCTAGATGTACGATTGGCTCGCTAAGGGTTGGAGTGCGCGGGCAGTTTATTTCCATCAGCAACACCTTCCACTCTCGCACTTTCACCTTACTTTTCCTTTTTATTCCTACCACTCTCTCTCTCACTCTCTCTCACTCTACCATACATTCCTACAATTCCATCATAGTCTCTCCCTTGGAAACGCACCCTATAAGCAATAAATATAGGGTAGCAACTGGAAAAGCAGCGGGTCGAATCGGGTCGAATAAAGATAAAAAGAAATTACAAGCCTCTCAGACGCACTCGGACCCCTGAAACGCTACCTGGCTGTTCTTCTCTCTTACTCTTTTTTTTTGCCAGCAATGTCCCCCCCCTCTCTCTCTCTCTCACTTTATTTTTCTCCCTATCCCATCCCCCCACTTCCTCCCTCTCTTTCTTTTTCCGGTATCGCTCCGGCTATTTCCCAATTCCTCTACTCGGCGCTCTTAACCTGAATTATAGATGTCTTTCGCAGGACCCATCCGGCTCACCCCAGCCCCAGGGATGAAATCCTTGAGACACCCTTTACATGTACACATCCAGCTTCCTTTTATGCTATAAAAATATTCCAGTATTTCTCGGGCCCTCTTCCTCGTTCCGCCAATACCCATCTCCCCGTCAGCACGACTGCGCACCCCAACCAAATCCACCCCCCGCTTCACTTTCTTCCACCCCCACTTTTATTTCATTCTAGAAAGTTCTAACCCCTCAAAATTTAACCCCTCCGCGCGCTGCACAATCCCAAACGAAAATAAATTCACGTGGGTTAGCCTCGTGGCGGCGACGTTCCTATTTTATGGAGTCGAACTCTCTACGGGTAGCAGTAGGTACCACCGCCACCCCCCCTCTCCCCTCCCCCCTTTCTTCAAGAACCACCCGATCCCACTTTGACCTACGACTCGATAACGTCGAACCATTGATCGATACTTTCTTTACTGCCGTTTCAAAAGAAACTAGCTAGAAGATTTTACTAACGTTCCTCCTATAACGTAAATCGTAAATCGTTTTCTATATTATTATGCCATACCTTGTATGGCGTCCATGCAACTACGTGGTACAAGAACCGATTTGACCCGTAACTACGTGTGTCGTTTGCGATACACTTTGCGCATTATTAATGTCACCATTTTCCAGTGCATTATGGGGTAACGTTTTCCGAGAGAAAAGGTTAAGGGATGCTTTCGCGAATCCATAACAATGAAATACTTCTGTGCTGGATACGTATAAAACCTTGCCGCGAGGTATATTCAAATTTGAGTAGAAAAAAATAAAAAATTTTTATAACGTACACGGTGGTGCTACGGGAAGGAAAATTATGTAATACAGTCACGTTTAAAGTAGGACAATTTTTATTTATCGCGCTACGGCCAATTAACAGCTTCGTTTACGTCGGTACAACAGTTTCTGTAGGTGTCGGCAATGATCGGATTGCATTAATGCGCAGGTACCTACGTTACCGACTTTCTGTATGTTTCAGGAAAAGATTCAAGTTTTTATTATGGAGAAACGCATCTAGCATGGCGTTTATCGGATCGGACGATAGTGACGAGCCAATCCAGAGGAGATGGGGGGTCCATACGTGACAATGACCGTAGAGATTTCAATGTGCATGCCGACTTTCTCGACCGGGATAAACGCAGGGACGTTATATATATTACTTTTATTGCCGATAACTTCAGCTCTCTCATATCACGACAATAATTTTTCGCACAGTGGAAAACTGGCGTTCCGTTAGGATTTTCTTGGTATACCTCCCTGTCTTGGTCGTGGTTCTCTCTTTCTCTCCACTCTCTGCCATAGTCCAAGAGTCGGGAAAATTTATCCGACAGATAAAAATGTCTCTTAGAGTTTATATAGAAATCGGGCCCGAGGAGATTTCAATAAAACCCTCGATTGTAAAATACAGATAGAAAAGCCGTCCGGACGTTCGACGGGTCAGTGGATCTCAAAGTCAACCGGTTTTTCGTTTTATTTCATAAAAACTTGAGACACGATAAAATAAGGAGTGTCGTAACGATACACAGGGAGATTCATCAGGCAGCGAAGAGGCATTAGGATTGTCAAGCATAGCTGAGTCTATACGATAATAATAAATTCTACGTTTTAACGTAGATTACGTATTTCTCAAATTTTCTTTTTCTCATTGGATAACAAGCATAGAGAATTTCGATTAAAAGAATTCTTTTTTCAAAAAAGTATAAAAAATCTTTGGTGTTAAAATTTTGACAAAAGCCGAACTTGTGATTAATAGTGGATTAGTGTTAAAAAAAAAGTTAAATAGGTCGTAAAAGTTGAGCTGACAATTTTAATGAAATTTTCGAAAAATCTTGACAATACCAATTTACAATTTTGACTCCTCGTACGATAAGTATCCACAATAGGATCATTCGACAGCAGCCTCAGGCTAATTGTCCTACGTAAAAAAAAGCACACAACAGGCTGTACCAAAATGTACCTTCGTACTGTTGCGTCACTTTTATTATCAATTCATGGCCCATCGCAAAACAGACTTACGAAAACAAAGTTAACACGTGGTAATTGTATTTTATCGCACGTGATAAACCTAACGAGATCGGACGCTTTTGTAACACAGTAGCAGATAATGATGAGCTCAGCCGACCCGCTCGAAACTACCCCCGACTGACCTGATGGCGTATTTATGTCGAGCATGTAGCACAAGACGGGTAGGTTAAGGGGGCGAGGCACTAGGAAGCAGGGTTGATGGGGCAGGAGGGGTCAGGAGGGTGCAGGAGGGGGCAGAAGGGTGCGAGAGGAATGTTTCAGACTCCATTACTTGAATTGGGGTGGGAATACCGGGTGGTCCCTAAACACCCCCTCATATTTTGGACAACCACTCACTCTCTCCCCATCGACTACTCACTCTAGAAGGTAGACACCCCCGGAATATTTACACCCTAGTCGCCATCTTCACCCTTTCTCAACTTCATGCGAGAGGGGGGGGAGGAAAAATCCCACGCCATTCGATTCAACCCTTTGAACACGGGAAACTGTGTATTTCGGGGGGGTCAACACTGTAACTTGGATTTATCTGCATTTAACTTGTATACAATATATATATACTAGTCCTATAGGCCTCAATCAAAAGATCATAACCAGGGTTTATCATGGTTCGAACATACCCCCATTGTATTTCTTAAGTCCGATAAATCGGTGCAATGATAATATTTAATCGGTGGTAGGTACTAATGGGAATATCAAAATATATACGAATCACCCAAGAGTATACACGAACCTAGTATACAATTATATTCAATATCTGATATTGCTGCTATTATACGATTTGGTCTGGTTTACCTATATTCTCCCGTGTAATCCTATAGTACCGTTTCATTGATTCCGATAGCGATTCCATGCACTCTGGCATACAGGGAAGTAAATGTAACGTCAGGCAGTTTGACCAACTTAAGAAATATGTACAGTTGATATCCGAGGGAGATATTTTTTCAAAGCTTTTAAGTTTAACTGCGGTATCTGATGAAATGGAGATGATCGCGAGAGAAGAAAGAAAAAGAGACAGGGTTCCAGTATATATACTGGATATATATATATATACCGGAAGTATCAGGGGATGATATGTTTTCCTGGTTAGCGGGGATGCGGGAAGAGACAGAGACTAAGGGAGGCGGGTTCGAAATCGTGAGCATCCTGTGTCCTCAAGTCGGGTACGTCAATAGTGGAACCAGCTGCTATCGATAGAGTCAACGTCTGTCTATTCGATAGAAGATGGAAGTTAGAATATAGCTCCAGGACTCTCGTCTCTCTAGCAGACTTACAGTCCGTTCACGGTAGCTCGCAACAGCTGCAGGATCTATTCCTGACAGGTTTCCCTAGGAGGACTATAGGCTATTTCTCGCTGGAAAATCATTCGCGAATCAAATATGTATATTATAATGGGAAATCTTAATATTGATATTTTTTACTGATATACAGACTTTGGGTTGGATTTTGGAGAGAAAAGAAAAAATTTATCTACAATTTTACATATCCGGTCTACTTTTCATTGTAAAGGATATATAGGCTACACAAATATTTGACTTTTGAGGACGTTGATTCAATTTAATTAAGAGAGAGCATATGGGAGGGGGGGAGGGAGGTAGGGGAGGGGAGGGGAGGGAAAGAGAGAGGAAGAGATTGCTTTAACCAGATTTTATATTTCCGTGAAATTCTTTCCATATTGAACAATGTTTTTTATGTTCGTTCAATTAAGCTCTTGTGCACAGTCGATACCATAAATTTGTTCCCGTACATTGAACACTATGCTCGTTCTGCGGTGGCAAATAATTGCTTTTTCGCAAAACAACGAATCGGCGCAGCTGTAATTCGATGAGTTTCCATTGTTCAGTTTACACAGTCGGATGGTATGTAATTTCGCAATACTGAAAAAGATATTAAACACTTGCCGGACGTTATCGATAATGCATTTACGAATTCAACTTTCTATTTATGACGTCAGATTCGGTTGGACGTGTCATTGTATTTGAGGGGACCGATGCACCTTTTTTTTCTTTTTTTTTTTTTATCAATCACTCGCATTCAGAGTGACAGATTACGTAACTGCTTTATCATAATTCGGTCTGTGAAATTTTTAACTTTTTTTTCAAAAAAAAAAAATGCCCAATCGTTCGATATGACAAAGCGCAAAGTTCGCAGGAAATATCTCGTACACGTACAGTTTTATACCGCAGTAAATATATATATATTTAGAATTATGGGTAATTCCATATCAATTTGCAAATATGTGGATGGTATTAAAAGATAATACCCGATTATAAGAGCATCCATTTACGTTTATGACACATAAACGAGATTCGTCGGTTATTAAAGAAAAAATTAATAAAAAAGAAAACCGTTAAGATTTTGTAAAATTTTTATAAATTCGTCAGTCGATAAAAAAAATCATCGATTGACTTTGGACTCATTATCATTATGATTAAATAATATTTCTTTAACCCACTGGCAAACGTATCCTGATAAACCATGTGATAAATGTGATAATAAAGCACAAACATTGCTCACGATAGCAACGCATTAACGCATCGATTAAAATTTCATTGGTTCGTCGAGCGACTAAAAAGAAATATTTCGGTAGAAAAATCACGAGGAATTCATTTTTCATGTACCCGCAATTCCGCGTACGTTCATGTTATATCGATTGAAATGGCAGACAACGTCGCGGCGAAAAAAACACTAAAAAAAAAGACCCATGACAGACATTGGTCAAACAGAACAGTAAATTCGTCATTGTCCGAAGCGAAATTGAGTTGTACGTTGTGCGCGGCAGAAAAAGATTTGTCGCTAATTCATCGAGACGTACCAGTGGGAGAAAAAAAAATGATAAAGAAACGTCCTGTCATATCGAGCACCTTCCACACACATATCACGCAGGGGATCCTCTTTAATCACAATAGACAAGAACTCAATGCTTTTTCTTATCGGTACCCGCGTATAGCAATAAGAACGTTATAGTTATATTTTATTAGCAGTTCGGTACTGCCAATCTGTAAGGATACAAGGGTCCCTGAGATATCCTAGGGAATTTTAGGAATATATTTTTGACAGCTGTCAGATTACGTCACCAATAGACGTAAACACGAGGCACGTGTAGATGATATCTCCGTGACACGATGCCACGTGTATAGATCCTATCTATATGGAGGCAGATGCTTTAACTGTCTGCTGGAGATAGTTTCTTTTATCGGTCGAAGTATTCCAGCATTTAAATGCAAAGTATTATTCAAATGGCACACCCCGTAGCTCTCTGTCTTCGGGTCTGAGCTTCTCGCTCCTCCCCAGGGACAAGGAGCTTCATTTCCTGATATTCAAATGCGTTCAAACATCATCCCACAGCGGAGGTGCTATCCGCGGTTTTCCTCGTGGATAAGTGCCGAGGATACCCGACACTCGGTGGTGCTTAAAAAAAGAAAGAGGAAGGAGAAGAAAAAGAGAAATAGAAAAAAAGAAGATAGGGAAAGTGAGAAGAAAATAGCAGAAGGGCGAATAGAGGCTATAATGGTTCGGATGGTGAATAGAGGGGGGAGAGTGTGGTTGAGAGGGGGGAAGAACCCATCTCGGAGTAATGCAACGGTTATTAAATTGCAATGAGGAGCTGAGTACTTTTACGCGAGCCACCAGTGTTGGTACGCCTGATGCAATTTTTTGTTAATGAAAAAAAATCGACGGGATTCTTTTTAAAATTACGTGTTATTACGCATCGAGTCTGGTTTAGAATTTATGGATATTTTGGGATCGGACGAAGGACTGGTTTTTGAAAAATTCATTTTTCATTCGTCGAGAAATTGAAGACTGGGTTCAGTGGGTATAGGGATTTTTGTGGAAAGATTTTTTTTTTTTGAGGTTATGGAGTATTTGGTTTTTTTTTCTGTTTCTTTGTATCCTTTCATTAACCTTGGTATCGCCTTTTTCATCCTTTCCGACAGACTGTTAAACGGGATTCCCGCGCTTCGCTATTTTCTTCTAAAACGTAACGCGAAACGCTGTGCTCGGGGCGCGGGAAACTTCGAAAATGGCGAACGGTAAAAATCTATATAGGTTTCGGTACGTGAGTCGATTTTATAGAGACGTCTTTAACTGACGTGATATAAGGACACGGTCATTTTCGCTGTCGTTTCGCGTACGCGGGACTTGGCTTACAGGGACGCAGGTACAGCAGGGGGCTTAGTTGGTATAAAACTCCCTATCATTAAAACTTTAGCCCATAAAAGGTGGAAGAGTGTCGCCCATGAGACTCGTTCCAATAATTCGATCTTAGGAATTCTGCTAATTTCGTGGTGGCTCCTTTTCGAAAAAAAAAAAAGTTTTCACTCTATTTATTATTCGACATAAGTTTGTCAAATGACAAACATGACAGATCCAACAGAATTTATATCTTTGCGTAACTGGCACTTGGCTCCGTAATGCCAATAAGGAACGAGAAGTCGCTTGAGTGACACTAACTTTGTCAAAGACACGTGGAAGCTTTAGATTCTAAAGATTCTGGACGTGGCTGTACGTTGCAGCCTAGAAACAAAAGTAAAAGGGTTTCAAGGGTAGGAAAACTTTACGCCCACTCGTTACCCTCATCGGAGGGATTTGAACTTGTGAAGAAGTTTTAAATTTGAAAGGGTAAAAGGCCGCGGATGCGTAACAGTACGAGGGATCGAGGAGGAGAGGGGGACTGTTATGGGTATAATGTGGATGGTTATTTCTTTTGCAACACCCTATAGACGTGGCACAGGTATATCTATATGTTGAGAGACATAATTCAGTGTACCTCTACCTAGTTCGCGTTTTAAGTGAAAATAAAGGTTAGTGAGGTAAAGGGGGTCGCGGGTGCTAAGGGTAGCTACAGGTAAGTATAGGTTAGGACAATGTTGGTGAGATGTAAAAGGGCGTACATAAGGGTGAAAATAAGCTGCTGGTGATAAATTGGAAATGTCGAGTAAGTGCTAACACGTAATGCGTGGTGGATAAGGGCTGAAGGGGTGGCAGAGGGGTGGCAGAGGGGTAGCAGAGGGGTCACTACAGTACAGAATGCCTGTTTAAAAATGTAAATTAAAATATTTTATTCTGTATAAATCTGCTCCTTGGGGGAGGTTATCTCTTATTTTTTTTCTCCCCCCCCCCAAGCCACAACAACTAGAACGAGGAAGACGACGAGAAGCACTCTAATAAGCATGAATATTTGAAAACCGTCCGAGACGCCGTACGATGTAAGGGGTGGTTGAGAAATAACGGCGCGTGCCATTATGTAATTTATATTTGCGTTAGACAAAGAGAAAAGGAGGAACATGAATACTAAGAAAAAATGAGTACTCGTTAGAGTTATCCTGAATACACTGTATATCGGGGGGGACAGGGAGATAAATAAAAAGTCGGTGCGGGATAAGTCCTTTCGAGTATCAGAATTCGAAGAGCAAATATGTATATATGTATATATATTCGTCGAGTTTCCTACAGTCTAGATATAGCAAGCCCTGTTCAATTGGGAAGGTATTATTGATTCGGATTACATAAATTTAAATGGGCACGATAAATAGCACCGGGTTATTTGGGATGCCGAAGAGAGAGGCTGGCTGCTCTATGGGTCCAGATCTCGCATAGATCTCAATTTTAAGCTATCCAGAATGAAGGGTAGCAGACGACGTAAGGGGTAGTCAAACTGCTCTTATGCAGACCAGAACGGCAAAAGATGGGGGCGGATGGGTTTACTTTTGGCAAATTTATACGCGGTGGGAGTAGAAAACGCTATCTTTTAATTTATACGACGACCGGGAATTTAATATTCTTCGAGCGTCGCGGCGCGTGCCGTCGCCGCTGGAAGCTTTGGTCGCGCGTAAAAGGGCTCTCGAGGGCCTTTTTCTGGGCAGGCCCTCTTTTGCATCTCAAGAAGGGTTAACGACATGGGAGTATCTTACGAATTAGAAGTGTGATCGTTTTTCTTTTTTTTTTTGCTTTCTTTCTTTCTTCTATCTTTTTACTCGTTTTCGTCCTTCCTACTTGAGGGGCCGTTGAACTTATTCATATAGAATCTTCGAGGTGTCGCATAGCTTACTGGACTGTGTTATTTATTGATGATTTAGGAAGAGATTTTGAATTTTTTTTTATTTTTATACTTTCAATTTTTCATTTTACTTATTGGACATGTTTTTGGATTATGCTATGCCCGTGTCTTTCTTTTTTCAAAATTCATTTTCAACGCTCGTATGGTTATCAAGCTCTTTTAATTCAAAAAAGAAAAATCTATAGATATATGTATGGTGGGGCAGGGGCAGGGGAGGGGGAAGGTATGGTATCGGGTAGATAAACGAGGAAAAGTTTTCACATCTTTCCCCTTCTTCATATTTCTTAGTTCTTCATAGTTTTCTTATGAAAACTTAACATCATGTAAAAGCACGTAAAGAATTCTTTTCGACGAAAAGATTCCGAGTAAAATTAACTTTGCCGTAAGTCAAAGCTTGGCCAGGTACGGGATATCGGAGATATAAAAGAATTAAAATAAATCCGTCAACATTGTTCCGGATAAGTAAGTATCGAAATTAGTAAAAAAAATTACCTCAGCTTAAGTTAATTAGTTGCGAACTACCTTTGGAGCAAGATCATGAAAAAAAAAAAAACGAGTATTACTGGAACGTTCAATTACCCATTAGAGCTGCAAAGTTGAACAGTTTCCTCGAGAGAAGGGCACGATATGAGTGAACGCCCGGTGCAAAGCGTCGCGACGTCCGACGTCGGATTTCGAAATTCGCATTAATTCAAACATAAAATAGCCTAAATTACTATAGCACAGATCCATCGATATGACGTGTTGTACCGAACCGTGTGAGGTATTAATTAAGAAAGAAGCAAAATTAGAGACTCGTAAAAGCAGTACGTTAATTACGTGTAATTAGCTATTTAACAAAATTCTACAGAAAAAAAAAGAAGTTCCAGCGGTGCAAATTTAACACACGTTTTCAAGAGTTCCGACGGATTTAATCTCCGTGAACTTATATGACGATTATATCCAAAAAGTCCAAAAAGACATTTCTAACCTCCCACCTCGTTAACCCATTTTCTCCAGCAATTAAAAATTTCAATCAATTAAAAACAATGTGTCGAACGATCGATTAAGAATTTACGAAAAAAAAAATTCCATTAAAAAACTTCTTATCGACGAGCTCGACCCGTCACAGGATCCCTCGTTTAAGCGTTTTTCGAAACTTCCAAAAGAACATATCGACAATTGATAAGAAGCGATAAGAAGCATGACCGTGACCCTAAGAAAATAAGCGTCGCGACGTCGTACAACCCCCCCTCGCATTCCTAATCGATAATCGTACCAGTCACAAAAGTGACACTAGGGCCTTACGAAATTGTTATCTAGCTCAGACACGAACCAACTATTTTCAGCGTTACCATAAATACGAGTATACAACGAGATAAAAGTATTGCACCACGTGGTCAATGGCGTCTACGATGATGATGACAGCAGAGACAACCAGTTTACATTCCAAAAAAGTGTTTGGATCGAAATAGTCAGCGAGGACATTTGGCCTCTCTTCTTCAGTTTAGGAAGGGGTAGCTTTATCGAACAATACATTTGCCGGGGATATCAATGAGGGCAGAGGGGTCGGTTACGTTATCTTTTCCAAGTTACGGCAAAGAAATACTTCCACTTACTCGAAGCTGCTCGTGCTTCGAATAGGTAAAAAGCATATATATACCATGTACCATACGTATAGGCTCGAGTAAGGTGAGGTTATGGAATGCGAACGGAAGTGGCCCCATCAAGATATCCTGATCTGCGAAGAAGATGCTCGGGAGGCTGGATGGACCTTCGATCGGTAGGAGAATCACGCGTCTGGCATAACCGACTGACTTCTCGTTCGCAAACCCTCCGGCAGCGATGAGTACATCATCTCGGGATCCCAGCATCCTGACTCTGCGCTTCCCTTATCTGTAATTTATACTTTCAATTTACACCCGGACCAGACTATTTTCCAGGATCCGCCGTTAGACGTCTCGTTTCAGTTCGCAAGAGGTAAATGCTATTCTCTCCCTTTCTCTGTCCCTTCTTTTCATTTGTATATATATCTATATCTATACATCTCTCTCCCTCTCCCACGCTATTCTCTCCTTTCCTCTGTTCCTTCTCTTCATTTGTATACATGTATATCTATACATCTCTCTCCCTCTCCCACGTCGCCCCATCTCTTCGTCCTCCTTACTCTCCCACGACTCTCCGTCACTCCTCCGCCTCTTTGACTCGACTTTATTTCATCCCTCGTATAAACGATACTCTTCTTCGTCCCAACACCCTGAAACCCCCCTTTGCCCCCTCCGCTCCTCCTTCGTCTTTCCTAGATTGACCAGTTATGTGCCAGTAACGTTTCCCTCGATACCCATGAATTATTCACACGATTGTCCTTTTTTTTTTCACTTTCAACTTCATAACTGCCACGACAAAGATAATGGACGAAGGTCACGTACGACTCCTTACGTTGTACTGTATATCAGGCATTATCCAGATAAATTTCGCCTTTTTTGGCGAAAATTAAACGTTTTTCTTATCTTGCTCAACTTTTTTTTTTTTTTTTTTATTAATAGCGTCGTTCCGACACGGGATTGTCATATGCATTGGAAAAATACATGGGAAATTTTCTGTCAAATTTTTGGTCATCCCATTGATGCTACCCCCCTATACCCAAGCTATATGTATATGTATATATATATTTTACCAATTGGATAATTTACGTAACCTCCAATCTTAGTATAGCACCATCTTTATAACGTCCTTCCTATTACTGATTTATCGAAGATCGGTAGGCTAGTGAGGGGTATTAATACTATAGTCTGTTTGAGCTATCATCGTCCTATGGGATATGATTGATAATGAAGCGATTTACGAGGGCCACGACACTGTCCCGTCTGCATAGTTCGGATCGTGGCGACCTAACGACTTGCACGATGAACTATGCCTCGGGAAAATTGCCGGCATATTTTCGTAATTCATCCTGGAAAATTTATAGTCTGTCGCGATAACGCGTGACAAAGTATGTGAGGCTTGTGGAATGCATGCGCCCCGACGCTTCTCAGGGACGTACCAGCGCCTACATATGGCACATATATAGGTATACGTACTTACAATAAGCGTAGCGGTAACGATCCCGACCAATCACCATTACGCAAAGTTCCTCGTGACATAAAATACTTTCAGAATCAATTGAGTCGAAGCAAAAAGAAAATGACTTTCAGCCGACGACTCGATCACGATGTTATGAATAGAGCTTTATAGATATTAACCCATATAAGTCCCTCGATAAAAAAGAAACTATACAAGGTCATTCAATCGAAAGGGTGTCACAATTTAATATTACTTTTGGGTTAAATAAAAGAAATTTTTTTTTATC
This sequence comes from Calameuta pallipes, assembly GCA_030142375.1. NCBI lineage: Eukaryota > Metazoa > Arthropoda > Insecta > Hymenoptera > Cephidae > Calameuta > Calameuta pallipes. Next base: position 137,849 of record JARQSW010000659.1, read on the forward strand.
TTAAATTACGTACGATTAATCTGATCGGTTGGCTATGTCACGAGTTATGTATATCAAATTTATAAGGCGTCGTTAACGGCGTGGGTGGTTAGTTTTAAAAATTTGCAAAAATGTCCAATTTTGATAAATCTCAAGGAAATTTTTATTTTTTGGCGCAACGCGTATCAGCTGATACGAACTCTGGTATGCGTGGCTGCTTAATGCCAATTTTCTTCGACAAGGTTTTAAATGGAAATTTTTGGTCTCTTCAAATTGGCAACCACGCTCAACGAAGACGAGCGACGCTCAAGTTGAAATCGAAATTGGAGTTAAAGAAGCTCCGACACATCCAGGTGGTACAAATACGTATATCGCGAAAGTTACTCTGCATTATCTCAACTACCGTACACTAGTAAGTACGAAGGTAAAACTGTAGAGACAGCGATAAGGAAAATGAAGCAGGAATCTTAAAAGTCCGTACGAGCCTTGTAAAAGGATTGGCGTAAAGATAATAAAATAGAGTAAACAATGTCAGTGAAATTAAAGTCACCCGGTACGTTCGACGCATGAAACACGACGAAAAGTCCTTTTCCCTTTCCCAGTGGATATAACGAGGACATTACGTTAACGAAGCATGGGACTTTCCGAGAACACACTGTTGCCAAAGCACCGGCGTAACTAATAATCGTTAAAGCATCAACCCGGATGAAAGTCGCGACGGTTGGTACGAGTGTGGAATATACATGTGTACGGGACGGGATTGGAATCGGCGTCGTAAAAAAAGAAAAAAAAGGGGGGGGGAGGTACAAGAAAAAAAAGAGAAAAGAAGGAAAAAGAGATCCGTAGAGACAGGAAGCGTTTGTCGAGAAATGTTCTCATTGTTTTGATCCGTTGCCCGTAAAAACGTCGTAATCACCGTTCCGATTGCGAGTCGTTGTTACCGGTACAGTCGCTGTAAGTACTTCCGGTTATAGAACTCGTCACAGTTCCTCCCATCCGATCGATGCGTCATAATTATCCGTGACGCTTCCTCACGCTCTCGCAAGCGCGTACGATTTCTACCGAAGCGAAAGATAAGAAGAGGGAAAAAAAAGAAATATAAAGAAAAGGTATCGTACAAAGGATAGGTGCTAGACAAAAAAAAAAAGATTATCTTGTCCTCTGACAATTCGTTCACCTGTAAGATCGCAATTAGAGAGACTCTCGACGGGTCCTCGAATAATCAGTGGTTCACATTCGTACCGACAGATGGCGCCGTTCCGTCGTTCTTCGCGATTCTCTCAATCAGCCTTTCGCTGACAGCTGAGTCTGACAGGAAGGACCACGTGAAATTGTATGGATCCTGTCAAAAGTCATTTCGCCTCTCTAGTCACTGGTAAATTTCCATGCAACGAGGGCTCCCTTGTTCTGAAGTAGTCATTTGGTGCGACGGCGTTTCCTGTTTCAATTATTGGATATGTATTATTATATTGTTAAACTCGAAATAAGAGTTGAGCGTACGTCAATGGTGAAAGCAGCCATTAAGCAAGTTAACTTTTTCAACTTTCCATCAGACTCGCATAGCCCTTTGATCTTTATTCAAAGGGATCCGAGGACTTCGGGTAATGATACTGAAACAGAGAGCAAATAGCCCAGAAATACCGTTTCCATGAATACGACGTCGCGACTATGACGTCACCGTGTATAATAAAAAAAAAGAACGGTGAGGAATCGCGCGATACTTTCACACACAGAAAATACACAGCGATTCTTCCTCTTGTTACGATTCCACGTGAATCCTGGTCCATCCGGGGAGACGGATGATGCCGGGAGGAACGAGAAGAAATTCAACGAGGATAACGACGTTGCATCGTTTCCGGTTAGACGGAAGCTTCGTTCGACGTGGCGGAAGTGAATACCGCTCATCAGGGACCATCGGTCGGTCCACGTGGTCGCAGTTCCCTTTTCTCCTGCCATCCACCTCGCAGCTTCCGGCGTAGATCGGGCGAAAGGAATTTGTTCCTCTGAATATTGTCTGAAAAGATGGTACTTGCGAGTTCCCATTAGTACCAACGGCTCCCGTTCAGGCGCTACAGTCGTTCCGGAAGTTATTGCACTGAAAGTTGTATTTATCCTCAGACACCACGGGTACCAACAGTGGCTTGAAAAATCTCTAAGTATTACCAACCTTCTATTTCTTTTTTTCACGTTCTTCCATCAAACAAAAATTTTATTCCCGCCCATCACACTTTCTCAAAACGTGTTCATCCGGGTAAGCGATTCGTACCGGAAGTACAAAATTTAATTACATAACGAGTTTTACAGATCTGCGTGTTCGAAGCCCACTGGGTTCTACGGATTGAAAATGTAGGTTGGTATTAGAGGGTTGGCAGCTCTCGCGAGTCTGTCGCGCGGAATCGTGACGGGGTCGTCGCGGGTTCAGAACTGATTCGAAATTGTAGGGGTTGCCAGTGGTAGGTTGGATAAGGATTACTGCTAAAAGCGTACAAATCCTTAGTGGAACGTCGAGGCTCGAGACGGGTTTGTATAGAGAGAAGAGAGCCGAGCTACGAGTTAGGCCGTCGCGAACCATGAAACTTTCTCAGGATCTGCGGCGAAACTCCGTACAGTGTTGTCTCCGATAACACGGATTTGTGAACTATTTGTCACTGGGAAATAACGTTGCCTTCGCTTTGCGCGAATCTGCTATAGGTTATCGCCATCTGGTGGGCAAATTTCGAATCAAAGAATCGCGATCACTCGCGGGAGCTGTGCGTGTTACCTTTGACTTAATATTTTCAAACCTAATCAACTAACTCGACTAACTAACTAACTAACTAACTTGTTCCCAAGGGAATTCCAAAACTTCTCGATACTCACGGCTGTAACGAGTAAATAACATTGTTCGCGCTGTAACGGACGTGTTTCCAGAACGCGTCTGGAATCCTTCGGTTTCGAATGCACGATATATCACGGTAGTGCCAATCGCAAAACTTTTAAGACCAAATGTCACTAGGGACTGGAATATACTTTTCTTAACTATAACCTCGAAATCGATAACAGGTGTATCTTACTGTCTGTCGTTTCAGGAACGTTTTTTTTTATATTCAAATACGTAGCAATGATTAATTTTTCAAAATTTTTTTTTGATTTTTACAATCCTCTCGAGCACCAGCAGCAAGTACTTTTGTACTCTGGGACAATTTTTATAGGCCGATAAATATTCTCGCGGCTCTACATCGAAATTTAATGCGACCTGAAAATAAGGAGAAATGTAAAATATGCCTGTGGCAGGTAAACACGTTTGCTTCTCTCTTATTCTCGTTCTCTCTATCTTACCGACCGTCATCTCTCTCTCTCTCTCTCTCTATCTCTCTCTCTCTCTCTCTCTCTCTCTCTCTCTCTCTCTCTCTCTTTCTGCCGGAAGACCTTTGTCTCTCTGTCACTCGGAAAATAACCGACTCCTCTCGGTACTTTTTTCTACCGCCACTCCCATTTTCCTCATCCTCATTCCGCGCGACACCCAACGTGGCCCGAGCTTCGTCTGATGAGAAAATGGAAAATACACCCGTTGTCTGCAGAGATGCTTTATGAAATTTAATAAATACGAAATGAATCTCTTCGCGTTGCTCTATCCAAGAGAAAAGGCGAGAGGAGGTGAAAGAAAGAAAGAAAAAATATATATATATATATATATAACCTCCAAGATAAGTGGGTAGCAAAGATAAAAAAAAGGATGTCAATGTAAAGACGGTATTTCTCGATTGCCACTCGAGCGTCATTGTTCTCAGATCGACAAACATCCTACACGTCAGACCCTGTGCTTTTCGTCGTCTGCCGATTGTACGAGTATTCGAAGAAAAAAAAAGTCCAAAAAAATTATCTCAAAGGAAATTTTGAAAATTTCTATGAATCTTCCCAAAAGAGCGTTGCTCGATACTTAATGGTTTTTAATGTCGAGTTCAGACGCGGCAACGTCGATTTACGCTTGATTTGATTTTCGCGCCACTTAATTAAATTAATTAGCACTCGGAATACGAAGCGTCTTTAAATTTTCGTCGAGCCATTAAAATAAATGTAAATGAAAGGAACAGAGAGAAAAAGAGAGAGAATATAGAGATGTATCGAAACAAAGAGAGACATAGTCATACAGCCACTGTACCTGCTATACTTAAACGAGTAAAGGCCTATGGGAACGAGTTAACGTTAGATTCACAAAATATATTCAAAATGAAGCCTGAAAATGATAAGACGAATTATCAGACACGTAATATTACAATTTGCATATTTGAAGTATTCGAAACAAGAACTTAACGTTATTACGATAAATTACTCGTTACCCTGTATATGTATGTGAAATATGAGAGTACAGTCGTGCTCGAAATAATTGCAAATGGCTAAATCACCGATCAAGAGAGGCATTATGTTCTCCGAGTACACGGGAGAAATACGATATACGCAGTTCGAGGTGAGACAGAATGTATAAAGTTATTCATAGTAATATATATATATATATATATATATATATAACTTTATATATATATATATATACCGAGTTACGGTACATAGACGTACGTTTTACGTCTCCCGAGACGTAAGCGCCAAGGCAACGTTACCAGCAGCCATGAGTGGCATTTTGACGTGCTGCGCAAGCCGCTAGAAATTACGTAGATAAGATTGCTAGGCGTTATCATACCCCAGGAAATCAATTTTCAGCTAGGAGTGTACAGGCCGTTAAATTATTATGAGCGCAACGATAGAAAACGGCTTGAGAATTGTAAAGATTTTTGAGTACGTTTTTTTTTTTTTTCAAAATCATTAATAACTTTTCGATCGCTTCGTTCGAGCTGGTGAAGTTTTTTGAAAATTAGATAATTTTTTTCTGGATACGGTAATTGTCTTTTTTATCGAATAAAACGAAAAATCGTTATCGATGCACCGTTCTGTGGTATCAAGTGTGATATATTGTATACGAGGCGGTTCCGGTCGAATAAATCGTTCCGAAAAAATAGACAGATATTTGGAATCATAGGCAATACTTACTCCGGATGTCAATGCGCCAGTTTCAATTTTACCCACGTGCAAATATGTCAGCCTGTCCCGTTCGCGCTATCTGGAGACGCGTGCATTTCGGAACCGGTACGCCCGGGTCGCCCGGATATTTCCATTTGACGGTGTAGCAGCAGCTACTGTCTAATAAAACATTTTCCGTGCAAGAGCAGAGTCATTCGATACCCAGTACGTACCACTTCGTGACTAGTACCACGACTCTCGCTCGTATCCCTTACTGTACGTACTGTACCTTATTTATGTATATTATAAAAAATTAGAATTTCGTGACTTAAATAAAAAAAATGTAATTTCACGCATGTCCATTAGGTAAATTAAAAAATTTAATTAATTCGATCGATCATAAAAAGCAGACTTGAACGTGTGTTGCGTTAATTACATTTTGGTTTTCATAAAATTATTAGACTTTCGTTCGAGGAGTGAGTGAAAAAAAATGTATTTACCTTAAACAAGTTAAATTGGATTGCTGACTAAATGAAAAAACAAAAAACAAAAAAATATTGAGAGCCCCTGGAATCGTTCCGGGGAGTTTATTACTACACCGAGACGACACGAAGCTCCGGCTGGCACGAGCCACTTCGACGGAAGGCAGCTCAGGTTGGCACGACAGCCTCCTCTTTGGCCTAGGGCTTTATTACTTCATGAAATCGCTACTAACCGGTTCGATCGGTGTCTTTTCACATTTTCATTATTTTCCATTGCTGTCTTCGTGTCACGGGCTTTTCCTTTCTTATCTCGCCAGTCACCTTTATACGATCCATCCACCCCTTACGGTAGCATCGGTGCCCATCGAACTTATCGGCGAATCGGTTAGCTCCGTGATCTTAGTCGAGATCGCTAAAGGAACGTCGTTCTCGACACGTCGATCGGAAAAATTGCTGGCTGAACCTTCGAGACTCCGTTTCCGTCAAAGACCCCAAAAACCAGCTCAAAGATCTTTCAAAACTGGACTTGGAAATGTTTTTTTTTACAATTTCACTAAATCCTCGTTGTTAATTAACATGCTTGAATTTACAACCCGAAGTTGGTCGCATAAATTTTATTTTTGACATAAAGCCAACTTCAATTTGTATATCGATTAATTTATCTCTACACAGTGCTAATCTGTCTCGCTGTACTAAAACAAAATGTCTTGATCCAAAGTCTAGTCATTATGTCATCAGGTACCCCTATCATTGTCGAAGCACATATGACGAATAAAATAAATAAAATCAAGAGTTCAAAACACGCTAAACGAGATGGTTCAAAATTTTGGATAAATAAGTTAACGATACGAGTTATCGTTTACAGACTGTATTTCCAATATTTCCCTATAAAACCGTACGCGTTTACTGCTCGTCGAATTTGCATGTTGTTTACCGTAAAATCGACGGTAGGAACAAACGAACGAGCTCGTGAAATAAAATAAAATCTACACTCCCCCCTCCCCTTCCAGTTCCCTAGGACGATTTTCCAAAAAAAAAAAAACCGCATATCACGGTGCGTCCTCATGAAACGAACAATAGCTCAACCTGACTTTTCGTTTTCTCTCGTTTCTTGCCCATTTTATTTCTTTACCCGGCTCCCCTCCCCGCCCCTCCTTTCCTTTTAATCTACGTCACGTTTTAATGTCCCACAAGACCCGGCCATATTACACGTCAACTACGAATTTTCACTAGACACTTTTTCACGTGAATCCCTTTGGAGGCTGTCCCCTGCCAAAAAATCAAACCGAAATGGACCATTACGTATTGGCGAAACGAAAGCCTTCTGGGCGACACGACTCCCGCGCGAGTATCAAGTTTTAATTAAATTACGTGTTTAATGTATGCAAGAGAAGGCTCGAGGGGGCAGTTATAGTAGGAGGTAAGAAAAGTTCCTAGAGTACCAAGAAAGAATAAAGGAGAATACATATTATATTCATAGGTATATATAAGTACATATACAAGACGAGAATGTATCTGGCATTCGCACTTTTTTCAAGATTACGTATTTCGTCTTTCTTTCCCCAGAAACGTAACAGACGCAAGAGTAACGCTCTGGTTTTATATGCTACGAGATATCCACGCATTATTTCATTCGTTTTGCAAAACGTCTTCTTTTTTAATACAAGTAACATTCGCAAAGCCAGATTCTGCCGGAGCTTCAAAAACTGTACGATGGTATTCAAAGCACGTCGGGGAATTTTCAAAAAATGAGAATGGTTACCCAGTAACGAAAAAAGAGGAAATATTTCGCCAATGAATTTTGCCGTTTGGAATATGGACGCGTATTTACCGTTCCGTACGGTATATATATATACACACATATATATATATATATATACGTATATATACTGTCCTATAGAAACTGACGCAACGAAATGCCCTGATCGACGTATGACGTTCGTGTCCGTCACAGGCTTCATTTTCTGTACATCATATCACTTTTGGTACACGCGGTCGTTGGACGAGCCTTTACCTCACTCGGATGCTGGATTAATTCTGGTTTACTTGAAACGAAGAAAAAAATTCAAAAAAAAATCGTAAAATGTCCATCCGAGTGACGTAATTTACGAAAAGACGTGAAAAAATAATCCTCCCGGTACCATACGATTGTCAAGCATTCGATGAAGTAGCCGCGTGACGTGAGCGAAAGGTTTCATTGTCATTAAAAAAAGTGGTACAGGCTCGGCAAAAGATATTGACAAATTTCGAAAGAGTCCCTGGGATAAATTATTCATCGTGTAATGTAAAACTGTACCGCATATGCTAACATACTCGGCCGATTGGAAACCCGCTTGGGTGTGTGCTGTTTGAATTCGCCTATAAACCCCCATTTCCCATCTACGGTGCATGCAATAAAGAAATTTGCCAGCGGCCCGGGTTCGACTTTTACGATCTCACTATTGGTTGATCGATCCCGGCTAAAGAAATGTGGCAATTCTATAGGAGTACTCCAGGGGGGTCGGAGGGGGGCGGAGGGGGGAGGGCCGGCAGCCATGTAAAGTAATGGAAGCAAAACCCGTGGGCCCAAAGTAATCGCGTGGAATCACTTTCGATCCTTTACGACGTCTTGGACACGCGAGGCATTGAAATTACTTTTCTTTTTTTCTTTTTCAATTCATTTTTCAAAATTCGAATATTATTTCGAAGCACGCACCACCGTGCGTCTCGAATACGACCATGCGACGATAACGTTGTTTTGATTGACGAGAACTACCTCTTACGTCATCTTGTCAAAGTGCATCTTAAAAATTATTTTTAAAACTGACACCCGGTATAACAAATATGTTGGAAGTCACAAGTCACTGAGTACACATGTCGCTTCCCCTTTTTTTTTAGGTTGGCCGTATTGAACAGGGGTAGGTTGTGTATTTGCCTTGGCTATATTTGTCCGTGGGATTATCACGTGTACCCAAGTAAGACTATGAGCTGTATCTTCGAATATTGCTACTTGGGCTTAATCTCAATGAAAAGTTTCTTCGGCGTGGAGGGCTTTTCGCGCTCTTCTTTACCATCGAATCGATTCCGCGCGACTTCTTTACCGACGGAAAAAGTATCGAAGTCTGATCGTTCTTATGCACTTGCGCGCGCGGGACACGTCAACCTACTTGCGAGTACAGCGCACCTGTATCTTTCAATTTATAGGTTGGTACTTCTCGAAATTTATGAGGTCTTTGTTGGCAGCGCCGTAATAGTTTATACGTTAAATGAAACGCGCATGCGCAGTGCGACCTGAGCTGGACGTGTCAAGGATCGTGAATTAATTTATTTCATGACGGGAGATCTTTTGGATAAATAGGAAATAAAGTAGGCGCAAGATCGGCCACAGGATTTACGTTACTTTTTTTTTTTTCGTTTATCCGTTCGCTAACCACGGGCGGCTGATACGCGAAAGTAGAGCTTTGTCGAGTAAACATTAAAAATGCTCGAAATCTCGTTCGTTACTGCCTGATTTCCGCGAGCTTATATCGTGACAAGTATAACTGTACGTACGTATATATCTGTATACAAGGTGGAAAAAGCTCGCAAATTTCGTCGGCAATATCTCTGGCAAATTTTCTCTAGTGGCCGTTTATTTTCATCATTTTTTGCATTACTTTTTTTTCTACTTCCGTTTGGTTGTTGACTCTCGTCCCTTTATTTTTTATTTTATTTTTTTTCCCCCTTTTTACTTCACCGCCATTTACTGCAGCCGCTTCGGAGATGCATCGGGCTCGACTTTTGCGCTCGTACGTGTATAACGGGTATGTATATACATATGTGACGTATGTGGTGATACCACGCGTCGGCGACAGTGCTACTCAATTGTGAAATATAGGGATGCAAAAAAAATAGAAAAAAAAAGTCAAATCCGGATATTCGAATTCCTGGCGCACTTAAATTCGTTTCCGTCGCAGCTTTCCATGCGCGTAAGTGCACAGTAAATATACATGAGACGAAAGTATGAAAAAACGACCAACTGTAAAAAAAAAATAGCATCGAATTGAACCGGGAGATGTAAAATTTCGAAAAAAAAAAAAATACTGAATCCACTTTGTCTCTGCCCGTTTCCCGGAAAAAGGTTGCAGCCTAACTCAAAGAGGGTTCGTAGATGAGGACCAGCGTGAGGATGAAGCCGAGAACGAGATGTAGGCGGGTGAAAAAGGATGAGCTCATATGAGAGTGGCTCCTCGAGTGTTACGTACACCACACATCGTCAGTCATATCTCACATTATTAAATTCTAGACCCCGAGCACTGGCGGATGCTGCAAGGACCGTTGAATCTTCCTACAGCAAAGATTTCAATCAAAAGTGTAAACTGTCGAAAAAAAAAAAATTCCCAAAAAAATCATAAATCCAACCAACCATCCTCAGTAGCGTCAATTTGTCCCACTTGGCACAGCTACGTACGCTAAACGAAAATATGCCGAAAATATCGCCTTAACTTTCGAAACGTAAAAGCTCCTTTCCAGGAAGGTAAAAAAACCGCAGAAAAAATTGGTGACGCAGGCAAAAGCTACAAGTCTTACTTTCCTCAACGAGAGTAGTTTCCCATGCCAACGATCCAGGGTGGTACGTAGGTATACATATGTATTAAAGTACCGTAGCCATTGAAGACTTAACGTGCCGTAAGAATGTAAGCTTCGCCCCCGCAGCTCTTCCAGCCCGGCAAGCAGTATCGGCCGTATTCAGCTGGTTCTGCCGTTGGCTCTCTGCTACTTCTTTGTACCATCTTAAGAGACCCATCCAGAGGCATGTGCTGCACGCTACGATAACTAAGCCGTTTTCTAAGGCAGTACCACGTCTATTGGTTGCCATCGTGATATAGGACCATTACCAAGAACCGTGTCTTTCACGCCCAAGTAAATATGGTTAGGAAATTCGGAACCCGAAGAAAAAATCACAGCAAAGGATAAAGGAGCATCGGTCCCATTTAGAAAATAGGTACCGGGTTCGGTTACCCGCGCGCTACGGCCCTGGTGAGGATGCGATAAAAAAAAAAGAGGAAAACCAGAAAAAAAAAGTGTAGGGTCTAGAAGAGACCCGTAAAAGGTATCGCTAGAATAAAAGTGCATCTTGAGCCGGAGTAAAAGTTTGAGGAAAACGAACAACTTGGATGATGATCCCTGTAAGAATGGGATCGTGATACCGTATATCCGAGATTGTTTAGCGCCGAGGAAGTATTTGGTCCAGGAGGGATAAAACGGGAGGATGGACGGAGAAGAATCCAGTGGGTCTCATGGTCGAGGAGGAGAACGAGGACAACGAAGTTTGGGGCTAAGGCAACCTGACGTAACCTCGTTCCCGTATCGCAGCTCTTGAAACGTAGGTGGGCTGTACCGGGTAGCCGATCTTCAATTCCAGTTATTAGGTCCTAAAAAGCCCTGCCATAACCGGTCCTCGATCGAAATAATATGGGGGACCTTTTTGGTTTTGCCGTTTCTTTACTTTCTTCTTCTTCCTTCCTCTTCTCCTCTGCTCCTCTTTCCCGTCTCTTCGCGCAAAAGCTTCCCTCGTCGTCTTCGACTATTATTTTCCCTTTGATCGTACCTTGGCATATATTGCTACTGATTTCTCCCTACACCGAGTGCCATGCGAAAGTGGCGTATTTCCGGTTCTCTGGCTTTTCAGATAAAACGTTGCGTCGAATAACATCTGACGAGACGATTTCGAGTGGAGCGTTTTCTCCGGGAATGGTCCGGGTGATTACTTTCCTTTCACGTGGTACTCGAACCAGTCGATTCCTTTGAACGATCGTAAGAGTAGCTCCGAAGGTATCGCAAAGGCATAGCCGGTATCGTCGAGCGAAGACTCCTCGAACGAGAATAGCTTTGTAATTAATCCCTAACAGCGGATACAAAATCAACCATCCTGAATTCAGAATCAGATCTGATCTTGCTAATTGTACCCGGTCGCGTAAGAGAGCCCTAATTCCGCATTCGTCAAAGGATAAGTGCCCAATTAAGCAAGATCAGGCATACCCAGCAAAGGTACGTTAAACCATGACATTTTACTACAGCATATACGGTACCACGACCAACGTCAAAGGCTACCACAATAACGGAAGTGAACTGACAGTCAATAAGAGAAACGAAAAAAAAAAACTCCCAGAATCCAATAGTAACTGTCACCACGAAGTACCTTTTAGAGAAGCAGTTAAAAAGAGAGTAAAGAAAAGTGAAAAAAAAAAAAAAACAGCAATCGACTGGACGGTTCTCTAGGGCAATTTCCACTGTCGCGGGACACCCGGAGACGAAGCGAAACCTTGCGGAGTGAGCACTTCCGGTACAACTGGATTGCGGTCGCTTCGATTCGCACTGCTAGAGTCGAAAATGGTTTGGATCACTTTTTTTTTTTGTCATTTTCCTTACGTCACTCGAAACATACGAAGTTCCCAAAGTCCGCCCGAATGACATCCGAGTCTGGCAGTGACGCCTCCTCCCTTACAGCTTCCGTTTCCGCTTTTGCTTCTCCCCTCGTACCCGCCAACTCCAAGCAAACATTAAGCTTCGGCTCACACCGGCCTCCGCAGCCGCCATGAGACTATTTCGCGAATACACGAGAATTGCAACACGAGATTCCATATGCTCGTATATCAACATACGTGTGTAACGTGACTATATAATTCTTGAGTAGGGCCATACAGAGTCCGCGTATAAACGCAAACGCGACCCCACGCATATATACCCCATTTAAATAATGTATTGTATACGAAAGCCCGAGGGTGAGACCCGCCGTCATATATACGTATAATGTATTAGCAGGTGCGATGGCGTCCCTGGGTATTATGCACGCGACATTCTATCCCGTTACGTCACTGAGAATAATGCTACTCCTACGTGCAGCAGCCACGAGCCACGAGCTACCGAAGTGCCGGTGCGGTCGAGTCGACTTTCCCAGCTCGCGGGTAGGACTTGCCGTGGGGTTTGCGCCTGGGTTTTGCAGCCAGACAGGATATCCAACTGGCATATACAATGTATACTTGCCACTTGTCGCACAAGCTACGTTATACGAAACAGACAAAAAACGCGACACTTGTTATTCGCTGTGACAGAGGCTTTATTTTTACCCATTTAATTTTACCGAACCGTACTAAAGTTATCTCTCAAAGTCCAATGCACATTTACGCTATACCAAAATCACTGGCTAACATCGGTTCATTGATTCGGCTTATATAAATCCCTGGTGCTCCGGTGTAATCGGATAACAATCTTTTGACCTACAGATCCAGTACGGTTTTTCAGCTTTTCGTACAGTGTGAACGCGCCATGCTTATCAAAGTGATACCAACCGCGTGTGATGGTATACGCCACGTTACTATCGGGTGTGTATAAACGAAAATATGTAAATGTAAAATTTTATGGTAAATACGTGAAATCTCATTAGTCGAGTAACATTCGTCATGTATACGTATATATGTATATATGACCACGGTGTACTTATCGCAATTTCAAAATCGACCAAAGTGCCAAAAGTAATATGAACTAAAAGCCTTTCAACTATTTCATCATCCGATCATTAAATATATATACAGTGTCCGTTCGGTATCGTATCACGTGACCCTACCATACAAATCGAACGAAGCGATCTAACTTCAATGAATATTTCTGAACAACCATATATATAGGTATATGCTTAAGACTCTTTTGTAATATCAATATTTTCCTATGCCAAATGATATATCGAGCTATTTATTTTTTTTAGTATGTCAAATATACTTTCAACCCCCTTTTTTATCGTTCTTCGCAACCCTTCGTCGTACCCGTCCAACTCTTTATTTACGTCCAATATAATTTTCATTGATTATTAATTGTCTGCAGATAATTTTTACTTTACACAGTTGTCGTACGTTATTTCGCGCTGCTGCGGAAGAATCGTGTTGCCGATGTTACTTTGGATGTCCAACCCGGGACGTCCTAGAGAAAATTCCGGATGGGGTTACTCGGGTGGACAATGTATAATGCAAACGAAGGAAGGTGGAGACCGGAAACCGTCTCACCACGTTTTGAATATTGATATTCTAGAAGGATCTAGAGCAAGTAGATAGGTAGGCTAAGTACACCTAGATGGTATCCTAACGCCATCTGGCTGGCGCTGATGAAGGAAAATTTTTCAAAATTTTTCCTCACTGCGAACCCTCGCGAACAAGGACTTTGCAAAAGTGGTACGCGAAGTGAATTCCAACGTTCCTTTAACTCCCTGATTCTTTTTACTCTTATTTTGCTCTCTCTTCGCTATTCTCTGAACGTGCTCATACAATAGTACTTCGATATGTAAATTTGCAGATTACGGCTTATCGATCAACAATGGAATGTGGAATATGTGCATTCCATATCGCGGCTATTGGTCATTGTACGTAGTGCCAATATTTTGGCAACCGGTTAAAAATAGAAATAACGATGAATCGAAGTTCAGGGTTTTTAATTTTTTCACCGTGACAATTTTGGTACAGTACATTGTTGCAGTCGGCCGATAACTCGTACAGTTATCAGTGTGCACGTGGATGTCCCTGTACATACGCAAGCACACTGACAACACAGCCATTATTCGCGAATACGAAATAATTTTTTTGGAAAAATATTTTGGTTAAAATAAAACATCTGTTTCAAAAGTTTCAACGATTCGTGACAATATTCCCAAAATATCCAAAGTCCCTGTAACAAATCAGTGCACAATTTTTCAATCTTCCAATATCTCACGACCTTCGTGTCATTCGTAACGTCAATTTTGAGTTTCTCAAAAAATCTCCACCCGGTACATACAGTACCATATTCGTCCCGCAAAGCTCAAAAGTCTATAAACGCTGGTCACCAAGTTTGTCCCACGACTCGAATATCCTTTGCATATCTTCTAGCACGAAATTTCACTACGTAAAGTTACCGCAGCAAAAGGCAGACCCAAGTGAGTAATGCACTCACAGTTATACAGCCGAGATCGAGAATCTTAAAAGGAAGAAATTCCTACAAGAAGAGATCCCTTTGCGTCGCGTTGTAAAATACTTTCAATTTACTAAACAGCTTTTATCCGACGGACCGAAGTTGTCTTACGACCGAGGAAAACGTCCTCGTCCACGATAGCCCGTAAAGACCGAACGATATCGACGCTTTAACTACTCTCACTAACTTTCCGTATCGCGAGACTCGAGAAGCACCCAGAGTTCCCGCCAGGAACGTCCATACGAAATGAAAAATTTTTCAAAATTCAAAAATCCACGTCACACCGCTTTTAAACGCGGAATTTCTTTGAGAAATTCCATAATCTCGACCCGTCCCATACACACGCACGGCTGATTTAAAGTGCACCTGTCTTCAGATATTTTCATTAAAGCCGCAACCCGCCGCGCGCACCTTTCAACGAATAAAATGTAATTCCTCGCGTTCGCAAAGTCCGTCCACGCGGCTCTATCGTTCTCGCGATATATAACTGGTGGCAAGGGGTGTTTAGCGGTATGGTCTAGTGGCGAAAGTTAATTGCTTTGGGAGTAAAGCGAAGTAGCTTCGACGCAACGGGAAGTAATGGCTGACACTCGCGATACTTTCGTAGAAAAGGCAACGGCCACACGCCGCAGGGATGTAGCCAACGAAATCGTATAGTACCGGCAGCCACTCACAGAGGCGTGCCTGTGCCAACTTTGATAATACCCAGCTGAGCGGTTTTTGCTGGGAAAATGAGTTAACTCCGACGAGCTCTATGTACAGGGTGGACCCGACGTCCCCCCGACGTCCCCCCGACGTCCCCCCGACGGCTCAACTTATTTCCGAATAGTAAATTTAACCGAGTGCATTACTCACCGTCGACATGCTACTCGGCTGGCATGGCCGAGGCTTAATACCTTCCACCTATAAGCGCTGCAGGCAACACGCAACGGAAATTCCGGGAGTTAGCTCGCTAATTAAACTTAATTTAAGTTCGGCTTCCGTGTATGGTATATATATATATATATATATGTATAAGTACAAATGTACCTATGCACGTGGCTCAGTTGAACCTTAAGAAGCGAGCGTAGGTAATTATACTTCAATTTCAGTGGAAATGCGCCAGAACAAGAATAGGCGGACATTTCGAATAATAATAATGACAGTCAACAAGTGCATCAGGGACAAAAGAATATTTCCTTACAGCGCCTTTCCCATTGGGTCGGCTAATCTCTTTTATCTCGATTCGCGTGGACTCTTTGAAAAAAAAACAAAATTTTCTTTTATAAAATCAAATAAATTTTTTGTCAAAGCACCAAACTTTCGAAGCTGGAAAAAACGAGCGGCACCTGTTCGCTACGTGGCTACCCCCCCCCCCCCCCCCCACTTGGAAGATCAAAAATGACGTATATACGCATAGGGTATGGATAATGGTAAGATATGAAATTTTTTCTATTTTTCTCAGTCGTTTTTGGCAATTTCGTATTCTATGAACGTTTTTCCTATTCAATTTTTTTTTTTTTTTTTTAAGGCAAGTATCTGAACCGAAGGTAACCCGAGGCAGGAGCAGCAGTGCAATTCCTGACCAATTCCGTGAGTAGCGTTTGCACGTTGGTAACGACTCCGCAAACACTAGCATCAATTTAAACTCTGATCTCGGTAATCAAGGGGTTCAGACGTTTCAATGTGTTTAAGCGGATATATATATGTATACACTCAGCATGGATAGGTTGGATAGGTACTAGGAAGGTAGGTGCGGTTCCTGGGAAAGAGCAACGTGGAATTGTAGAAAAGGTACAATTTGATGCTCAAACAAAGTACGGGGATGTAAATCGATGCGAGGAAGGGTAGAAAGAAGCTTCGTCCAGTGAGGTTAGGTTAGGTGTAATATTTTCTTGTGACTGTCGCGTATTGCATTTCAACGAAGAGAGGAGGCTGGCGTAGAGGGAGGCTGGTAAGCAGCGAGAAGAGAAATGCTTATAAGGAGCACGTCGCTGGGAAATAAGAAAATTAGCATCCTAGTAAACTGATGGAGGTTAAAGACAGTGCACGACGTATAATTTCAGTTGAAAGTGGTCGACTTGACATTTCTTGAAAACATGAATTAATCAGGAAAAAAAAATACTAGGATTTAATCAACGTGGAAAAAGGTTTGACGATTGATCGGTGTGCATGTCAAGGGGATCGTCGAAGCTTTGATCACTGTTTAAAAAATATTCATGCATATTTTTAATTATTAGGCAAAAATAAGCCTAATAGGGTTAATTAGGGTAGAACGTGCTAGTGATAAAATTATTTCAATGCGATGCACTGGTGACTTTTTTTTTTTTTGGAATTACTCCAACGGCCAATATTTCCTCGAGGAAAGTTCGCCTTATCAAAACCTTATATAGAAAATATTTTATTTTTTTAACCTCAACCCCTTTCACGTTACGTCACAACCGAGTGAACTTTTCCAAGAATCTCCTTGAAACTCTCGCGAAAGACCAAAAAAAAAAAAACGAGTCTTTCGCGTAAAGTCGATACCTCAAGCCGATCAAAAAAGTGCAAAAGTGCATTTCTCAAGGAGTGCATCGCGTACGTAGTCACTCCAAAAAAGAACCTAAAGAGACTACATACAAAGTATAACGATCAGAAGTCAAATATAAAATTCGATATTCCAAAAAAAAAAACAAAAAAAACAGCATACCCAAGTAACGTATTTAAAAACAGACAAGTCGCACGATCCAAAAACAAAAAGTCAACCAAAGTCACCATTTATCACTAGGTAATTTCAAAATCCCGAATGCTCTCTCGAAATCCTCATTATTTCATCGACTAGCTCGAAGCCCATTTTTCCCATGTTCGCACAATGGGAAAAATGACATCCCATGGCAATACCATTATTATCACTACACTCCTCCACATACAAGACCGATACCGACCGAGCCCACCCACGGCCCGTGCGACATTATAAACACGTCAACGATAAATCTCGCGACTCCCGTCTCATAGAAAGTGGGATCGATGTATCGGAGGGGGGCTTATGGGGGGGTTTGAATCCCATCCCCCCCGACGACGCCATACTGCAATATTCTTCCCATGGAATCCACCCGGACATAAATAACTATTATACACATTCCTGTTATGCTTCCACGCACGTACTCCGGCTGACCGTAGGTAAGGCAGGTACCTGTATACGTACGAGAGATGACATTTAACATATGGGACATAGAATTTCTTATTGCGATAATACAACGTGATTTATGTCCCTCTGACCAAACCGGTGAGGACGCAACGCAAAAGGAACGTATTTCATGTTTCCCTTCTACCATATTTATAGGCATCTCTCTATTCCATTCTACTACTGTACGCATACGCTGCTTGACCCAATAACGCGTTACAGGGGCCAATAATAAGCCGAACTTTTTTTTAAAGGCTAAACCGTCGTATTTCATCGCGTCCATTGATCTGTTTATCGAATGGTAGACTAAAGTGAAATATTTTAACATAACTTCACAGCAGCCTGTGAAAAAACGTTCAATTCGATTTCGGATGGTCGACTCGACGTTGGTAATCAGTGACGCTTGTCTGATTTTCGAAGTTGAGACCTGCGGCAGATATCGCGTCGAGGCCAGAAGTCAGCTGGCGATACGTAAGCCAATGTAACTTTGTCGTTGTGCGTTAATTCGCGTATTTTGATAAGAATCCCTTGACCCCGTAAAACGATCCGTCTCTTTGTGGATGCTTGAAATGAATTTAGAGTCGATTTAGGTAAATTGTCAAATTTACGATATTTCTAGGCTTCTATGATTTATCGCGGCGATCAGATAGATACTTTATTAAAACGAGTAATGTCTGAGTGACCTTTGACCCAATTCACGAAATTCAATCGTCACTTTGACATAAGATCGATATCGTTTAATTTGGTATGTGTAATATGAAAAAAAAAAACTCCATGGCTCGTCATTCGAGACGTTTCAATAAGCCACGTGGGATTAGCCGTTCATGGAAATGATTCAAATTTGACAGCTCGCAGCAGTTACTTTTTACTCCTGACGCGCAGACGAGTTAGTTTTACGTAAAAATTCATAAAGATCTTAGAGAGGGATTACGATTTAAGAGAAGAATGTATATTATAAAAAATCTATAAAATATTAGCAATAAATCGTCGAATCGAGATTAAATAATTTATCGTCTACGAGGCGAATTTATAAGCCCTACGAATTGAACGATAAAACGTCAAACAGTGACTTTACCTTCTGCTGCACAATTATACCAAGTAAATATGTGCGTATAAACTGAATTGAAAATCAAGTAGCGTCGCAGTCGATTCGACAAATCTCGTGAATTAACACGTGTCGACAATTCGAAAGTATCCATTAGATCCAGTACACTGAATTCGAAGCAGTATCAATTACAAGCGCTCTTGCATATATATTAATATATATATATATATATATATATATACATATACACAGACATCATTCCCAACGATCCTCACGTTCCCTTGCCACGTGAGGTCATACGAAAATTAACTTCAGCACATGCACGCGGTGTTTCCGAAATACGGGAGAAATGCACGTGTGATAAAAAAAGTGTTTGCACGTAAAACCAAAAAAAAAAAAGGTAAATTACATCCTGAACAGTAGTCGCGAGTAAGCAGGGACTTAGATTAAAAGTGTTCGGCAAAACGATTCGAGCCCAGAGTGGGGAAAGACGAAGTACCATAAGTAGCAAAGGGCATAAGGATAAGAAAGGTCAGAGGGGAATGGGTAGGAGGTTGAATGGGGTATAGGGTGAGAGAGTTCAAACGTAGTAAAACGTGTTGAGAAGTTAGCCAAGCAGCAGGTATCCTACAGACCCGTATTCCTTGGAAGTAACTCCCCCCCCCCGCCCCCTTGTCCACCCACCCTCCGTGTTCCGCCATAGCAGCATCCCCATCCGTTCGTCCTCTTATCGTTAGCGCACGTCGGGATACCAGAGGAGAAATAAAAGTTGTCTAGGAGTCGGTTAGAGCGGTCTCCTCTTTACCGACGAGTATCCGGTTTGTATTTTTTACGTTGGCTATACGGAGCACTCAGGTTGTTTGTACTAGGGAAACGGGCCGGAGCTCCTTTTCCCGTCTGGGCAAACCTCGTGAATGAAAGGGAGCTAAGAATACGAAAGGACCGGTTAGTTTGGCTACTTGCGCGGTGCCGTAAGGATCCGCTAAACAAGGAGACAGACGTCCCCAGACCCTAAAGAAACAGTCCCGAGCTTGACGGAGGAACCGAGTCGACCTAGAGAATTCCTGAGATTCGTATTGCGCAAGTTGGCTACCTTTGCTGTGTTGTTTCCCTTCGTTCCTGACCACCCTGGTCCACCGGTTCATCTTGACCCTGACACTTCACGAATCTATCGCTACCCTGTGGATTCAATTTATCACACATGGGCTTCGGTCGCAGGTTATTGTCTAGGGGTGTTGGTCAAACTGGTACGACCGAGCGCGGTCGGTCCTACAGGAAGTGAACGTTTAGGTCCTTGAAGATCGCCCGAAACCGTTCGACCTGAGAATGATCAATTTCCCAACCTCAGACGCATCGGGTGTCAGAAGGGTGCAAGATCATCGGACACCCAAATAGACAACCTGGAACCCATTTGGACCATGCAGATGTCAGGTCCAAGTACATCGTACCAAGTACCCGTGGAGCTGTAGGTCACTGAATGGATCTAGGGACATAATTCTTCCTAGGTCAGAATGAAATTAGAACAGGACCCTGTCGCGTGTATTTGAAATTCTGAGCATTTCATTGGCCGATGTACCAAATGCATTCGCGGTACACGAAGCGCCAATGTTCTCGTATTGTATTTGGGGTATGTTCCGACCACGACAGAACATTCATTTCCCATGTGAACCATGGCTCACCTGGTGCATTCCACCCCCTCCCGACCCCTTCCGCCCGCACGACCTGCCTCCACTACGTTCCCAGCTCGCCCAGCGCAATCTAGATTTCAGCGCGGAGACCTTAACGGTAAATCAAATAGCATCCGTACGTTTCGCGTCCCGACAGCGACCTCTTCTGGGATAGCCAGGAGAAATTCCTAATAAGTTCATCCTGAGGGAAACCGGAAGTTGCCTGATGCCACAGCCGATCGGGCCCCTTATCTGGTTCAGCGTTCGAGATATACGTCAGTGAAAATCTTGATTGATAATTTATGTCATTTGGGTCTATTTTTTTTTTTTTTTTTTTTTTCATTTCCTCAATCAAACCGACACCTGCTAATGACGAATGACCCTATGACGTTTCGAATCGACAGGACGCCGCATAACCGTTTTGGGAAATGTCACGGCCATTGGGCGCTTATGTAACAATAATTGAACCGAGCTAGAACAGTCGTCGCACGTGCAGATACACACGTGGGACGGAGGGCTGATACATCCTAGTGTGTGATATCTCGTATATAGTCACTACGTGTTACCCTCCTGTCACTCCGTAAGTAAAGGTCATAACTCCCCATCTACAGTGAGCAGACTTTTTACGCTTTGCCGTGTTACGTTGTATATAAGGTGACGCGAAAGTCTCGGATTTCTATGTACCCGTAGATAAGCTGCATCGTACATAAATAATATGTCAAAGTACTTCAATTTCTAGGGATAATGGAAAACAATGGAATTAACTGGATGACTAGTAGGAGTCGCTATGCATTCCGGGGTGGTTGGCTAAAGTCAAGTTTACATGACAAAACTTCACTCGAACCGACTGAACTTAGCCGGAGGCTGGATTCGCCGCAAGCAGCTGTTTCTGTTCAGGTTACGTTTAGCTAAAATAAATTAAACGGTAACTGGGCAAGTAACACCTGATAGATATGCAAGGAAAGGATCGAAATCCCCGTTTATCGAAATCGCTGAAAGACTTTATCGGAATCGTATTTAAAAATAAAAAAAAGAAATACAGTAAAACGTAAATTCGCGAAAAACGCCAAAAAAAATCATCCGTAAAAAAATTTGGATGATCGTTATCAAACTGCTCAAAGACAGACCGCGCAGAAAGTGCTTTATCGTTGCGATTCAAATCAAATAAAAATCGTTCGTATTTCATTTGAATCCTTTCGCTTTCAACGTCTCGCACAGATACTTTCTAACCGACTTCAGGGAGCTCGAAGTGTAAAAAAGAAAAAAGTTGAAATTATAAAAAACTACGATACCCGATAACGAGCTGCATTGAATTTCTTTTGAAGCGACCGACTTCTGCACCGTCCAGAGTGAACAGGCATTGATCGATACGTTATGTACACACCAGGTATACATGTATATAGGCAGATTGGCATTACAAATAAAATACTAGTTTCCCGTATTTGTCGATTTATTGGGACTTATTGCAACGTACGTGTATACCGGCGTGTATACCTATATACATATGAAATCGTAGAGGTCGGATAGCTGCTGTTATTGAAAGGATCGTATAGGCTCGCGAACAAAGTCCGATGCGCTGACACAGAGATCCCTTTGAAAAGTTCACAAAGAATCCGGCAAGGTATCTACCTTCCATAGGGAGTAAGAAAAGCGGCGCCATTATCCCAGGAGGTACGCGTGGTTTCACAAAGGCGAAGGAGACGAGGGAGACGAGGGAGACGAGGGGGGGCAGCGCGCGCGCGATGACGTGAGGACCTTGGGAGCCTTTCGAAAATCATAGATGCCTCAACGGGACAACAGAGCTTATTCGCCTGGAACACGTCCATTTTTTCTGCTCGATTAACATCCAAGTTGAGCAACGCCGGAACCCATTCATTTCCGTGCGTTTACCGAGGAGGATCGACCTCAGCCTAGAGCCGATCCATTGATCGACCTCGGTCCGGTCCTAAAGGATTTGACCTATTCGCTGGTGCGTCCAATTTCGGCCACTTTGGCACTCGACCTACGACCAGTCTTTATAGCATATAGACATTTGCCTACTTATAGGTACAGAGCGTCCCGACGGAGCCCAGCGTCGGAATTGGGCGTTCGAGGGGACTTGGAAGAGGGGGAGAAGAACGTCGCAGAAACGTCAAACGATAGGATCTCCAGGTGCCTTTTCCCCTGGTGCTGGTCCTAGTCCTTCCCGTAGGGTTCCGATTCGCTGAAGTAGCTCCTCGCCGGGGTGTCTCAGAAAATTCAATCGGATTGATCCCTTAAGCTAAATTAAAAGGGCTTCCCGAGGACCTTGACTGTTCATAGTCTTCAAGGTCGGTTGAATTGAATGAGGCTACTTAAAAGTCGGGGAACGGGTTTCCTTGGACAGTGGTGTCTATATATATATATATATGAGAATAAAGGAGGCTGTCTCGTCAACGAGTGAAAATTCCTACGTTTCGGAGAATTTGATAAATGCAAAAAATTGGAAGAAGCCAAATTTACTTTTGTGACGTTATTTTCTTCAATTCATTTTTTTTTTTTTCATTCACTCTCCGCTCACTCCTCGATCTTAGGCCTGGCACGGATAACGCCCTGAACTCTGAACCAGGGAATATTAAGGATAATCGCAGGAGCAAAAGTAACTCTGCGATATTGTTAGGATAAATGGCATTTCCAAGTGGCACAAGTTCAATTGCGTCTTTGCGCAAGCACAGCCGACGTAACAGTCGCAGGATATTACGCGAGCAATCGGACCGCACGATGGCTAATTCGAACTTCCCGCCGTGAAGAAAACCATGAAAATAACTCGCTGGCTCCGTACAAGCCGGACTTAAACAGCTAGAAAAGTTTCGAATGTTAAACCCAGAGACACGAGACCCAGGGAAAACAAGGTAGACTCCGTTACCGTGACTCCGACTCAAAGACCAAATTCACAATATAAAAGAAGGCCACCTGTACGAAAGAGACTGAACTCTAAAAGGAGTCAGAGGTATCCCGACGTGTAATAATTAAAGCGAATAAGATACTTTGGTCGGACACGTACGAAACACGTTCTGAATTCAAAAATAAAATTTATGGGTCTGCCCCTATTCGCCTCCACTGACGTCGTTGTTCCTCGTCAGAAAAAAATGTAACCAAGAAGGAATGAAGTCTGGTACCCATCGACGGGTCGTCTGCTCTCGTTAATCCCGATACTTAGAGAGCGCGACCCCTGCAATAATATCGTGTTAAGGTTATCGGCGTTAACGGGGTCAAGAGTCGCAGCCATCCGTTAAAGCCGGGTCCGCACGCCAGCGACGAAGCTCTACCCGCGTTCTACGTGACCACTATAACCCGTGGATCGTCAGCGAAGCCCGGCCCGGCGCTAGGTCTACCGCACACCTCAGCCAGAGTCTGAACTCTGGCGCTTGGAAAGTAGACCTTTGGTAATGGTCTACTAAATCACATTATATTGTTCCTTAGAAAAGAGAAGACGGGCGTGGTCGGCCTCTTCGTGAGGCGCGCCGACGGTCCTGCGTTTAGACAAGACCAGCACGCGTCTGCGAGCTACCTTAGTAACTTGGCGACCCGGAAAGAGTCTCGTGCAACATCAGCCAGCGCTAATGGACTCAGTTTCCTATATTATTCTTTGCGCATAGAAAACCCAACCCCTGAATAACAATCAGCGCTCGACCCCCTGCCTCTTCCATAGACCCACAATAGCAGTACTCGTCGCGATGCTCGTAAACCGTGCTGCAGTGATAAGAGCAGTATCGAGATATGGGAAAAGCATCAGAAAGACGATTCAAACTGTAATCGCCCCACGACGTCCCGGTCGTCCTAAGGTTGGCACACTTCAAGATCGTACACTCGTACAGGGGACTCCCATTAAAATCGTCCAGCTTAGCACCCGCGACTGTGCTTAATCGCGCGCCCGCGACTTAGGGCCGTCGCGCGAGAGAGCGAAGGGGAAAGAAAAATAAAGGAGCAAGAAAAGAAAAGGACAAGAAAAGCAATCGACTCGCAACACCTATTCGTAAACGTTTACTCCCCGGCGACGCTGGGTAGGTGCTCGTTATACAGCTTTGTCAACAGCTGCGGTGGGAGGTGGTGCCCCACCTAGCCCGGAGTGAAGGGAAGATTACGAGGGTGAAGAGAAACTGGCAGTGGGATGGGCTCAGGGGGTGAATCCGGTAAGGGTGGCCAGAGAGCGAGGGAGTGAGTCTCGTCGAGAGAGACTTGGGGATGGGGAGAGTGAGTGAGTAGTTAGGGAGAGAGAGAGGGGGGAGAGCCAAGAGAGAGAGAGAGAGAGATGACAAGGTAAGGCAAGGGCTGCTGCTACCGTGGATACGGAGCCCAGGGCCTGGAGGGGAGAGCCAGGAGGTAGAGTGGCTAGAGGGAAAATGTGTAGCGTCAAGAGGCAAAGAGAGAGGTGAGAGAGTAAGAGCGAGAGGGAAAGATCTAAGAAGGAATAGAATGCAAGGAAGAAAGAGAGAGAGAGAAAAAAAGAAAAGAGTAACGTTTTAGGTCTTCCGACATCGGTGAGATCTTGAGGCTCCCCAAGGTGGAGAGCACGAAGTCTGGCCTGGTACCTGCGGGTACCTACGGGTCTCTCTCGCGGTCTCCTTGGAGATTGTAACGCTCGACCTGCCCGGGCGAGAAGCGTCATCCTCGCGAACATACCTGTACGACAAGCCCGTATTACGCCTTTACGTTACGCCATGTTGTTTTCCGAGCGGATACATCCGTGGTACCGTACGATGGGCGAAAAACGAAAAATTTCCTATCCCCCTTGTATAAAGTCGACGTGTTTACGGCGTTACGTTGGGTGTTCCGAAAATGAGAAATTACTCCTAGGAAAAATGTGCGATTTCATTTATACATCGGCAACCCTGTATTCTCGTCAACGTCAACGATAACCCACGGCCTGATGGTTCCGTCAATTACCGTAAGCACGCCACCTGGTATAACCTATCCGTACTCTGTCTCCGCACTTAACTCGAAGATCATGGCTTGGCATGTGTCTGATTAATGCACTGGAGCCTACGTACCGGCTCAATGACGATATTGACCAGGGTCGACTGTGTCCTCTGTTATTAGATACGTGGGCTATCGGTGTAACCGGAGATTCCGCCGTGGCGTCGGAGCGTTCTCTGCTCGCATAATTTATGGGAATAGCTGCGGAGGCGTGTTCGAATGCCTGTCATAGTGTGTCGAGCAGTCTGTTTGTAGTCTGGTTTGGGTCTGGGGCACAAAGCGGGACCAGCGAACTGTAATGAAATCGTTATGGGGCCGACTGCGTGTGCTGTTGTTATTATTGAAGAAACGTCACCGTGTGGACTCGGCATAAGGACTGGGACTTATTGCAAATCATACTCCAGTCTCGTGTTCGAATGCCTGTCATAGTGTGTCGAGCAGTCTGTTTGTAGTCTGGTTTGGGTCTGGGGCACAAAGCCGGACCAGCGAACTGTAATGGAATCGTTATGGGGCCGACTGCGTGTGCTGTTGTTATTATTGAAGAAACGTCACCGTGTGGACTCGGCATTAGGTCTGGGACTTATTGCAAATCATACGGCAGTCTCGTCGCGCTGTACAAATGGTATCCCGATAGTCGGACGAAGTTCTGGCAAATTATTGGAAACAGTTGGTGCTGTCCATTTGGCCGTCGTCGGGCACCGATTGTACACATGTGAATTTTTAATTCAAATTATCGTGTCGATTCGCTCGAGGAAATTAAAAAGTACAAGCGGTACGGAATTATACGGAAGTTCTACTCTGACCTAATTTCATTTTCCGAGCCACCAACATTACCGATGTCATTCGAGTACGTATACGCAATCTCATGAACAACACGTGAGATCGATATTTCCTTGGCGCACTTACGTGTGTGTATATGTATATATATATTATGCATATAGCGTATATACTTGGCTCAGAGAGGCCGAACCTCGCACTTCTAATTCATCAAGCGTTTCAAAAGCATTTGCCTCGCGAGAGACTTTAATAAGTATTGCGCGACAGAATCCAATAGCTCGAGGCGCGGAAGTATCGGTAATCCTCGCGCATCGATAACCCCGTATACACGGTTGTATAGAGACCGGGAAAAATGTTATAAATGAAAAAAATTTTAGAAAAAAAAAAATTAATATAAAGATCGTTATCACCCGCGCGCCAGAGGAATCACGAGTTGGATTAAGATTAAAATCGTTAAGTATCGTCAAAGTTCGCCCAAGTGTTCTTATGCAACTTTTCGACGTGACACGGAAATAAAAAATTCACATCCAGAAGGCGCCGCTGATCGTAACAATGGAAAGACCTTTTGCATTGAATTATACGAACACGTCGATCTCATTGTCCCAGCAATCGTTGATCTTGCCCGATAAAAAAAAAAATTTTGAAAATTCGTAAAATCATTTTCGATTGTGTAACAATTGTTCCGAACTGCAATTCCCGGCAGAGCACGTAGTGTCGCAGTCGGGTCTGGCCCAGATATCGTCCGCGCCACTGACACCCCAGTGTCGTAGGCGTTTGCTATTTCCAGCGTTTATACGAAATTCATTATTGAGATGCCTTCGTAACGATTGCCATTGATTTTAGGTTATCGACGTTTTTCCCCAAACCGACGCTACTGGCTGGTCTGGATATAATATACGTCGCGGAACTTCCCAGAGACAGACCTGTTGGAACAACCAGGAGTAACGGGAGTTCTGTCGCACGGGTCGCCAAAACAAAAGGGTTGTATCGGCGGCCAACACTATACGGCCGTGAACGTTATCAGGGGTTTGTCTTACTACGACGGACCTGTTGAAACAAACAATGGGTATGTCTGACGACCCGATGTATTTCACTGACCTAAGTCAACGCACGTGGCTCTGCTCTATGTGCCATATATATATGGTATATATATATATATATATATATGAAAAAACATACTATCCATCACACGAATCCACCGTCGTTATTATAAAATCAATTTTTATCCCAACACCATGTATAAGAACTAAAGTAGACATTACGCCAGGGTCCCACTATCGAATGGCAGAGCCACCCCCTATAGATTTTCGCGTCGCGATAACAATTCCAATTGTAACGTAACAGGACGATCTTTAAAACCATTAAGAATCATGGAATTTGGAGTAGAGCCAATCGATTCCTAAGAAACTACATCCCCATGGGTATCGGCCATTTTCTACACGTGCCGTGCGAACAATGGGTCTACTGAGATACGTTCGCCCCCTATTGCAACAATCGTAGTCAACCCCCCCTCCCCCCAGGACGCACAAGAATACAAGGGGCTGATCTCAGGTCGCACAGACTCAAAGTTTCGCAATTACGTATAATATCAGCTCGTTTCAGCTGTACGATATTCTATTCCGAGTCGCCTGTATTCGTTACATAGTCAAATTATATCCACGTGCATCCCCCTTCCCACCCCCCGTAACGCACACGTGAAGTTCAGACGTTCAGAATTACAGCACGCATGGTTGTGTACACGTGGCGCCATCCGTCCTAAGGACTCTGTACGCAGTGAACCCCAGTCTAACCTGACCGAACGCCCGATTCAAAACCCTCAACTGTCTCGGGCTGCTGCATCTTCGCAGGTTAGGTCGGGTTTTCCCCGCGCGACGTAATCAAATTTAATAACTCTTCTAGAGTGTTCTCGAGTCGACCTCATCTCGCGTTTTACTCACGTCACTCGCCATCGGATATATAAACTTTCACGTCTTGCGCAATCGTTCCGGGAGCGAGTAACCTGAATTTATGTAGGGAACATGTCGATTCATCGAAACGACCCGATCATTGTACTATTCTCGCTTGGTAACGGCGGCCCTAGGAAACTTTCCGTCGCGCGCGCCCGACGCTACCTCTGGCGACACTTTGCCGAACGACTCGAAGCCGAGTCGTTGGCCCGGAGTCGCGTTTTCACGTAACGCTCTAACGTCTATGGGAAATCTAGTTGCCTGCTTATACCTCGTAAACCCATAGAATTTCTCGACACGACCTTAACCAGACGTTCTTTCGACTACCCGAGGAGAATAGTCAACGTCGAAAATGATCGTTTAACCATCAATTTCGTATTACGAAATCGCATTCGACTACTTTCTCAAGGATTTCTTTTTTCATGCCGACGCCAATATCCACGTGGGATACAGAGTCACGTGCCTGTGGCATATCGTATCGGTATCGCATCAGGTATGCATGTACGATTTTTATGTATACGTATATTGTATCCACGTGTAACCGGGAGTCCGGAAGATTATACGAGAGACGCGATACAGTTTTTGACCGTGACAGTCCCGCAGTACGAATTTGAAAATAAAAATCCCAGATGTACTCGGCCCTGGATTTTCATGTATCCCCTGAACTTTTTCATTCTCCCCCGTATACGGGGATTCCCCCGGGGATATGTCCCGGACGATGGTATTAACATCTCAGGCGCAATGGACAGATCCGTATTTCAAACTTGACCGCACACACCTATTTCCCAGCATTTAGCAGTGGCCAACGTTGCGAGGCCGAGTCTGTCATGGATTTACCGATAATGTGGCACACCGTATATACCGATGTCTGTATATGCGTATACGTGTCTCTACGTATACATATAGAGATTGGGATGCTATCGAGCGACGGCTAGTAACTACAGATTAGCGTTATCAGAGCGTAACAACGCGAAACCATGGTTTACCTTGACACTGTCGAAATCCAAGGAAAAGCACCGTATCAGAGGAATCCTATTAAAATTCTCATTAACAATTCACTCGCGAAAGGGCACTTTACCCAGTCGGTCCCTAGAATGGGGAGGGATCCCTCCCACCCACCCACCCTACATCCAACCCCCATTACGTACCCAAGGGACTGTCTACACGATTCTCCAAAAGTTTCGTCATCGTTCCAACATCTTCGACTAAAGCTAATTTCCCCTTTGCTGTAGCAGCCATGCCGAAGCCTTGCAGAGTAAAGTGCAGGCTAAGTGCATCGGAGTGCAGTATCCCCCAGTCCACGTCATACAAGTATCCCGATCGATACCGAAAACGAGGAGTCACATCGATATCCGGCGTTTTTTTTTTCTAAAGACATAAAAAGAAGAAGAAAAAAAAATTTTGTCCCAGCCATTCACGAGGATCACGTTATTCAGAGATGCAGGTTGCATCTGACTCTATGCGATTAACACATTAGTGCATCCCCATTCACTGAAAGTGCATCAGCGTGCATCGCGTCGCGATTGAGGTACATGAAAAAAGAAAAAAAAAAATACGTTAAAAATTGTATCTCGCTGAAAAGAAAAATCTTTACGAAAAATAATGAACCCGATTCCCTTCCGGGAGTCGCGATGCAAGTTTTCAAAATTTCTACCACCTCGAGCTGAGGGGGTCGACCGAGTCGTCCAGCCGTGGGAATGAATGTCCCGGCGCTAACGATCAGAAACTCTGAGGCAGGTAAAATAATAAGGAAGTGAACCCCCTTTTACGAAAAGAAGAGCCTTAGCGGAGTCAGTTGCGCGTAACGCACGATGCCCTGAACGCAGTTGGATGACGCCCAAGTGCAGTCTGAATGTGCACGCGAGTCAAAATCTTTATTTACTCGTATGCCGGACAGCAGAAAGGAGACCCTGGGGTGGCCAAAGATAACGAGCGGGAGGCGCTTGAAATTACAAAGACGCAGCACGAAGCGAAGTTAATTCCCAAAGGAAGCGGACAAAAAGTAAAAGGGGATAAGGAATATGAAATTTGCTTTGAAAAATATACACGCAGCTACGTATCTTCCTTATCGCCGACACCAACGAACTACTGTGTATCGAAGACCCTTGAGTGCAGTTTCATGAAAATAATTAAATTGGGTGGAAAAATGAATTTTTACTAAATTATTCACATTAACGTCACAGCATCCAGTCGTACGAAAAAAAAAAACCACCTTCCAGGTACATACACCCGAACTTTTTCATTAGACTTGTCAGATGTCACAATTAAGATATCACTGATAAGGTTATCATTCTTATCATTGTTCGTGGTATATCCCCACAAAGCACATGGTCCAGCATACAGGCATCGATATCAGGTCTGTACCGAGCTGGGGTCAACACTCGACCGACAAGCTTGGGCTAACGAGGGTATCGAGTTGAGGTGTGAAACGATTATCGATCATCGGAGTACATAAGTGGAAATTTGATTCCAGGCATTCAGCAAGTGTATACGTGGATGACAAGTTACCAGATCCAATTGACCAGATCAGTGATTAGACCTGGTACGAAAATGAGTCTGTACCGTGTAACCTCGAAGTGGACGCTATAGAACTTCCGTAATGGAATCGATTTAGAAAAAGTCAACGAGTCTCTGAATTTTTGATAAGACATTACTAATACATCAATTGGCATACAGCCGTATACACGCCATTATTGAGAGCGACTGCCGTACATTGTGACGAGTGACAAATTAATATTGTAAGATACGAGGAGTATCGATCCGAGTTAATTTTAAC
Organism: Calameuta pallipes; assembly: GCA_030142375.1. Taxonomy (NCBI): domain Eukaryota; kingdom Metazoa; phylum Arthropoda; class Insecta; order Hymenoptera; family Cephidae; genus Calameuta; species Calameuta pallipes. The sequence continues at coordinate 168,545 of JARQSW010000659.1, forward strand.
ACCCTATAGCGCGGGGGTATGCTAATGGTAAAATGGACTTTGATATTTTTAATAATAATTTGCCCAATTACCCAAGGGATGGGTAATCAAGAAATATGCGAAACTCCGATATGACGTTTCCCATTACCAATTTCATATCCACTTCCGGTTATCATTCTCTTTGTCTAACTGCATTCTCTGGCTTTGTCTACCCCAGGCACGATCTACCCCTGATATTCATCCCCTATCCGGTGTCCTTGGTACAACTGGCATTTATAACGCCTATCCCCGTGCATTGAATAAGGCAGATTCGATACTCCGATTGGTCCAGCAGTGCTACAGCGTTACTACCCTGGCTGCCTTAGGCAGCACCAGGTTTGACCAGGGTGAACCGAGCACAGTGGCCGAACGGGGAGACACCGCAGGAATGGACAATTAGAAATGACACGATAATGCACAAGGGATGTACGAATAATGGAGCAGGGTGGTCCAGGCTCAGTTTGAGAAAATCGAGGAAGATCCACAGTGGCGTATACGTCTACGGGCGCGCCCCCCTCTGTACGTACATTATTGGATAATTAATTAATTATTCGATGCCCAGACGCGAGGCGAATTTGGTCCTGGACAGAAACCAGAAACCTCAGAGCATTGGAGCGACTCCAAATTAGCTTATTAAATTAACACGTTCTCGCGAAACTTGGCAAAGCCTTCTCTCTCCTGCCTCGCTAAAGAGGGATACTTCCCACATATGCAGAGATCATTTCTGAGATGTTGAGCCAATGATATTAATTGCTTGATATATATTTATGCTTTGCTGTGAGTTGCTGCCAATATCTGTAATTATATATTATTGGGATATACGCCATATATATATATATACAGCGGTACGTAAGTAAGGATAGGTGTACGTATAGGAAGCTTTTGGTTACAGAGTCCTGGCTGATTTGGTAAACTGTTCAAGAATTGTTTGAATTTGCTAAGATCGTCCGAGTAAGAATTATTTTTAGTATGCAGTTGATCTGCCAAGTAGAGTTTATCGCTCGAAAGAAATATATATACCCAATATATGTATATAAATATATACCCAGTGGGACTCTATTACACTACGAGCATACATTCAAACAATGCACGAGCAGAATCTATGGGGCTGGTATAGTTTAGGTCTGTGCTATACTTCCTTAGGCTGAGGTAAAGGGTAAGGACTATAGGGGGAGATGAGTCGATCACGATAGAGATGGTCAAAAATTTTGAAAAATCTTAAAGTTGACACACAGGACTGATATAGGAAACCGAGCCTCGGAAGACTAAAGTAAAAACATTCTTCCGCACACGAGTCAATGTCAATTCTATTGTCAAGCACCGATTGGCCGGCATCCCCACTCCGGAGCATCGATCACGTTTACTGTACAAATTGTTACTGACAATAGAATTGACATTGACTCGTGTACGGAAGAATGTTTTTACCTTAGTTCTCCGAGGGTCAGTTTCCTATATCAATCCTATGTGTCAACTCTAAGATTTTTCACAATCGTAAAACTCATCTCCCCCTATAGTCCTTACCCTTTACCTCAGCCTAAGGAAGTATAGCACAGACCTATAAGCTATACCAGCCCCATAGATTCTGCTCGTGCATTTTTGAATGTATGCTCGTAGTGTTATAGAATCCCACTGGGTATATATATATATTTCTTTCGAGTGATAAACTCACTTGGCAAATCAACTGCATACTAAATAATTTTTACCCGGGTGCACACTCTATAGTCTCGTCAGGAAGTAAACTCTGTAAACGTGTGCAGCTGCAGCTGCAAGTTGCCATTGGTATCGTAGTGATACGATTCGCGTGTCTAGACGAAATAGAAATGCCATTGCCCGGGAAATATTAACGAGTAAAATTAATGCCAGCGACTTTGGACCTCTACGTATATATATGTATATATAACGTACGGTCGCCGTCATAGAAATCGAAATCAACCAAGTGGTTAATAGACGTTAACAAGGGGAAAACATATACGAAATATTATTCAACGTCCATATAAGCGGGCTTTTTGAATATTAAAAGCAGGATGTGGAATAAAGCGTTTGTTTATTTATTTTATATGTAAATTTCCAGCCGATGAGTTAAACGCCGAAGGTCGTGGTACAGACAGGGAAAGAGAGAGAAAGCGCGCGCGCGCATGCGCGCGCGAGAGAGAGAGAGAGAGAGAGAGAGAGAGAGAGAGAGAAATAGAGGGATGAAAACAGGTGAAGCAAGGCAGCCAATTGTGGAATAGGGGAATCAAAGGTAGGAAGCCGGTTCTATAGGTATAGGATATTCACATTGGGTACAGTACATATATATAGCTATAGATAGTTCACGGGAGACAAAAAGAAATGGACAACGATAAGAAGGTTTTCCCGATAAGAAAGAAAATGGAGTACGTAATGGTGAGATAGAAATGCCAAGAGCAGTTGGGAAATAGATGAAGGTGGGGGGGGGGGGGGGGTTGCCCGAGCTCAAAAAGGATTTGTAGGTTTAAGTATCAGAAATTCCAAGAATTCCCTATTTTTTTCATCCGCGTGCAAAACGTAGGTCACGATACCGCAAATTGCGCAAATGGCAAAGAAGACATCAAGGCCGTGAAGGAAAATCGGGTAAATCGGTAACGATTAACTGTCTGTGTGCACGATAGAGAATCCTGGGTAATAGGATATCCGGACCAGAGCGGTCGAGATACGCGCTCAACGTGAAATGAGATTCTCGCTATTTCTCAGTCCAGGCCAAACCGAATTTGCAACAGCGACTACTGTGCTGTTTCACGTGTTCTCTGTGCTCTGGTATTCTCTTAACTTTTTTTTTTATAATGTTCTCATTCCCTCCTTCTGCTAGTAGCATCCACCCTTCTCCGTCTCCCCCTCGTCCCTGATCTGTCTATATGGACAGAATCCGGGAACAGATTATATTCGGTCCAAATCCTGTATACCGTATACACATATATGTATATAGATGTGTTAAGTTTACGAACAAACGATATGGACCAAATCTTTGATGTCCAGCATCCAGCTGAACCCTTGCGCCGTAGCCAATTATCTCGTTAGTGGTCGAATTTGCGATCGAATCTTGGTAATCTCTCCTAGTAGGATTTCTCGTCAAGGGTTCATCTCGAGCGAAGCCCCTGCGCGGATGCTGTGCGATTAACGCGGGAATAGCTTAAGCCACGTGATAATGACCTAGCCCGACAGTCATTAATTTTAATCTGTACTTGGGTTGAAATCGTTTGAAACGTTACAAAATTTTGCGCACTGTACTTTCAAAATTTCGTCACAGATTGAATACCTCGTATCAAGACGTTCGTAGGTTCCGCGTATTAATCTCTTATCAGTAGACTCGTAAATAAAAACAAAAATTGTAACGCATAGATTTCGTGACTAGATTCTATAAATTTTGAAAATGACACGGACTAACCACATCACGAAGTCGAGGTTAGCCTGACGTCCGCTGACGAAGGCCAGGACTCTTCTGACGGAAGAGCGAGGGGACGGAAGCATAAAATGGGGTTGATGAAGGTGTTCCGAAAGACGAGCTAAACTCGTGTCTGACAAACGAGCCTACAACGATAACAGATAGGATTATCAATGACCCAAGTACCTATCAGAGGAGCAAGACCAGCTGGAAGGTCTAAAACCACGGAGGATCAGTTGATCGGCATTTTGCATTTGACACCGTGTACCCAGTGAAAAGGATGACCCGACGTCGACACGTCTTAATTCACGAGAGCTGCGACAACGAAGGTTGTTATCAGGCTACAAATCAACCTTAGTCGGCACCAAGGACCTCCCTCTCTCTCTGGTACCAACCTTACGGCTACTACCAACCTAACACGAAAACGCCTTCGCTACCTCTCAGGCTCCTCTGCTTCTCGAGGGTCAAAGTATCCCCCAGGAGCAAAGCCCTAAACAGCCCGACTCTAAACACGAGGATACGTGCCGAACTACAAATCATTAAGGTTGGCAATAGGGGGCGAGCATGGCTTTCGAAGTGGTAGCCCTGCCTAAGCCAGGCTACTGCCTTGTAGTACTGGCTGTCATTTTGCTCCTAGTCGCTACCCAGAAGTGTTCTAACATTAATTACATAATTGTCAAGGAACGTGTCAGAGTAGACTGTTCGGGGAACCCCAAGAGCTTCGGTGTCCAAGGGAAGATTGCTTGCCGGGGAATCCCCGAGCTAAGAGCACCCTGGTAACAGTACTTAAAATTCATAATGGCAATATGGAACCCATTACGAATGCGCTTCCGTATCTACCGCCTGATCATCATGCCGAAGGGGTCCTCGATAAGATTCCCGAAGAGTGAATTTCCTTTCGGCCCACGTAGTCCACGTCCTTTAATTTCGTCCCTTCTTATTGGGCTAAAAAAATGTATCCAGCTCGTATATGGTTACCGGATATATTTGATATTGGCTCACTTCAAGCAGGACCCCCCACATCTCACTGCCGAATATCCATCCCGGAAGTAACTTCTTCGTTTCACGTCGTTGCTGAAGATTCTTGATTCTTTAATTCGATTACCAGCCATTACGCCAGGAGGAGACGCTGCCCGAAACTTTTCCATTTCATTACGTCCTTTTTTTTTCTCTTTCATTCCCATCAACTTTATTACTCTGTCCACTCTCCTTCTCTCTCTCTCTCTCTCTCTCTCTCTCTCTCTCTCTCTCTCTCTCTCTCTCTCTCTCCTAGGTCCTCTGCATCCGCCCCAGAGTTGCGGCTTGCGAAGTGCTTGGCTAACTTTGCTAGCATCCTCCTGCCCTCTCACTCGGACGCGTCCATTTCACTGCTTTGCCTACTATCCCTACGTTTAACGTAGTCGCTCTTAAAAATCGTGCCGAGCTAAGATCTTGATTACAAAAAAAAATTGTAAAAAAAAAACATCCTCGACCAAGGACGTATTCCAGCAGCTCCTGCCTCGGCCATTAAACCCCGATAGAAGCGATCGTAAACGACATAGTCCACGCAGGGAGAAGAGGGGAGGCAGAGCTTCAGCATCCGAGTAATTTCCTACGCCAAGTCTGAAGCTTCTGAAATATTCAAAGCCACGTGCGACAACGCCGATGAATTCAAGCCTATTTAATATTCGAGCAGACAGTAGAAAAGCGACTAGCCACGCAAGGTATATCTGTATCTATACAAAACCCATGTGTACATACGAAACGTGAAAGCTGCCCCTTAAGAAACGTCCGGGAGAAAGTAGAGAAAATAAAAGAGCCATCGAATCATTCACCGTGCTACGATCTCGAGCTTCTCGGTATAAGATTACTATCAAGGGTGACGTGACTAATCACCCAGATTAACCCCATAGCCAAGTAAGAATGGTCCATGGCAGCATCAGCCAGCCACAAGGGTAATAACCTTAACGAACCCAATATTCCGAAGTAATTAGAAAAATTTTTCCACGCTCTCCCATAACCGTAAGCATAACCATTAGAATCTGTTACGCTCGCCCGACCCCATTGGCTCTCGACTGACTGGAAGTACCGATTCCATGCCGGTTGTTACTGCTAAAACGTTATCTGCCCTTAATTCGGATAAAATTTTACGAAGCACCTCCCGGGCTTGTTACGTCACGTATTTTTATCGCTGAACGCCCCTCCCACCTCCCCCCTAGAGAATCTCGGCTACCTACGTTACCGATTGTAAAATCCAATCGAATTATACCCGCTAAGGAAATGCACGGGTTCGCCCGTTAAAAAGAAAAAGATTACACGGCTCTTCTTAACGGCTAACGATCATTATCCTTGTACAACATTTATCTCTATGATACTATAGTCAATTATTGCTAACTCCCTGACATTTAAGGCACGGCGCGAACACGTGCTAATACGTACAGGACAGCTGCATCTTGTACGGCTACTGAAAGTAATGCTTATCGGTATGCAAAAAGGATACATTTCTACGGTTAATATTGCAAGTGCGTAACGGACGTTTGAGATGAAGAAGCAAAATAGTGATAATAATATTTATTATTATTTCGACTGTTATCACTGTTGATAAGATTACGATGCGATTTTGACTGAAATATTTTGATATGTAATCGACGTACGGCGGTGAGCACAGGTGTCCACGGGAAATTTGCAAATTTATACTGCTACTGCCAAAATCAGTGGGTATGTAATTGACACTCGGGTCAATGATAAGTTCGTCGCGTTAACTGGGGTGATCGGTATACGAGGAGAGTATATATATATATATATGTATTTTTTTTCAATGATTTCACGAGCCATAAAACCTGTCAGCCATTTATCGACTGACACTCGAGTGCAATTTGTTCGGTCGGCCGTCTGTCGATAATTCGCAAATACTCGCGAAACGTTACCGGAGGACCGACTGAACTGCCGGCTAAAATATCATTTCGAAAATTCGAACGAACGTACACGGTCTTCGTAACGTGGACCAACTGTTATTCACGCGGTGGGTTTCACTTAAAACGCAATCGGCAGTAGCGAATATTCAGGTGTACGTAGGTAGGTGGGTCTGGGAGGACAGGCTGTGCCGATGACAGTAACGAACGATGGTTTGGTTGGATCTTGAAAAAAAAAAACTATAAACGGAACGCAAATAAATGAATACACCGAAATTGTCATCGAGCCTGGTACTATGAGAAGTGAGGGATAAATGTTTTTTTTTTCTAATAAAATCACAGGGTATATAATTTTGTCCCTCGTAGAATTTGCCGTTAATTCATTTTCATTCGTATTCATTTAAGCCCCCGTCTGCAGCGACAATATAGGGTGTCGCTTTTGGTACGCAGTCAAGTCGCGAAATACCTCGTGTACCTTTGAGAGGAGGAAAACTTTGTCAGAAGCCACCGAGTTAATCTAAGGATGTGATGCCATTTTGCAGTAGGTACGTAGGTGGTTGGAGGGTAGAGGTTGGTTCGTGGTAAGTGGGTGGGTGGGTGGGTGGTTAGGTAAGGTACCGTTTTTGAGGCCCCGTAGCAAAACTACGAAGGCGGGTAGGGAAGACCAGGCCTAAATTAATATTTGTTGCGCTGTTATTCAAATTAGCACGTAGCGCGGCTCCCCTTTACGTCCGGGGAATTAAACTCGTGGAATTCGCAAGCTGAGAGTGCCGCGTGGCACGTGAATCCACTTAGGGGTCGTCGATTTATTATTTATGTCCGAATGTGAGAGAGAACATTTTTTGAAAAAAAAAAAATTTTATCCCGATCATTCGCGAAATTATATATTTGCTGCGAAAACGTTATAGGATTTCGTATTTTTCCCAAAGACAATTACCTGTACGATTGCGAAGCGATTTTGTCTTATCGATCTTTACCGATGGTACTTACTGTTATCGCGGGCCTTGACGCTGGTCGTTTTACCGTATACGTTCTAACCAAGCGAAACGCACTGTTGACTGTGCGAGATTTGATGCTGGTCGAAGATTACTTTAACGAGGGATGATTTATGCGAGAGCCCTGGACCATTATATATCCCTTTCTCTTAAGGGATGCTGCAAAGGGATATTATCAGGACACTGAGGTAGCCGGTGCACTTAAGCTAATTCAAATCAGGGTTTATGCACGATCAGGTTCGTCTCGGATTAGTTGGCATTTTAATTAATTCCCCTTAGCCAACTAATCCCTAATGCGACGATATTAAACTAAATCTTTGATCATATTTCCCGATTATCTCTAATGTGTATCTGTGATCGTCGATCTGCGCCGCGTGTATTACACGAGATAAATCGAAGCCAAGTTACAATTACATCTTACAATACGACTCCGCGTCGAGCCCTATATTTTTTCAAAATTATCACAAAAATTATCACTGATAACCGTTTTCACGTTATCCAAATGACAGATGTAATTCGGACATTCTGGACCACGTTCCGTCCCAGCGAGCATCCTTTATACAATTAGAGTTTTTGCGCGATCCGATCTGCCGAGAAATATAGATGTGAGAGAAGCTGGATGTGGATGCTGCGAAAGTTGATGGGGCTGGGAAAAAAGAAGGGGGAGGGGGGGGGGCACTTGCCGGTTGCAAAAGAAGTAAAACTGAGAGGGAGGGTCGGCGACTGGCAGGAGCAGGACAAGTCGTGAAAACGATTAAAGGGTGAAAGGGATGAAAAGGAGTTAGCAGGAAGGGAGTCGAAGAGGAAGAGAGCAGAAAGACCGGGCAATGGTCCAGGGATGGAATTGTTTCAGGGACAAAAAAGCGATTCGCCCGTGAGTGTTATCGGACGGGGTGGGTATTCGCGGTGACATCCCCCCTCCTGGAAACGATTCTGGAGAAGGGCGCCAGGGGAGCGTTTTCATGTGGAATCGCGAATTTCCAGCGACTATACCCCCCCTCCCTGCTCCCTCGCGATACCATCATCTTACAGTGGCTCCACCAGCGGCTCAAGACAAACGTTACGGCAGGGTGCAGCTGTCCACTTCCGTTCTAGCTGTCAGGGGTAGCCACGCGCTTAAGGGTATCCCGTGCGCCATTGCAATTTCGCCACAGTCCAATTGCCAGCTGTGGTGGTGGAGAATTAAAAAAAAAAAACAGCTACTGGAAACTGCAAAGGGGGGTGTCCGTAAAAGCTAGAAGGAAAAACAAGAAGGGGGAGGATCGAGGAGGAGATGAACGTAAAAGTTCCATACGACCGTCCCTTGCGTTTGCACTACCCCTAGTTTGCGCTACCCCTAGTTTGCACTACCCCTAGAGCTGCAATGGGATGCAGTTCACCTCGTTACTCCACCAGCATCTATAGGTCCACCCCTGCTCTCTATCCTCCCTTCATCCCCTACAGTGAAACACGTCTCACACAGGGTAAAAATTAGCGCGACTCGATCCACTTGGATCTCTTCTCCCATGCATCTGGCAGCCATGGTTTATTTAACCAGAGTACATGCGTCTTCGGAGGTCCGTCGAACCCTGCTCCCCTTCTCATCCCTTAGGAATATTCGAGACACCGCGACCTCTCGGATTCCTTTAGGAATATCGACTACCGGCGTCTCCGAGGGTTGCAAGGGAACCAGGGTGCACCTTCCGACGCGTCACGACTATCTACACTTGGCGAAGCATCGATTTTACAAAAGGAACGAAGTGAGACTCTCGTAGACTCGCACTTTGCTCTACCCTGCATTGAGTTACGTGCAGCATCCGAGACGCCTTTACGTTTCGTTATAAGACATTGTGTTGTATATCGGTGAAAAATATATCTTACTATCTGCCCAGCCTCCTTGTACTGTATGCATCTTTATACTGCTTTATATACTGTAGGTAAATTATAATACGTTTCCGTGGTGAATCCTGAATTTATCCTGCATCCTCCGAGCCCAAATGTGCATCCACGTTCGTAGCCAACGGGGCTTCTGGCTTTTCCGCGCCCAAGCAAATACGAATTGCGGCGTAGCGCGAGTCTCGAAATAGTTTGAAAATCCAAAAAATACTTCGGGTCCTACTTCGTGCCGGCGATATTGCGTTTTTCGCTCGAGAGGTCCTCGCTACGCTTTTGGTATATGCAGGTGCACACGTGCCGCGTGTAACTTCCATAGAAATACTTTGGACGTCGTAAAACTTTCTTTCCGTCGCTCGATGCGTATCTGCCATGTCCATAACACGTCTGCTGCATAATTCATACCTTGGACCTGCGCTACGACTCGTGGCAAGTCGAAATTGACGGTCCCGTTAGATTTGGACGTAGCGAATAAAGAGAATGTAAAAAAATTTTTCTCTTTATGAAAAAATCAATTTTTTATTTCGAACAAGAGCGATTCGCGAATCCCTTAAGAAACGCGATGCGTTCCGTAGCGCAATATTTCATGGCTGCTATGCAGGCGAGTCCGATAGCACAGCGCTTTACAGGCGCTCGGGTAAGGCGGGTAAGGTAGGTAACTGCAGCGAAAATGCAATAACGTATATCCACTTCACGTGCCGCTAGACTACTCGCTATAAATCAATCCTGCACCTGCACTTCATATTGCACCAGACAAATAAATGCGATTATTTTAGTGGCGAAAAGAAATTCGCCGTTTCTTTTGTAATCTTTAATTGATGTACACCTGTATATATTTTTTTTATCTTAGCTAACCTCGAAGCAACCGCGACCCACCCTCAGTCCATTGCCATAAGAAATGCATACGGTGCAATAACTCTAGGATGCACTTGGCTAATGCAAAGAGACGGCAAGTGCATTGCGATAGTTATCGGTAGTGTATATATGTTATTGTGTTATCATGGATAAGACTTTCAACTTGTACGTATAAAGATCTCATCCGCATATGTCTCATATGTGTATGCATCAAAAGCTGTACTCTCAAATGTGCAATGTGATCCTCCCTTTACTTCTGCTACAGTCAAGTCGATGCTCCGTATATCTGGAATTACGATCGCGCAACAATGAGAATAAAGGAATACCTAGTGGGACATATATATATATATATATAAACTAGGAAAAATTTAAATATTCGGAGATTCCTTCATGAACTATACTCGGTGACCTTATCTTTCGAAAATATATGATAGCGATACCGGTGCCTTACGTAATGGCACTGACAAAAAATCTCACAACTCACGACTATGGCATTATCGCCATTGCTATGCAAGGTACGAGGAGATTGAGCCAGTGCGCGATATCCGGGTTAAGTAAAATGAAACGTTGGAGGAGAAAAGGAGGAGTGCGACGGATAGAGACTCGTGAGAGAGAGAGAGAGAGAGAGAAATTTTTTTTTTGATAACAGCTCCGATTAGTCAACTGGTCCAAGTAGAGGATAAAAAAAAGAGGGTTTGACCTTTTTTTTTTCATGTTTTCGAAAATAGCTCGACCGAGTGTCAGGGACGTGCAAGGGTGAGGCGACACCTAAAAACAAACTGAAATAAATTTCAGTTTGAAATTTACTATATTCCCGCGCAAAATGCAAGAGAATGACTTTAAAGCTGCGCGACGCTCTCGAGTTTGAAGCTCAGCGGCTTCAATTGAGTTTTCAAAAGTGCGAGTTCAATTCATATCTTTTCTGAATGCGGACCAAAGGAAAACTTTTCTTTATCCCCCGTTCACTCGCTCTCTCTATCTCTCTCATTCTCTCTATCTCTCTATCTCTCTCTCTCTCTCTCTCTCTCTCTCTCTGTGGGCCATCCCTGTATATTCTACCCGGGGATGGCGTTAGTTATCAGCCACGCGGATTAACGTAACTCAGGGGCCAAAGGACTATGATAATTTTATCGTTCGCTTCATTTCTTCCTTATTCCCGTTCGTCCCTTATTCTTAGATCTCTCTCTCTCTCTCTCTCTCTCTTCCTTTTTCTATCTCTATCTCTGTCTCGCTAACTCCTTCTTACACCTACATGCTCTTACTCTTTCCTCCCTTCTTCTACCCATAGTTCTCAACCCTCCGAACCAACCTCTCTGGTATTACTGATAATATCCGCAGTCCCGCGTGCGCATCTTTTCCCTCGCGAAGAAAGCCAGCCCCCCTCCCGCCACCCCCTCCCGCCCCGTAAAACCTCATTACGAATGCCGTATCTGTCAACCGTATCGCAACAGTTTCTTCCAACTTCCACGGGATATCAAATCCAATAGTTACCATCTAGCCGCACTGTGTATTCGCCGTGGAAGTAAAACTAGCTCGAAAGAAAAAAGAAAGGTAGGCAAAAAAAGAAAAACAAAAAGATCCCGGACCACCCTCAACACTGGAATAAAGTTTAGCGAGCGAACGACAAGAAAATACGAATGTCGATAATTGGATCGTTGTATTACGTTGATAAGAAAGAAAAAAATGCTCGAAGACGAATTTGAAAAAAAAAATTTTAATTTGCAAAAATCCATCGCTAGTTCGGTGCATTACGAATGCATGAAAATTTCCCAAGAAACCGGCTGCGCGTCTGTCCGGACTTAAGTTAGTTCGCCACGTTAGGTTAGGACGGTATAACTATTTCGTATTACGTATAACTCAGCAATTTAAACCGTACGTCAAGAAAACGTCAACTCTGAACTTGCAGTCTTGACTGGCGGCATCAACGTTAACTGGCGATACGTAACTTTTAAATGTAATTCACAACGCGCCGCGAACTCCCGCTAAATCCCACTGAGTTACGGTATAAGCGGACGGTTTATTGTAATCTCAATGCATATATCTTTTTTCGCGAGAGGAGGAACTTTCGCGTTATTATTATGTAGCCGGGATGGTAGCATCTCTCTCTCTCTCTCTTTCTTCTCTTCTTTCCCATATTACCCTCTCTCTCTCTCTCTCTCTCTCTCTCTCTCTTGTCGGCCTTCCTTTGGCTCCGTGCTAGAAAGCCCGGGAGCGCTTTGCCCTAGGTAAGTAGTACGCCCAGGTAACAGTCCTAATGTACATTTAATGTCTTAACTTTGAATGCAACCCGCTCGAGATAACATCTTTAACATGTTTTTGCATTTATGCGGCCGACTGTACCGTGGGAAATAAAGAAAAAAACTTTTACACCCCTTACAGTCTTCTATCCGACCAGCATCTTTTTCCAACCCCCGTTCGAACGGGCTTATAAACCCGTAATACCGAATAAACAAAAAATTTTTCTCCCAAAATCTCAAAGTCTAATAAGGGATACGTATGAATTTTTGAAAAATATCAAAACAAAAAATCCCTATAAGGCAATCCCCTACTGTATACCCAAACCGAAAAAAAAAAACCGTCTCAACTGATCTCACGGCAAATCGTCGTCTCCTGAAAATCACAAAGCCGTGAAAACACGCGACAAATCCACACTCGAAATCTTCCTCTAAATCTCGAACCGACGTTTGCTGGCTGTGCGCTTTTTTGGCATCCCTTCCAAAAAGACCCCCCACTCCCTCCTCCACCTGCCATTCAATTCGGATAATGGCAGTCCGGCCAGCGGCAGGAGATTGAATCCCCAAGAAAACTCCACCGTAGAGTAAAAAGAGAACCGAATCGGAGCATTTGCGTAAATTACAAAGGTGCTCCGATCCATCCGGAAGATCCGAGCTAGGTCGACCGGAAGTCGAACTAGCGCCCGACTCAAAATCGATTAGCAACTTATGGCGAAACAGTCGATTTAAGCTCTTATCCCTGGTAGAAATTCAAATGAAGGAACCCGACGTCTCCAATATCGCGTCACCCGGTATAAAATTATAATTCGAATCTTCAAATTCATCCTACGAGCCATCCTCTTGCACGGAAACCACGTTCTCTCAAGAGTCACTCGTCCCGGTCAATGAGTTATTCAGTCACTCAGCCTACCCCATACATGCATATATAGTACAGCTACACAGTCGCTATCCTAGGTACCCTTAATAAGCAGACACCTTATCGTGCATCACATATGTACCACATGGTGGCCCCTTGCTTATCCCTCCGCCATCTCATAGAAGGCACAGCATCTGATTCGAATTGATTTATATGTAAGGCCTGTACCCGACGGGTTACTTCGTATGCATAGCCAAACGTGTTGATTGGTTACACGTAAAGTCGCTGGGTTCGCACCTGACAAAGTAAGGATACCTACAGCAGCCTGGATATTACTCGTGTTGTATTAATATGTATTTAAATTAGAGCATCAAAGTGAACCGAAATTACTGTGTGTATATATACATATATATGTATAAACGTGACATATTCCGACACACGACTCTGCAACCTTGCGGTACTGTATTTTATCATACACCATATATACATATGTGTATATATAGTATATATATATATATGTGCAAATAAAGTTCCTATTTCACGTAGCCATTGGACATTGAGGAAATAGTTGAAATACTCGTGGTTGTATGACCATGTTGATATCCGAGTTATAATCGCGTACGAGCAGATACAATTAGGGGTGTCTAATGAGTTTTATTATTAGTGAGGATGGATTTTGTTTCGATCAACGAAATATGGACTGTGGAGTCTTTTGGATTCGTGTGTCGTTTTTTAAAGCATCGATCGATCCGTTTAATTCTGAAGGGATGGTCGATTTTGGGTTATATCGTGAGTTTTATGAAATCGTCATTCGTGCGGCCGTAGTTTTATTTGTCTTGTGTTTATATTCGTATTGCCGTAGCGTGTCGGACGATGACACGTGTCTACCGCTAATAGGGACTTTAATGGTTATCGACTGGATTCCCATATTGGACTTACGAAAAGTGGTATTAAGGGTAATGTGTATTAGGAGGGTGGAATTTGAAGAGAGTGATATGTGGGATACGAGAATTTACGAATGTCCATTGATCGATGGTAATGAGAGAGTTGATCGTTGGCGTCGATGTCTTTCATTTTGACGAAAAGGGAATTTGTTATAGAATTGGTTGGGGTTATGGGGTTATACCGGGGCGAGGTGGGCGTGGGAAAAATTATACGGTACTTAATTGTGAAAGTGCATGACGGAGGTTTTTTTTTTTCAAAAATGAAGACACTTCGGAAATAATTAACGTAATTACATGTAGCTTTAAAAGTGGGGCGCATGTTTTTGATATAAATTTTGATATCGGCTCGGATCGATTAACGTTTAGATTTTTTAGAATTTACCCAAGTCGGAAATTCCGCATGGTTTACATTCTTCCACCTGGGCACTTTCTGTTTGAAAATTTGCGAAATTTTGAAATAATTTTTTTGTTTTCAAAACGCACACAGATTCTATTTTACCTATCGGTACACGTTTTTAGTGAAGTTTTTCATCTCCGTGAACCCAGCCTTCGCTCGTACCATAGTAGTTACTGGGCGATGACGTAAAAAGGGGTAAGGGCTGCCCTTACCTGACGTTGCTCGAAATCGTTTAAAACTTCTGAAATGGCTAGTAAAAAGAAAACAGTGTAAAGTTTTCTCGACACTGGTAATATTCCCGTAAAGCCAAGCACTTTCTTATTTAGTGATAATTACAAGTTGCCCCCGTAAAGCCTCCGAGCGATTTAAGGAGGTTATCAGCAGTTGATTGTGCGGCGTTCGGTGGAGTGGCGGGAAAATTCAAACGACCAATTTCACAGGATCCTCGAGTACCTAACGACGTAATGGAATATTACTAATTTCATGAAATTTCAGTGTACGCTGATTAAGTCCGGGTAGAATGAAATTATATAATAATAACAATGACTATTTGCAAATTATTAACCCGCATAATTTTCAGTTTATATTACCCGAACGGATATTCAAAATATGCCGTTTTCGATACGTACCAATCACATTCGCCAATCTATTCCCCTCTGTGACCGCGCATTCGGGCACCCTTAAATGCCATACATTTCTCGTGATAATCCGTATTAGCGTGGATTAATCGAATATTGCATTACGCATCGCTATCACTTTGATCCCAGCAATGCGGTATGCCGCTCTACGGACCTTAATAAAATGGTGAAATTCAAATTTCCCGCCGACGGTACGCGGGCCCTCCTTCCCCGTGTACGGTGTACGCATTTGGATACAGGCCGGCAACGTAATCCGCATATCTGCGCTGGGCTAATTAATCTACGTTATGTGCGAATTGCAACCCAGGGAAAGCAACAATTACACGGCAAGTATTCTCCGCGTGTCCATTAAACGAAATTATGTTGTAATTAACTGGACGCGAAGTTCACGCGCGTTCGCTCGTTTACATGTAACGTTAAGTCATTACGAGGAGACACTCAAGTTACGAATTTACATAGGAGAGCATTGGCTTTCAAGCTCTTTGGCTATTATGAAAAATTCATGTAGATACAACGCGAACGTAGTTACAGTTGGATCAGCTCGAACGGACCCGCCTGAACGTGGTTTTAACATACGAATCGAATGGACTGAATAACTATGTATATGTTCACTTTGTACGGCTTTTACAGGTTTTACATAGAAAACGGTATAGGAAATTAATATACAGAAATTGTTATGTACATTTGCTCGCTTTTTTTAATATCGTATAGCCTATTTCAATAGAAAATTTATTTATCATGTACACATATGTCGATCGTACCTTGACACATTATGGTGATAATGTGCAATATGCTGATTGTCAAGTATCGACTCCGTCTCTGTATGTCCGCCATTGTAATCCTAGAACGTAGGACCTGCTGCTCTATTCCATTCCACGGCGCCGGCCTGAAACACAGTTAATTTTTTTTTTTATGTAAAAATAGAAATTTTTTTTACTTATGACAGATAGAGGTAGGGGACGAAGCAGAGTGTATGGACACGTGTAATTATTTTCATATGGGTAAGAGCTAGTGGAAGTTTAATACGACGTTATAGGTAGAATAATGATTGTGAAAGTAGTGAAGCGATGTGTAAAAAAAAACGCAAAAAAAAAAAGGAGAGAGAGAGCAAGAGAGGAGAACGTAAAACTCCAGTCTCTGTTTTTTATTTGATTTTACAAAACGGAAGAACGTCAATCCTACTTGAGATACAAATTCATTCAATTTCCAGGTAAATGGAATTTATTGTTGTCGCGCGGAAGGACGAAGAGATTCTTCGTGTTCGAGAACGCACGAAATTCGTCTCAGCGAGGACATGGACAACGTCGCAATGTGCTACATACGGGAAAAGGGGTAACATACGTACAGAATTTATATGTATATATATATGAAGAACAGGAAGAGGTTCCATCCTCGGGATCAGAAAGTGCGTGAAACGTGTCTAATTTAAATTGAATATCCAGGAGGACATTTGTGTTACACTAGCCCTGGGAAAATATCAGAATAATCCAGCATGAGAAATTCGACGTTGCTCGCAGACGATTTTTAAAAAGAAAAATCTAAAAAACTTACATCCCTAATTTCACCACGTGACGTCAACCAACAATGATTAGACCGGTAGAAATGACTCTGTGTACAAACGTCGATTCGAAATTCGCGCCAATCAAATTCGTCAACGCGAACTCTCCGAAGCCACGAAATCGTTAGTGACCAGTCGCTATCTACTTCCATCCGTCCTATCACTGCGGTACATACAATTGACATTACCTAACACACATAATACTAATTAGTTTTAACGAACTGTAATGCACGCTCATCAACTGCATTTACCCATTCCAACTTTCCCTCTTTGTACCAAATCTATCTCTTACTTACGCAAACCTCCCATCGACCTGATAAAATCACGACTGTATATATACCTATATATTTATATACCGGGTGAATCCGAACTTTCCGAATGAAATGGACCCGCGGCCACCGTAATCCTGTGTAACGTCCAGTAAAATGTCGGCAACTAGATTATATAAAAATAACAGGCTTGCAGTTTGAAAACAATTACGAGAAATCAGGAGGTAGGAGGGTCAGTTTCAGCACGCAATCACGTACACGTATGTACTTTGAGTATGTATTCTCATGTATGTCTACGTCACAATTTTCACAATTAGTCTCCTGGCACTTTAACGGATCGGTAAAACTTATGACGAAAAACGAATTATTTGAAAGCACGAGAGTGCTGAGATAAAAGAAAGATACGAATGCGTTACGTAGTTGGACGATCGTATAGATATAAATGCATTAGATGGATACGGAGGAAAAAGATCGTTGTACGATCTCGTAAAATTAATAACACATTTGGCACGCGCCGCACTGCAATTACATGCGAATGGAATTCGTACGATTCCTCCTCTATGGGTGGTAGGTACTACCTACTCTTGTATATATCCCATACCTACGTATTCAATGCTCACGTATCGTGGGTTATCTCTTCGTTTGATTTTCTCCCGTACTAAGCGTCGTTATACACGGACGTTAACGACCGTCAACCACTTTAACGGGTAATCAACGTTGAAAACGTGAAAGTCCGTTGAATGAACTGCGGGAACGTTTTGTTCGGCTATCGTGGCAGCACTTGGCCGATCCTGGCGCCATCTATCCTATCGCTTCGGCGTCACCTCCGTACTCGATCGCTTTCCACTCGCGCCGCAACACGTTTCTCGCTCGGCGTTGTTTTTCTTTTCTGTCTAAATTGTTTCAATTGTTTAATCCAATCCGACGAATCCGACAAATGGCCCGAAGCGTAACGCGACACGACGCGACACCACTGGACACATTGGCTTTGAGTAACGGCGGCAACCGTTACCCGGGTAGCGTCGGGATTCACGATTTACGACGCGATTTACAAATTGGCGGTTATTGTACCACTCGGAAATCAAACTGTCCTCTAAATCAAAACGTGTAACGGGCGTTCATTACGTCTGGCGAATTTTAGAAAAATCGCTTCGGGATCCTATTATACGTCAGGCTCTGTCGTCGGGTTACAGAAAAATGTCAGATACTTCAAAATATTCAAGCACGCTCGTTCACTGGTTCCTGCGTAGTTTCGTAAGATGACTATAGGGTGTCAAAATAAAAGATACATTATTTCATCATATTTTTCTCGCTTTCCGGGTACCTTTTGTCGAACTGTAAATTGTGACTAGTGACCAACTCTTATGGGACTCGTACGTCGCTCAACTGGTGAGAACCTAATGAAAATTTATCATTTCTGAACTGTGACCTGCGACTGTTCGATGCACCGTAATAGGTACGAATATAAGACTGTTAGAGAGGTGTGGAAAGTAGGTGAAATTATTATGGACCTCTCTCTCTCTCTCTCTCTTTCTCTCTCGAGTACTGCATTGCAGCTATTCGGTACAGGAAATAGTTTGCAGCGTTGAAACCATCAGGGGTTCCTTCGCTGATATGACGTATCGCCATTGCGTGTGAGGGACGTAATTGATAATGCGTATTTGTCAATAACCAAATTATAAGGAGACGTTAACTACGTAATATCAGCCCCGTCTCTCCCATAGGCACAATTTAAAGGGTGCTTCGAGATTGACGATCATGGTAATAAGCACAAATCGTCGCGATCGTAAAACCACCCCTTGCTCTACTCTACGACTCGTACTCACCGACTATCCCGAATTCGAGCGAGATATCGGTCTCTTTCGGCACTACTTGGCAAGTAATAGAATACAGTTTATGAGGCTTCTTATACGTAGATTATTTCACGTGATATCGCGCTGCTATACGTTGAAGGGGTTGCGTGTTTCGAAAATCCCAGAATTTAAGTCTATTTAAATGTAATGATTAATCCGAGTTTCATTGGTGAGATCAATCGAGGTAAATGACAGTTCCTAATTTTACTTACGATCGATCTTACTCCTTTTCATTGACGTTATACAGGGTGGACTTAAAATTTTCGCTGCCAAAAAAATCAGATGCTGGGGATTGAATGCTTCTAAACTTATCGATCGCTACCTTATTTGCATTAATAATTGCTTTTCTCTTTCATTTCATTAAATTATCCTATCGAATCGAGGTCGTTCCATTGTCGTTTGGTAAGACAAAAAAAAAAGGGAAAGCCAAGATAAACGAGTGGGCTACGTAAAATTACAGTACTGAAAATGAATATAACCGAAGCTCCTAAAAAACACCGGTGGCCTCAGTAATTGTCATTATGACGTAATAAAATGAAAATTTCAATTGGATCGTATATAGAATTTTAAACCTATATTTCTATAATAAAAGAATCTTGAGTAACGATAATCACTTTTATATCTTAAATCATAATATTAAATTTCTCGTATACGATGTGTCCTATTTTTCTGCGTAAATTAACTTCGCAACGTACTGTGTACGTACCTACTCGTACGACGTGCTATTTATACATGTTAATGAAAAAATTACAAATCCAATGCATACAGATGGTCCAGGAGAATTTTCGTGATTTTACAGAGACTGCAGGGGTTGCAAATTTCATCGTGTCCCAATGGCCGGGTCTCGCCGTGCAGTACATTCACGTTCTGCAATTGCCAACTTAAAACGTCCATATTGTCAGCAGTTTCGTTGTGCCTCGTAACGTAACTTGGAAATTTCAATACGACATCGGTAACCGCAGTTAACGTTGTACGGTCTTTGACTGAACTCATTTATCCAACGAAACTTCTATTATGCTCGACTATCAAGCTGTCAGGGAAAGATTGATTGTCATAGAAAAATACCATACAAGGTATACCTATATATACATACACACACGAGATACTCAAGTTATGCACACATAATAAACTGCTAATATACTGACAACGCGTGAAAGAAATGGTAAAAGAAAAAAGTATTCAAATAAAATTCTTTTCAAAAACTATATAACTTTATTCTTATCACATTATTAAGGAAAAGTCTATGGCAGCTGTTAAACAATAGACTACGCTCTAATCTGCAATTATGTCAAGTGACACTTTCGGCCTGTCAGTGCTCGAAATATTTACTCCCAAAAAATTCAACTAAATGACATCGATCGATGTCAACAAAGATTATTCGATGTACAATTCACACTGTTAAAATTGTCATGCCGACCCCTTATCAATTTATATCAAAAATTCTAATCGTGACGTTATCAATTTTTTTTTACGTTTTCACCTAATGACAGTTGCATGGAATTGTTTGTCAGTTCAATAATTGATGTCAATAAAATTCCTTATATTAAAAAATTACCATTTTTAAAATATCTCGTTACAATGACTCGTACCTAACATGTCTTTAGGCACTGAAACCCGTGTTGAATCGTCAATTGTTTCCAGCGTACAGCGTTATCAGTCTGAGGATTTTCGATATCGGAAAGGAGATTTTTTTTTTTTTAATAACGAAAAATCCTTATATACTTATGTATACGAAAATTATACAGGCAAATAGTACTGCTGGCAATATTATTATTATACACGTAATTCAATAATACGTACTATTTCATGGTAAATTTTGTGGTCTCTTGTCCACGTCACGGCGTCGCTCAACTCCACCTTGGATAACGAAGCGGCGAGTTTAACGAAGTTATTAAGAACTCGTCGTTCCGTTAATTAACTATAGAACATCCACGGCACTTCACTTCGTCCCCCGTTCGAGTACGACGTGATTTCCCGCATTTCACTGTGATAGTTGCGTCCGTTCCTTGACAAAAGGATAAGCCCCGTAGTTACGCAATATTTATGGGCCACGCGATCACGTCGGAGTAGAGGCTAAACAATGTTGACGTCATGAATCATGCACGTTTCGAATTCGTATAATTCGTCGCGCGACGTGACAGTTTCGAGAATCATGACAGCTGTCACAATGTTGTCTGTTGCAGGTAGACTCCTGTATGAAACGTACGAGAAAGCGTGTGACTATATTGAATTAAGAAAAAAAAAAAATTTTTTTTTCACACGATATCGAAAGTACACGAAATATATTGGTAAAAGCGAACAAAATTTTCTTCGATACCTCGACCATGAGAAATTCAGTGAAAACGGGGAAAACAATCGTGGGAATCGGTGCAACGCGAATTCATAGCTCTGCCCGTAGACGTTTACACCGGTTACGTATACGGTTTTTTTTTGCCCGTGACAAATTGCGCGGCCACGAAAAACGAGGTGTAAATATTTACGAGCTTCTTCGCGCAGAAACCGGCGGCCGCAAGCGACTCGCGTGCAATACGTTACGGTCTGCCCAGAAGCTCCGTGAAAAGTGGAGGCTCCCGGGTGCGCCGTTAGGTATTTGCGAATTGAACGTAGCGAGAGGGAAAAAAGGGTTGGTTAAAAAAATTTTGTTTTTTTAAATTGTAAAATCGAAAATTCCATTACTCCTGTAATAAAGTACGGCACGCGTTAAGCATTGCAAACTATGAGGAACCGAATGAAATGAAATTCGAATTTACTTTGATGTTGAAAATTAGCAAAGAGTTGCTACGGGTTCGCGGGTGCGTTTCTCGAATATACTGCGCACACGTTGAACGTCACTGGTAATTGTGTTTGCATAACTCCATCGTAGGAGTGACGACGAAATATTCGCGGAGTAGCAGCTAAAGTTAAGCGGGGTCGTGTGTGTGAAGAATTCTTCAAAAGGATATTCAAAGTTACGTAAAAAAAAAAAAGAAAAAAAAACAAGCTCAAAGGGAATAGCGAAATGAAATTATCGGATGTTACCGTTTTTCGAACTATAGCCAAAAATATTTGAGCTTAACGAGCAAGACTTTGGGTGACTCTGTATCATTTTTTTTAATACCCGTTTTCTCAAACTTTACGAATATCTCTAAGAAATTTTCGTCCTTTGAAAAATACCCTCTTGGACCTTAATTTTTCATCCCGCTTACATACTTTTACTTTATATCGGGTACGTGAGTATCTCCAGTAGTAAAGTATCGAACTAATAAATAGTCCGTCACAAACTTTCGAAATTCTCCATTATCCCGCTTCCCGTGCGTGCATGGTAAGTATATTCCAACGCGTTAAAAAAATAAAGGACGCTTAACGCGTCTACTCGTGAAACGATCCGAGGAATCGCAGTAGCCGCGTTCCCGTCGGAGTTTCCCAACGTAGTGCAGCGTTACGGCGACTGACAATGAGACCAGCTACGACTTAAGGGCGAGTTCTCGTAACGCGAGCGACGCTATACGGACTCCGCGACTCGCGCCGGCAGACTAGCGCAAGCAGCGCGTAACTTCCAACAGAGAAGCTTGCGCCACTATCGCGAGGAGCACGTTCCTCCTCGCCTCGAGTGAATCCGGACACGCGCGGTAACTTTGCGCATGCGCAGTGCCCATCCATATAACTGAAGGAGAGATACTTTCCTTACCACCCCTTCTGCCCCCAACCATCCCACTTACTCGCCCCCGTCATTCCTCTGCTATCTCTCTCTTTCTCTCTCTGTCTCTCTCTCTCTCTCTCTCTCTCTCCCTCTTGGACTAGGCCATAGACCCCTCATCCATCCATCCTCCTCTCGGCCCGCGAACGACTTGATTGATACCAGCGTAAAAAGGGCCGCCGCTATTTTTCTTGGCATTTTTGAACTTTCACCCGTCCGAAGATCCACCGATAGCTGGCAAATTGGACCGTGCTTGATGTATATCTCGAATCTGATTACGAAAGGAGGGAAGTCCCTGATCGATCTGTATAACGGTATACCTTATGGATAAAGCTCTTTAGACAGTTTGACTGTTTTTTTTTTCCCGTGAGTTTGCTCACGTGTTATACCTTTTTTTTTTCTTACCTTTCTACCGGATTATTAGCAGTGTACGATTTGGGAGTTTGATTCTCTCTCGTAGGACTGGTTTTCAGTTTGTGTTGTTTAAGAGTTAATTAGACACGTCTGTAGCTATAACGAATGCAGCTGTGTATGTTGTTGCTTCTAAAGCACAGCACACGTGTGCACGTCTATGAACTGAAACCTGGAATGACTTTGAGCTCGATATCAAAAGGCGGTAATTGTGCAATCCGTACTCGAGCTGAAAGTGCTCATCCGTGAAATTGTTGGTTTCGTCGTCAAACGCTACGACTTGGGCGATATCGCAATTGCAGCGTAGAATTAAAATTAAATTAAAAAAAAAAAGACGTACGAATACCCGCTATTTATTTTCGAAGTGATTACAAGTACCGAACTGTTTGAAACGTTAAGATGATACATGGCAATGTCCGTTTATCGAACTTTGATACTTTGACGTTGGCAACTTTTCTTTACTTCTCGCGTTGCCACTTAAGAAAACATCAACGGCAACAGCTGGCTCCTCGAACTTTCAATTGTATTCAAAGTTACGAAAGCATTCGATTGCCGAATATAAATATACACAGGATATACTTTCCCACGAGACTCGTCATACTCGAGCGTTGCCAACCGAATAAAAAAGAAAAATAATTGAACTTATCGTTCGTACATTTATTTCTTACCGGCAGCCGTACTACGACTTTTTTCGAAAAACATTTTTTTCGCTGATGAATACAATTTTTTTTTTTTTTTAAATAAAACCCCCTACCCTTCTCCTCGAGGTCTTTGCGACTGTAGGTGAAATAAAAAATAAAAAAATTCACGTGACCCACCAAGCTTACCAGGCACACTTAATAGGCGCGATACGTTTACTTAATTAACGTTTTCTTTTATCAAAGCGAAAACTTCGTTACCGACTTTGATGCTCTCGTTAGCTGATAATATTCTTGTCACATAGAAACCGCGCGGGCGGTAGGTACGAGCTAGGTCGAGCAGGTAGATAAGTAGGGGTGGGTTGGTACTTATACTGACTGACGTAGCCCTTCCCTCAAATTCGAAAATTAATTCAATTTAACGAGACCCCCCCTCCCCCCGTGAGAAGCACAAATCCTCCCTCCCTCCCACTTACTCCCGTGACGAAGCGTTACCCGGCAATGGCTTAACGTTACGTAACTCCAAAGTCACGGTACGGCTTGATCGTCATAGCTCTGGGGTTCGCTAGACCTAGGGCAAACTTGGTACACCGATAGAACCGTTCATAGGGTATTCCTTGGAGCCATGATCAGTCGAGCATACCCAATTTCAATCTCCATCCCATTTTCCTCCATTCTCTCTTGTCCCATAGAGTCACGAGCCGAGAGGCTTCTGGGCTTCCGTGCTTCCGGGCTACGAGGTTTCCTCGGTTGGCTTCGTTCCTCAGGAAATGACGTTCCGTTGAGTCCTCTTTTGGATTTACACTCGGTCGATTGTTGTTATTATTATCAAAATTGTAACCAATGGACAATTAGGAGGAAGAAATGAAATTTTTGAAAAATTTTGGAATTCTTGATCTTTTGCAAGAAAATTATTATACGAATATCGTCGTTTCGCCTTGATATTGCGTCACTGCATTTTACGTCTAGAGGCGAATCTTGTGGTATCCGACTGGACCCAAATGACCAGGACGAGTCTCGGTTGAATGAGAGATACGAGGACGAAGGTATTACGAGACGAGTTTTGCGAGGGGTAGGAAATATTCGCGAAATCTCCGTCATAAGGAGTAAGAGTACGTAGGATAGCGAAAAACCGTGGGAAAAGAATTTTAGCAACCTTTTCGCACTGCATCCAGGAGACTCGACTCGAATAAAATTGGTCCGGGTCTCTGCAGGCGGAGAGTGGAGGGTCGTAACGCGAGCTGCGGACAATAGTTATTCGACGAAATAATTAGCTGATATGATCTAGGGAGATAAGACCGTCTCGACGAGACAAAAGAATGTTAAGCACTCTATTATGGGTCCGGATTCTCTTTCGTTTGAGCCAGTATTTCTTGTAACCTCCGGACGTTAAATCGGCCGACGATTGTTAATGGTTTGCGGGAAAATTGAAAATTCACTAAGGACTCGCTCGCGTTTTACGGTTATTCAAATCTTTTTAAGTTTCGCGCCTCTTTTATCCGAACCGTGACACTTTGACTCTGGCTTTCAGTGCCCGGTAAAACATTCGCTACCTGTCGCCGTTTACCAACCTAACGGCAGCTAAGCGGATCTTGGCCGCTAGGCGGGGTAAGAAAAGGAGTAAAAAAAATGAAGCAAGCAAGAGAAGGAGGACTCGGGTAATATTTTAAAAGCTGCTTTTCTTTCCTCTCTTTCATTGGGAGACACTGACAGAAGCTTTTCGCAGCTTCTTGGCAGATCTCGCGACAGTGCATGGCTTTGTGCGATCATTTAACGAGCTTAATTATATTTTAATTATCTTTTCTTGGGCGACACTCAAGATTGCCCGTATGCTTGTGTTCTTTGATGAGTTCAGCCCTGAGATCCATACCGTGAGGTGCAGGGAAAGCAAGAGTCTTCGGGTGAGCAGGTATTTACAGTGGTGGACGGATGATAGAGAAAATAAAGGAACGGAAGATAGGACGGGATAGGGGAGGGCAGTAACGCGGATTTTGGTGGGTGTTACGGCTGGAAAAAAAAAAGGTCGAATAATTAATTTCATTTCGCATTTCGGTTACGGGAAAATCTCTGTCGGGCGGGAAGGGTCTCGGGCGAAAGGAGATAAAGTAATTTGGAGACAGAATGGGAAAGCAGGGGTAATTCTCTATTCCCGTATAAGCCAGCCCCAAACAGCACAATACCAAACCCCTGGAGAACGTTTGACCATGTAAATTCAACGAAATCGTTCGAAAACCTTTGATCGGGTTATCGGGGCGGTGTTTGAGGCTGCTGGTGAAATTTTGGAGATTTTGTAAATAATTTTTGAAATTTATTTTACGTGGAAACAAAGGCTAGTTCGCGCTGCAACTGCCTTGAGTCTGTTTCGCAACGGGCCAATAGTTGTTAGTTTATTCGAGTAAGGACGAGGAGCTGGAAAAAAAATAAAAGGTGGTTTTATTGCTAATTCGTTCATTTGCGGCAAATTAGGGAGGAGTCAGCCGAGCACGCATATCCCCTACCCGGGAGAATCTTTTCCTCCAGGATGAAACTTCCCTAACGAAACATCCCTTCTAACGAAAACGTCCTCGAGGAATTCCTTTCGCCGGGGTATCGCGTTGTATAGCCAAGGGTAGTTTCGACCCAAAGTTAGGGGATGATTGGGTCGAATGTTTTTTTTTTTTTTTCATCGAAAAACCAAACGCGGTCACACCCCGGTAAGTTTAATAGACACGAATGAAACTGCCGACAGAAACGAGTTTACTTGGTCGCGGTTTAAATGACGTGTAAAAAATGAGGATTCGACACTCGATCCTGAATTCTCCTCAAAGTGCCGAAATTTATCGATGCTCGTCTAGAACGCGCGATAACTAGTTAAACCTAATAACGCGAATTAGGATTCAAGCTGTGTTCCACGTAGGCAACCCAGAACGCTGTGTACCTCATTGACTGACTGTATAATACAAACTGGGCTGATGCCCAGGTAGAACCTGACGAGCCTACCAAGGTCAACGTGGATGCTGAGACGTAATGAATTCTTGCTACCTGACACCAGTCATTCTCATTTACATTCAAGCAAATCGTCCTTCCGGCACGGTGCAACCTCACTCGTTGCAGCTTCTCTCGATGTCCACATGGACCAGGTTGGGTCTTTCGGACTCTGAGGTTGAGCCATGTCACTGGATACCATTGATCAAAAGTCTGTCGTTAACCCTGTAAACTCCGTCCAAGTGCCTAGCTACCTCTGAGGTTGCACGGTACCGTGGGTGCATTGTCGAATGCATCGTGAACCGCTACTGGGAGTGCATCGTTAATGGACTAGAAAAAAACTAGAACCGTGCAGGGCATCTCGTATAGTTAGGGGTGCAAGTAATGGATGTGTCACATAATTGCGTCACTTAACGAGAAACACGTTCGATCTTCGTAGTTGTCCGGGATCCGGACGTTAACGTTCGTGTCACTCTATAGGGCTCGTTGGATTTTCGCCATTAGTATATGAATGCGTCCGCGTTACGGAGACACATAACGGCGAGATATTGAAAACCGGAAATCGTCGTGAGTAAGTTGGTGAGATTGTAAGACTAGAGAGAAAAAGAAAAAGTAAAAAAAAGGATCTGATCAACGAACAAGAGTAACTACTGCTAGCTGAGGTCGTAGATAGGGAACTCGAAGGGCTGGTCTTGCTCTTAGTTCCCCAATTCCTTAGGGTGTACTTAGGCTTAAGACGTAGAGATGGCGCTGGGTACGGGCTGGAGAAAATAAAAGTTTTGGCCCGGGGAAGTACAGGAACCTTGTAAACATATGTCTCTCAGCGGGCATTCAATTCAGAAGCCAGACGCTCTGCAGACTGGTAGCAGCGAACGGCCCCTCTTCTACGCCCTTTGACCTCTCTCTTTAACCACCCACCAGTCCGCCCATTTTCCGACCTCTACGTGTGCCCACCCCTCGGGCGACGTATATAGAAACCCGCTGGAGTAAGCTTTTCCAAATCGGTCCCAGGCTTTGAAGGTACATCCTATCTTTCTTTACACAGTCTGTCAAACCTTCACTGATAAGGAGTCCAAAATCAAGCGTCTCTCTGACTTGAGATCGTTTTTGAAAAATCACACAATTAATTTACTAAAAATCATTAATCGACAAATGCATCTTGTAGGGCTATCCTAGAGGCTTTGGGATCAGTCAAAAAAGCGTCCTCTTATTTTCTAACCCGATTACCTAACGGTAACAAAAAAAAATTTTGCCCCGACGGCAAAGCTGACGCTAACGCTGCCGCTGACGCTGGCTCTGGCACTGACGAGAGAGAAGCCCCCACTCATTTCTCAATAATGCCAACGGCACAATTGCCCACGTGGGTTTAAACCTCATTAAACAGAAACATACATTATATCCCAATAACGTTGCTATACCTTTTTCTCCGTAATTAACTACCTCGTAACCCCAGTTGGTTTGCTCGATAGTAGTCAGTATGTAAAACAGTTCCAGGCACAGCCAACCTGAACCTGCTGATTTCATTCTGAACGACGTAGAGTCTTCCAAGGGAAGGTAAATAGTTCATGACCTTAGCTCAGGTTAGATTCGAGCAATGTTGTTTCAAGCGACCATATTAATCTCGACCCCGTAACCCAGTCAGTGGTAATTTTCATCCTTAATTCTATCTCCTTCCCTTCCACCGACAAAGGGTTCGAAGGATGACCTCAGGAAATGACCACACTCCATATGCTCATCGTTTGACTCACAGTGAGTCTCGTTCAGGCTGATTCCCAGTCAGACCCAAGTGCCAGTTGATCAATTCTAAAAAGTCACTAAAAAAGTGCTACCCTGTCGACACAATCAAAATCGGATCGAAGTTTCACCGTCTTTGTGTCCTCTTAGTCGTAGCCCCGCTACCCTGAACCCTGAACAGTTACATGACAGTACCTATACGACTACAAACACTAATCTACCCCGGTACGAAGCGTTAGTTCAAAGGTTGCCCCGCAACAACGCATCTAATTACTTGCTTCCGGCCGGTAGTAGGAGGCGAATTTACATCTTGTTTGCTCAAGTACCTCGAGTAAGGCTATCCAGGGTAGATTGGATACCGGCTATAAACAATTGCCTTTGACTCAAGGGCCTCCAAAGCCAGCAGCTCCGCCCCTGATCCAGACCAAAGATGAATAGCGCCAAAGGAGGAATGGAAAGTAGCATCTCTTTACAGACTGTACCGATTGGACAACTTTTAACGATAGTCCGCTAAGCCCCCAGTATCCAGATCATCGTAGCAAGATCATCCGGCGCGAAGAGCCCCCTGAAGGGAGCAAAGAAAAGAGTACCTAGCCGGGTGATCCTGATCATCCAGAAGCAAAGTGGTTGCACGTGACAGGGTTCAGGGCACGTAAGGGGCTCTAGGTGAAACCAAGTGGATATGACGTAGGGACTGGGTAAGAGGGATGCTTGCTTTAATACCCTGTTCCTTTGTAGCCTCGCTCGGTCTTCACGTCACTGATATGTATTTCAGAAAGCCAACGATCAAACGACAAACCCCGCCCGAGAATAAACCTAGTTTCAGGATCCACCGTGAACCTAGTCGTCTCCGACTTCATCTGACGTTCGGAGTACAAACGCGACCCTTCAAGCTCCTACCACGCCCTACCGTCGTCCTAGTCGCCCACCACGTCAGTTTACACCTTTTCATCCGCCCCTGGAGCCACGGCTGCCTCTGACTTCGTTATTAATTGTCCTTGGCCGCCGCACTACTTCCGTACATTTCGTCAACCAAGATGTTGGTACCCCTGATTCGTACCCTAGACTTGGGCACGTTCGAATCCTGGAATCTCTATTATCACAGTGACCCCCCCTCTGTACTCTGTTACTTTTATTATTCTCCAGCCTTCCACTCTAACCCTTTACCTTCTCCAAGTCAGAAAGCAGAATCCACTCGGAGTTGGAGCCGGAGTGTAATCAGTGTGAAATGTTTCATTCACGGTAACCCTTTGCATACATTGGACGCGATCCGCACACCTTGTCGACTATTTACTTTCTTTTTTTTTTTTTTTTTTCTTACAGTGGCGCAGAATCCATACGCTTGGTTCTTTGGGGTGAAAAAGTTTTTTTCACGGAGATCACTCTTGAAGGGGTTCATTGAAATATATTGTAAAAACCATATTGAAAAGTTAATAACTCGCGGGTTAACGGAGGCGTGAAATTCTCTAGGAAAATTAGGTACGCGGTATCTATACTGTGTTCGGTAAGTTTGGATTCAATAATAATTCGCCTTGTGCGCTTCACTGATTTTTACTCTCTTGATCGAGCGCTCCAATGATTTTATTACACCGACGTGCTCCTAGTGATCGGCTGAAGCTCGCGATGCGCTTCTCTTGCAATTTTTACCGAAAAATATCCTGCTTTACGCCAATGACTCGAGTCACGTGGTACGTAGCAAAAATTGAAGTACGCAGGGGACCTACGTTACACCGGGTAGGATGTGTTTCAGTTGGCTTCCTAGACCGGGTCGCTGGTCTACTGAAGATCTATTTCTCTGAATAGAGCATAGCCCGTGTCGCTCAACCCCAGGTGTGCCTTTTGGCATATTCGAATAGTACGGCGAATAATAATAGCCGGTACAAATTGGTAACCCGGTATGTAAATTGTAATTTTTCATAATAAATATACCCTGCGTTTTTATTTTGGTCTTTTCCCGTGAAAGTTCGCGTATCCGTGCGATAATGTAAAAAAATAAATACGCCTGATATCACGTGGAAATATATTAAACTAACAATTATTATTTCTGTATTCTGCTTTACTTGCACCTGTCTAATTACATCTCTGGGACAATCCACAAAGAAATTACTTCGGCATTGTTCCATACACGGTCGGCGACGACTTGGCGATAGGTCACAAAGATATTTTCAAGATTCATCTCGGTTTCATACTCGGAGACTAAAGAAATGAGAAAGGATTAGAAAAAAGAGAAGAAAAAAAAAGCAGTCTATCCGCGACACGAGAATTTTCTGTCTTAGAATTTTTCGTATTTCTCGAAGCTCCTTGTCCAGGCGATGCTCCTATTGGACTGAGGTTCTCTAAAAATCTACAGCCTATCAGGTAGGCACGAGGGGTTCTCAAGTAAGTTAAAATTGAATATTAAAATTTTAAATGAAAAATTTTTTAAACTAATTATACGTGGCCGCGAGAAATTTTACACGCAGGCAAGTAACGTATTATTTGATTGATTGGGTTTCGAAGCGCTAATTGTGCTTATGAGCAATCTGTCAAATTACCTTTAATTCTCGTAGCGAGAATAATTAATAAAAATCGGCCAGTTCTTTTCCTTTGTAACTGTATCTGCTTCCTATATAGGATCCTCCTTTATCCCGATAGTCTCTTGGGAATGTCCTGATCCCTTTTTCTCTACCCTTTGCTTTCCTCCCACGAGACTGGAGAACCTCTGCCCGTGTGACCGTTTCATTACTCATCCGCCACGCGTTGAAAGTACGTGCTGTCCCTGCTGTAAGGCTGCTTCGCAATATTGTAATGCGAGGCACAATGCATTGCCTGTCGCAGGAGAAAGGGCATGGGCGAATTGAGAGAGTCGGAAAGAAATGTAAGATAAAGAGAGCGGATAAGTATTAAAGAGAAATGTATACAGAAAATACGAACTTTACGTGCGTGTGAAAATTATAACGCGTTGACGAATATTTCTGTGGGCACGTATGATATTCGTATCGCGTGGCTCGGCAGCTTCGCGTTATACAAGCTGATGGCAGGATTGAGATAACGGGTGGCGAAACAAATTTAAAAAAAAATTTAATAATTAATTATTACTTTATCACGCTCCTTGCAGTCGAATTGTCAGGTCGAGATTCGTGAAGGAATCACGGCCTCGGCTAATATCTTCTGTTCGTTTGTGAATTCTTCGATATCAGACACGTCCAATTATCGGAGTCTGAGGGAACTCGTCGCCTAAGAAAAGGCATTGAAGAAATTCGTAGGAGATTCGTTAAAATGACTTTAATAAGGACTCCTAACCCGAAATAAGTTCAATTTTCTTGAATGGCATCGACATTCCAATACTTTCGATACTTGTCGTTTATGAATTTTTTCTTTCTTTCTTCTCTTTCATTATTACTCTCCTTTATCTCACTTTTTAACTCCATTTCTCTACTAGACAATCCCACCAAGATTTGCGCTGATTCAATGAAATATCTTCCAGTCTCGTAATAGGGTTTATACCAACACCGGATTACCGTTACTGTACGGGCTAAATCTTTTTTTTCTTTTTTTTTTAAATTAGTTCCCGCAGTGCCTGGGAAAATTTTTATTCTGCAAGTCCTGGGTGCCTTCATTCAGATTCATATTGATCAGTACGACCTAGAAGGGCTCTTCGATTTTGTAATTAAATTTCCAAAAGGAATATCGAATGTTTATTATTATTTTGAAAATTTATTTTTTCACGCCAATGACTTTTGTACTTTTTTTTTTTCATAATCAAGCGTTATGGTACTCGTACACTGTCATCGTTTATCAATCGTGTGCAATCAAACGGACAGTGCAGTTAATCCCTGCTTGTGCAAAGCAGCCGGTTTGCTCCCGAAATTACTACAATTATGTACAAGTAGATAATCGACGGATGCCGATATCAACGTGTATCATAACATAAATAAAGCCTAGTGTAACCTGGGCCGAGAAGAGGAGGAAGCCATGATTCTCGTTACAATCCAGTAATAGAGGCAATACATGGTCCAGCCGCGACTACGGAACTGCACTGCTCACTGACCGGAAATCATTCAGTTGAACCGTGTATTCTTGTCTGCGATCAGCAAGAAATTCCTGAAAGCACGGAAAAAAAAATACACAACTTAAATTTTTCTTATATTCGCCGCGCGCCAATGAATATTTGTAGACACTTAGAAATGAAAATATAATTAAAAGTATTAATTAACAATGAACAATAAATTTTAAGAATTTACCAAATTTCGCCTGATAGTGACACATGAGTGACGTATCAATTGCAACCAAATTTTGTAACCGAACAGCCTTGCAAGGGTTTCAAGATCGCATGAAATTTTTGCTAATAATAACCAAAATACATTTTTTTTTCCTCAATAGAAAATGGACCCCTGAGACCAATATCAATTAAAGCGAATTCCAGGTAAATTCCTGATGGCAATACCACCGGACCACAAGTACCAATTATGAATTAATACGAAATTGTCGGTATCACAGACACTCCCGTCATTGATTATATTTCCCCGAATCAGAGATTCGTTACGAAGATCAAACAGACCGAATAATTTAATATAATTATGAAAATGCACAAAAAGTGCAGGCTACTCTAAACCTCTACTAGAATTTACGTATCTATACCCAACAAACCCTACAGTACGCGTAGATGTTGGCAGCCATGCGTACAAAATCTACTTAGCCTTATTGACGTACGAAAATGCACATCATACACGGGGGACTTGTACAGTCTGTTAATTTTTTTTTCTTCACAAGAGACAGCTCAATCCCGAAGAAAGGTACAAGAGAGTAAAACAGAACGAGAGAAAAGCCCAGGGTTCTATCGCAAACAAAACCGGGGGGGTGAAGGGGGGGAGGTGGATGCCTCGGACGTCGAAATCCAGGGATGGTCTCGGGCCAAAAATTAACGACTAATCCAGTGGGATTTAGCTTCTAGGTTTCACAGTAACAAAAACAATACCCCGTGTAAAGGGTGTAACGCTGGAATCTACGAACGTTGTTCAGGATGAAGAGAGAGAGAGAGAAAGAGCGTGTGAAAAGTAAGGGACGAAATTATAGTAAAGGAAAGAGATAGAGTGACTGTAGATGATGCAGGAGAAGGGAAGGAGGAGAGACGAAGGTATCGCAAAACATACACGGCTGAATCTGACACTTCCTGCCAAGGGAGGATGCCCGAGGTAGCTCGGGCAAAGGTGGCTGAGAATGAGGGCTAGGGTAGGGTAGGAGGGGAGTTAAGGGCTGGTACGCAAGAGAACGGCAAATCTAGACGCTTACTTAGTGACACACAGCATTTTGCTGTCGAGCTGAACTTCTCCCCGTGCTGCATTGTATTAAAGCTGCCGTTGTTGCGGTTGACAAAGGCAGACACAACACATCCAGTTGTACGCATTACATAACCCTCCGCCTTCTCCACACCCATTTTCGTCGGCCTCCGCCGACGACTCACTGCATTATTCATCGAGCAATTTAAACTAGCCAGGCGCGACATTCCTACCGATCACATTTTCTCCCCTGGCACTGCCCTGTGCGAACGACCCACGCTGTCGCTTTTTTACACGCTGCAATCTGCGTTTTGTACGCTCTGCGCATGCGCGTACAGTCTCACCGCTATTTATGTCCAGAGTAGACTTTGAGGTTAGGGATCGAACGAGTGGGTGGTTCGAGTGGGTGAGGTAAGCATTGTTGAAAATAATATTACTTTGGGTTCTGAAATTTCGGAAATCTAATCTAACCCTAGCAAAGGATTAACCAAGCCGATGGGAATACGACTGAACGACACTTAAAGATCGGCTGAGTTAATGGGGGAAAAACGGTCGCATTCGAGAAGCGGTATAAATGTTGTAGATGAAAAAAAATGTTATCAAAAAATATCCAATTTTAAACTCAAATTGTTTTCGGCGGGTTATGCGAATATACGCTGGGTCGTAGGCAAAGTGAACTTACGGTTCTGAAAAGTGGTACCGATTTATATTGTATATTCGGTACGAGTACCTTTGTCGTGACTCATAATAGTCATTGGGTAGAAAAGTGGTTTGAGTCTGAGATCAAAGTATACCGAGCTCCTAAGAACATCCGATACGTAGACGAGCTAAGTAATTTAGGAACTCTTTAGACTTTTTTTTTATACAGCTGTACAGTTGTCAAAAATCCTTCGACTAGTTTCTACGGCCAACTGCAGCCAACCCAGCTGCAACCGGTGTCTAGTAGCGTCGGTAATTCCTTCCTGCTGTACCATCAACACCAAGGCCAATCCCATGCCGTGGCAAACCCATAAAGAAGTGCCTAAGCTCGTAGAAGACATTAGGTCACCGCAAAGAGGAGGATTTCCCATCCTGTGAATTAATGTACGTGGTGAACCAGCTACGTACCTACCTAACTGCTTATCATCCTTTCGCCTACCTATACCTTTCTCACTTATCCAGCTAGCCAGACTCTACGGGCTGGGTCTGTCGCGACCGAACCAGCTTCCTAGGCAACAAATTACACGCGTCCCGGCTCGGTTGATACGTTTCTCAGTTATTCTTATTACGTATATAGATTTTTATCTCACGTCCAAGACTCTGACCCTGCAAAGTGGGGGGGTCGGAGGTGAAAGGGTTTGTTCTCACGGGAGTAAAATCTCTCTGCACCTTATTTAACCCAAGGCGTATTTCTCTTGCGCGCTCGGCTTGTCGATCCTCCGGCAACATCGCGACGGACGATTTTGTGCATGGCCCGAGAAGAAAAAATCGCCCAATGACGGACCATTAACTTTGACATTACGTGGGAGCGCGAAAAGGTCGTCGCGTCGGGGTCACACGTAAACAACGTCGGGCGGGTGGTGGGAACGCTGGCGAGATAGAGGCAAGAAAAATAGGTACAACATTGAAAAAGAGAAAAAAGGGGGCAGAGAAGAGAAAGGAAAAATCGTCCTAAAAAATGTCATCTCGCACTGAAGTTATGCTACGTTAACCTCTGCTCACTTCTTCTCTTCGCCCGTCTACCTCGTCTTCTTACGAAGGGACCATCAGCCTCCTGCGTTTTCGTCGACCCCCCCGAATGCCGCGCCAGGAGACCCTCGACCAAATGCTCGGATCGTTGTTCTTGCCCGGTGAAAGCGAAAAAGTAAGTTTTTCTAGGGGATATATACCCCGGTTTAAACTTGGTACATTACTTAGCGCCATAATAACACTGAAATACGGAAAGGCGCTCGTTAATTCGAGCCACCGTCCGCTACCACCGCGTTACCTACGGAGGTAGGCTTCTACCTTTACCTACCGAGCTAACTGTCGACGAATATTTCAGGATCACCAAGCACGCAAGGATATCTTCCTTCCGAACGACTAATCCGATTTACCCCTTTCGCAATAATATAACCGTGAAAAATAAAAGTCCATGCTCACTTTTACCACGTGCGAAATTACTATGGGAATCGATGCTACGTACGTCCCTGTATACATGTGTAATATTTATACAGAAAGTATCTATTTATCCTTGTTCGCAGTTGCGCATGCGCGTTCGAATAGGATTTTACTTATTTCTTACTTTTAATATGGGAACAATGCTGAGGTCGTGATAACGAAGGTCTACGGACGAGGTCAAATCTAGCCTATGGTATCAACGTTCTAATATAATTTTTGATTATTTTCCAAAAATCGAATCCCAGATTTTGGTATTTATCTCGGATAATCGTGTACGAGTTATTTTGAAAACAAAATTTCTAATTTAACGCTAACTCCGAAAAATCTAATCAACAATCGTTCGAAGCGTTAACGAAGGCTCTCGCAGCGCAAGCTCGATACTTGACGGTAATAACGAGTCCGCCATTGACAGTATGCGTGCATACTTGAAAGTTGAAAGAAGATATTTGAAAAAAAAAAATCTCTAATGAGACATTTCATTGCAGTCTCGATTTTTTTATATTCGGTACATACCTACGCTGGAGTTTGCGTATTTTATAGCGAATCTAGATACAAGATGACGCAATGTAGATTCGCAACGTTGATCCAGTCGGTTGTAAAAAAAAGTGTAAAGCAAAAAAAAAATTTCACATTTTTCAAAAAAATACTAGCCACCCCTACATATGCATATGTAAACTTCGTGAGGCAACGAGAGCGAAAGAGAAAGAGAGAGAGGAGCTTGTAATTCTTTAGGTGGATTTAAAGCGTGTCCATTCATCCTAAAGAATGGGGAAACTCGATTTTCGAGATAATTATCTTTCGAAAACAAAAAGTTTCTCTCCCACCTCTTGATGCATGGGTCACGCGTCGGGTCACAGGAGAGCCAAGTAAGTTTCACGAAGCGCAGAGCGGAAGGCAGGAGCATAAGGGGAAGTCTGGAAGTAAATTTTCACCGTTTACACCATAGATCAATTTTTCAGCTGGCAAATATTTCGCGCTAACGTTAAGCCTTTGGAGTACTTATTTTTCACGTGTTAAATTTATTTATTGTAAAAAATCAATGTAAAGAGCCATTTTGATTTTACGACGTTCACCCACGAAAGACTTGCTAAAATTCACGATGAGCCTAGAATGTGATTAACCGAACGATTTATTGAAGGACGTCAACTCGCTATTCTAACTCCGAGTGCTTTAAGGATCGTAAATACAGTCCACTAAAATTTAATACTCAATCTCGATACCAATCAAATATTAATTCGACCCACTGACGTCCCTTAGTTTGCCTTTTATATATATACTATATATATATAACTTGAATTCCCTATTTGCTTCCCCTTTCGACACTTCGTTCGATACCGAAGACCGTAATAGAAGCGCAGATAGGCAAGTTGAAGCAGTTTCTGAAACTGTTTAAATAATTTAATAACACTTGAAATATCTAACGTTGAAATTTAATCGATATTCCAAACAAATCAATTTACCTGTTAATTAATTTTTTTTTTCATTTTCCACCTTGTCGATCTTTTCATATCCTTCGTCTCTCCATTGGGATATCCTCTCACTGTCTTTCTGTCTCCTTTTTTTCTCTCTCTCTCTCTCTCTCTCTCTCTCTCTCTCTCTCTCTCTCTCTCTCCTTCTACAGGTAGAGACTCTGTCCTTTTTCTTCCTCCTTGTTTTCCACTATTAAACTGTAGTCGAAGGCAAACTTAGTCCAATGTCAATTTACTCCCGGCAGCGTATCTCGTTCTGTAGATGAAGTCAAAATGTCCATCAGCAACGTTCCTTTTCTGAAGGAGCTCAACCCGTCATTGGTTATCGTTAAATCGACCGACTTCATTTATATATCCGGGACGTTAACCTATCAAGGCGTCGCGAGACTGAAAGGTTCCTTCTAATAGCTGGGATTAAAAATAAAGTATGACAGTGAATAAATCTATGAAGATTATAATAAAATGAAATATACTGTATCGTTTAATTCCAAAACGAATCGTTAACAGGCCTACGTATACAGGGTGAGATTAAATTCGCGACTCGAGACACTTTACAACCTATAATGTCTGTTTAACGAATTTAATTGTCCGCAGCTACGTGATCTCGAGCCTCACGAACCTTTTAGAGCGAAATCATTTTCTAGAATATTTTAATACATTTTTTTTTCGTCTCAGCGACCCTCAAGGCTCTTTTAAAAGGGACTATAAAGGTAGATAACGAGCTGTCCGATAAGCGACATCCAGTTTCCCTATTCAGAGTATAACGTAACGTATCACGGGACATGCGTGATTACGTGAAACGGTCAATCTGGATGGTATGAAAAAAAAAAAAAAAAAAAGGAAATACAGTGAAACCTATTTTTTATCATACACGTGGCAATGAAAAAAAGGTATTATAATTATTTTTTGAAAAATTATTATTTTTTATTCTCGCATAGAAACGAAGCTTCGAATGAATCTTTACATTAAAAATGAACATTAGAGAATCCTAACGTATGGAAACGTCAAATAAAACAAGCTTTTCCATATGTAAATTATTATACACACGCTCGATATGGGGTTGAAGATTTTAACGAATCGGTTTATTAGTCTCTTGTCTACGGGCAACAATTTTTCAGAGAATCGCTCGTAATATTTCATTCAAACCCACGCACGTCAAGCGTACAAATTGCGCAGAGGAAATTCTATTTTACATATTTTCAAATATACTTGCGTGCCTTCGGGCCGAGTTCGAAGATTTAAAAAAATTTGTATCTTTAGAAAATTTTTACATTTAACCACCGCGACTGTGACTCGTGAAAATATGCCGGCATAGTAAGACATTCGCACGAACTGTAGTACGTCGACGTAATTAGCACTACAGTGAATTCAGAGGAAATTCTATTTTACATATTTTCAAATATACTTGTGTCTTCGGGCCGAGTTTGGAGATTTAAAAAAATTTGTATCTTTAAAAAATTTTTAAATTTAAGCACCGTGACTGTGACTCGTAAAAATATCTCAGCGTAGTAAGACATTCGCACGAACTGTAGTACGTCGACGTAACTAGCAGTACAGTGAATTGACGCGAGTAACATTTAAATTATGCAACAACACGTAAGCATCCAGCAAGCTGGTGTCGCGTAAGCCGTACATTACGGACTCTGTAATTTACTAATTTTCGTAAAGTCTCTCGGCCACGTTTCTTCGGGCTTTAATCTCACGAGTCGCGAACGCTCCTCGCAGTACGTAAATGTACGTAAATACTTGGCAAAGTAGAAACCGGGGATTGGACTTTTCGACTGGGGAAGAGAGATAGAGAGCAGGAGGGATCTTCCATTACACAGCACTGCTTTAACTAAGAGCATTCCATCGGGCCAGAATCTGAAGATCGCTTTAGTCTCTCTTGGCTTTCTTTCTCATTTACATCGCGAGGGAGACAGAGGAAGCGGGGAGGCTGCTGAGAATTCGCGGAGAAGAAGAAACATTGATAAACTTGATGCAACAACAGTCCGGCTCGTCAAGTAATAGAAGGATCTTCTGGTCAACTTCAGCCTATTGCTTAAAAAGCTTTTCGAGTCGAAGAGGAGGTCCTGATAGGCGAGTAAGGAGAAAAAGTAAGAGGAGAAAAAGTAGAGAAAGCTAAACTTTCTCCCAAAAGGAGAGTCGTCCACGTCGTAGACGTCGATTTCGACAAGCAGACGTCGACTTGTCAGAGAGAGAAAAACAAAAAGTAAATCATAGAAAAAAATATAGCATTCCTCGAAATAGCCAATACCCTGCGGAGTACAGGAGGAGAAGATTTCGTTGGCTTATCAACTTTTTTTAAATCTCAAAAGACACAAAGTTCATTTGTCCCATTGACATTTTTTTTTTGTAAAATATCCCACGGATTTATTTATACGTTTAACGTTAAATTTCTCGCTACGATTGAAAAGACTTGTGCAAAATTGGCGATGGTCTACGAGAGGATATACGGTTCATTAAACGAATTTGAATATCTATAGCTGATAACTGATAAGCCGAAACGCGTCCTGGGAATGACTGTTTGTAAAGTTACTAGCCTCGTATAGAACCAGTATCGGTGTCGAATGGGGCTCACGTGTTGCGCAAACTTGGTAATCGAATTTCGATACTGGCAGAAAGATCGTCTGTCAGGAAATTAAGAAAACTTCAGTTCTCCCGTCCAGACATTAGAATCGGCCCAACAAAGTCTGCCGGTACGGGGACTCGGAGAAGGTACAGCCATTCTTTCACCTAAGGTTGATCTAATTTACGACCCTCAGGAAACTTTGATGACTCCATACTGGATCTTGACATGGAATACCCTTTCGAGGATGGAATGATGATGAACGGGAACATTTTGAACACCCTGTATAGGACATCGACTTGGTCGTAATGGAGATACCGGGACACCTGACAGCAGAGCAACAGATAGCTGACAAATGAGTTACGGATACGACGTCGTTCTTGATATTCATAACAACTACAGATCAACTGTCGAGGCTATCTGAAAGCATATTTTAAGAGGAAGGAATTTCATTGAAAGGATATTTATATTTTATTTAGTTATGCCTATCGATGAATTTGGAATTGGAATAGCTTTTATAAATAAAGTTTTCAGACAGCTGGGAATGTACAGGCATCTTGATATTAATGGCGCTGTTCGCACATTAATTGCCATCTGGAAGTAATTGCCCGGGTAAATCTTCACGGTTCCTCCTGAATATTTGAACCCCCTGAATATTGGATGCCAAACTCAAACGAGACGCTCTGTAACTTTTAAAGATAGTACATTCCAACAACATGGGTTATATGTTATTTAACGTTCCAAGTTGAAAACTTTGCGTTTTCTTTAGTTTTGATTTGACGAGATTTTTTTATTATAGGGAATTACGCGAACCGTTCTTTAAGCTTGGATCTGAAAATCAACGACCGTTAGCTCGATTTTTTGAGGCATCGTCCAGTAACTCTGAGCTTGCTCGTGCACTACAGGAACGTTATGCGAGAGTACCCATTTCAGTGGGACTAATATGAAATTTGTAAATTTTTTTTTTTGAACCGGGTAGTATCTTCGCTTGAGCACAGTCGATGGATTGGGAGTCATTTTAATTTTTTGATAAAAAAATTTCAAAGGGAAATTATGCAATTCTTCGTACCATTTTCTCGTGGCATTCTCTTTTTATATGTATTTTCTTGTTTTGTCAACACTGTATAAATCTGAACCAGAGCATTTTATGCAGAATAAACTTGCAAGTATATTCTGAAAGAGTATTAGGAAAACATGTATTCGGATAGTTTAAAGCTCGTTTACATCGGAACGAGATACTCGATGCGTCCTAACTGCCGTCAGTGATTTTCAGTTTGTGCTAGTTTTGCATGCCGAGGATTGGATAAGATAGTGAAATGAAGCTATTTATATTCGTGTATGGCGAATAAATTATTCGAATTTTCGACAATAATTGATAAGGAAGAATATATTGATACAAGGGATTCCGTATCGCAAAATTCACAATACCAAGATTGTTTGCCGCCGTTTCAAAAGGAGAGAAACCAGGAGACACGAAAAGCGA
Source organism: Calameuta pallipes (assembly GCA_030142375.1). Taxonomy (NCBI): domain Eukaryota; kingdom Metazoa; phylum Arthropoda; class Insecta; order Hymenoptera; family Cephidae; genus Calameuta; species Calameuta pallipes. The sequence continues at coordinate 209,666 of JARQSW010000659.1, forward strand.
GAACTTTTAAGTTTATGGTCCGAACCAAAGTAACAGTGATTCAAAATAGAGTCGTGAAGCGACATCTGATTCGATAGAATTATGAGTGGCTAAGTGGCGTCACATAAATAAAAACCTTATGGCTTCCGTTCTTTCGTTGGTACTCTTCTTACGGCTTTCTCCGCAAAGAGAAGACTTTCTTCTTCTCTTTTCTTCCACTTTCGTTCCTTACTTCAGCCATATGCCAAACATGGACCTAACTCCCACAAGTTTAATACATAAAACTTTTCCACTTTGTCGCTACGGCAAATCTCGAAACTACATACTGTAACTGCATTAACTGTTGCAACGCTTGGGGCGTAGATGGCAGCACTTGTAACTTCCTCATACAGATAATATTATTTTGAAACATTTTTATAGTTGCTCAAAAAGTTTCACGACAAGAAACGTAAAAACGAACATTTAGAATCTTACATGTACTGTAGCAACCAGACTCTAAGTATAGAAATCAAGAAGAGTAAGACGTTATCGACAGAGAGTGCTGCGTCGGTAACTGATTTTTATCTTCTACCGTTAAGCGCTTTGACGAGCTCTCCTTTACCATGCGAGTAAAATGCAAATGAAAGTCGTAAATACCAATTGTACAATTTGTTAAACCTAACTCAATGTTTACTTCAAAGTGCAGCGATACTCCGCAGAGACCAGTACGGAGATGCACTACGGTTTTAGGTGATAACAAAATCATGGCGCTAAATCGTAGCGGCGAGTCTCGAACTAGAATTTTGTGATCATCGTCTCCGTCGATAATGCGTGTAGCTTGGCGGGCGGAGGTTCTGCGCTACTTGACTGAAGGAAAAAGATAGCGACTGGTGGCGGCCAAGTCCTGCCTCTTTCTAATCAGCTCTCTTTGTTTATTTGAACGGACACTTTTTTAAAGGATCTAACATTGGGATCGCGTAGTCCATACTATATGTCGATGGTATCGCCTAAAACCTTATTGCTGTGCATCTCCCTACTCATGTCTAGAGTACAAGAAATTCGTCTCCCATGTTGACTCATTCTTACGACGAAGGATCGGACTTTGTCTGTAGTAAAAGGTTAAAGCAAACAATTCCGTCTGCTTAAATAGATTCGATCAATTCGATTGATACTCCATTTCATTGTTCCTCGTGTATGAACCTACGTTATCGTATAATTTTACAGTAGCAGACTATGCACGTGTACATACAATGTACATTCTGCTATAGGCATTTGAAACTGAGCATTTGGAGAATTTGGCATTGAAGTCGTTGACTACGTTGCCTATTTTTTTTTAATTTTTACCAAATTATTAATAGTTCAATGAGGGGCAATAAGAAACACGAATCAATCGCGATCGCTGATTGTTGCTAAAGGATATATTATTGGCTTGTCCTCGATTACAAACAACAGCAAAATATCCAACTTGATCCCGTTTGACTTTGTATCATTATTTTATGCACTACTGCATCCGACCGAGTTCATTCAAATTTTCAAAATACGTTTCTCTTGTATCCTACATCTTATATCCTATAAATATTCCATAAATAAATACAGCGATATTTTAGTTATCGCGATTTCCATTAAAAATATCTTAACAATATTGTCCTAACGCATAAATTGACATGTCGGAAGCGTCACAGCTCTAATTGTTAAATTCAACAACATTTGGACCTGACATCTGTCAGCGTGACGTACACGTGCAAGATACAATATTTATATTTATTCCAGAGTCTTCAGCGCGAGAGCCTCTAATTTCATCCGAGTCAATAAAACATTGAAAATTATATTTTTTGTGAATTCTTTGAAAATTAAAAACTTTTTTTTTTTTTTTCATTTCTCCCACATTTTCATTATTCCTCCAATTGCACAAAATTAACGTAATCGCGCCGATAACTACAAAAACCACACAACTACCTTCTCACCAGTTAATGTTCTCTTATTCAGATACCACTGTACCATTAACCTTATAAAATTTCATATCACATACATTTTCACAGGATTAAATATCAACGTTACTTTTCCACAGCTTATCGTTCAAGTCCACAGACCGAAGGTCGTCCACTTTACCATGTAAAGTCACACGGCATCAAGGAACTTCCCAATTCCAAAGTCATTATTTCTCATACACTTCTGTACAATAACATTGATTATTTCATTGTATAAATTTATTATTCCTTATCAGTATTAATCGATCCGATTGAACCCACGTACCTAAAACGGCACGAACCATTCAACAAGCTTGTTGAACAGCATTCAAAATCAATCCAGAAATTGAAACGGAGTCAATCAGCCAATTGCACGTTCTAATGATAGCACTGACTGATTAGGTTGCATCCTAATCAGTCATCTCTGAACTACCGCAGTAAGCAGGATAATCAGCCATAACCTATAAAAGTCAAACTGTGAAACTGGATCGAGTCTCTGGGACAAAATTCACTGCTGCAAGTCGCTCATAAATATTTTACCCAGACTCTGATCCTAAAAAAAAATCTGTATCCAAAATATATAGTACCCATAAACTTTGACTGTCGATATGCTACAGATTATTAAAAACAAAAATAGATATTAACTGAAAAATAATTAATTGCAATCACGCAAGAGACACGCTTTTTTTTTTAGTAATTCACTTCAGAATCGTATATCATATAAACCCAACGTAAGTCGCATTTAGGCAAGATAAAAGTTAGAGCTAAGCAACCTTAGTTTGAATGACTTTTTCGTCTGTATACGTATTCTTTGAATAAAATACACCGCCAAAAAATTATCTCAAAGTTGTCCGAATAAAATTGATTAAAAATCGGAAGTCACTTGGGGCTTTTCTGACAACGAGTTGTATATTGACAATATTATCACCTCTTAATCAGGGATATAACTGTTATCTCTATATTTTCTAACTACTGTGTTCGCGAACTACTGACATCTTAACACTGTATACATATATGTAACTGTCACTTGTGATTTGGTGGAATGATTTTTACAAAATTTAATATCAAAATTTTCATTCCCTGCTGTCTGTTTTAAGTATATGGAGTATTTTTTTTATAATTAATAACCAATTTTTCTTTATTTCTACTGTTTTCGCTGCGGAAACTTTTAGAACGTCCTGACATCCCTCCAGTACAATTCCATTCACATGCTACTGGCAGTAGGCTAAGTGCCCTGCCCTGACTGACCATCTGCAGGGTTTGCCAACTGGCCTGATCTATATACATATATATATTGTGACCGTGATTCGAAAAATATATACACTGTAAATACTTTACAATATATATATATATATAATGAATCAGGAAACTAAACTCCTT